>CM076575.1:1424839464-1425416635 GCA_034641835.2 Pinus albicaulis | reverse complement strand
CAACTGCCTTAGAAAAATTTTATGATTGAAATTAAATAGGTTTCCCTTTTTGAAGTAAGACTACACCCATTTCATAACCACTAGCATATGTTTCAATTTTGAATGGCTATTGAAGATCTGGTAAAGCTAAGATTGGTGCAGTGACAATTTTTTTCTTAAGTGTATCCAAAATTTTTTGTTGTTTCCCTCTTGATAGAAGGGAAAGTTTAGAACATGTTAAAGCATGTAACGGTGATGCAACCAAAGAAAAATGAGAAATGAATTTTCTCCAATATTGAACCACACCTAAGAAAATCCTAACTTCAGTCACATTATGTGGTCTTGGCCACTTAAAATCACATCGATTTTAGCTAGATCTATTTTCAAATGACCACCTCCAAATATGCAACCAAGATAAATTAGTGAAGTTTTCCCAAACTCACATTTGGATAGTTTAAGGTACAATTTTTCCCTCTGCAACACTTCAAAGACATGTTTAACATTCCTAACATTCTCTTCCATACTAGAATTGAAAATCATGATATCATCTATGTAGATTATGACAAATTTATCAATGTATGGATGGAACACATCATTCATGATCCACATGAAATTTGCTGGAGCATCAAAAAAAGGAAAAGGCATCACTAACCATTCAAATAGCCACTTCCTATTTTTAAATTCAGTTTTCCAGATGTCATTTTCTGCAATGGAAATTTGATGATAACCACTATGCAAATCCAACTTAGTGAAATAGACAACATTTTTCAACTGGTCAAGTAAATCATATATCCTAGGAAGAGGATACTTGTTCTTGATTATGATTTTGTTCAAGGCCCTAAAGTTGATAGACATTCTCCATGTCCTGTATTTCTTAGGAACAAAAATTATGCATGAACCACATGGAGATGAACTAGGTCGAATGAAGCATTTTTCAACCATCTCTTGGATTTGTTTCTTTATTTTTTCATTCTATATGACTGACATGTGATACATTATGATATTAGGAAGAGGGGAATCAGAAAATAATTGTACGTCATGTTGTATTTCCCATTTAGGAGGCAAATGTTTTGATTCTTTAAATAGACTTTGAAAAGAATATACCACTTTAACCAAATTATATTTAAAATGAGATTCAGAATCTGAAAAAGCATCATGTTGATCCTTATGTTGTTATTTTAAAACCATGAGTACATATATTTTACATAAAATTATTAGCCTCTTCATATTATTAGTAGTAACTAAATCCAAGTGTGTTTTGACTTTATGTGCCCTCACAATGTATTCAATCCCATCTTTCTTAAGATGATGTTTATTCTCTTTCCTATGAAACACAACATCATGATCATAGAGATAAGGACTTCCTAGCACTACTACACATATGTCTAATGGAATCACATCTAAATCCACTTCATCGATGTAATTAGCTGTAATGGAAAATTTTAAACGACACTGCTTTGTGACATTCATCTAAGTTTTTTCTTTTAGCCAACCTAATGGGTATGGTCTTGGATGATTTTGTATCCAAGTCCAATCTCGTAACTAATTCTTCAGATATTAAATTTTCCTGTGATCCACTATCAAATAATGTGTCTATTTTTGTGTGCTTAGAAGTTACCCTTATGTGAAATAATTCAACTCCTTATCCTCATCCAAATGATTTATGTTTGAAGAAGATGCAGAAGTACTAGAACTTGAACTAGTGTCAAAACTTTTACCTATCGAAACCATTCCAGCTATTTTCCTTTCATCACCTGAGTCGGAGCCCAAATCTTGTTGGATTTTTTTAATAGCCTTATTTTGACCTTATTTTTTCTTGAACTTCTTTGGTCTGAGTTCTGGGTGAAATTTCCAACAACTGGGTTCATCATATCTGATCCTCTAATAGTGAGTACAAGTAGGTATTTCACTTTCCTTTTGAGATGTTGTTGTTTTTTGTCCCTTCGAACTGTTCTTCTTTTTGCTAAATTTGGAATCCTTGATTTCCAACTGTTTGGATGGTTTTGTTAAAACTTCAACGATTTGCCACCTTATTCAATATGTATGGCTTGAACACACTCTTCATTAATGTCAATGGGATTAAACATCAAGAACATATGTTGTAAATAAGAATGTAAACAACCAATGTAATTTAATAAAATTTCACGGGTATCCAATGGAATACCAAGAACCAAAGCCTTCATCTTGAATTCCTGAGTAAACTCCTGAACATTCTGCCCTTTACCTTACCTAAAATGCTACCAACCAATAACATCTTGTTGCATGTATCCCAAAGGATAGAATTTTTTTCTGAGAGCTTTTAAAAACTTAGACCATGAAGATATGAATTTACCTTTTTGCATTAAATCTATTTGAGTTTTACTTTCCCACTAGATTAAAGCTATTCCCCCCATTCTAAGTGTAGCTAACTGATTTTTTTTTCATTCATCAGAAATATTTATAATTCTACAATACACTTCTAACTACTTAATCTGGTTATCTAAATTCCCAGGATTCATTTTGTCATCATAAATAGGTAGTTAAAATTTTACATCAAGTTTTAAAAGAGATGATTTCTGAGGTTTCTTTTCCATTTCAAAATTTTAACTAGAAGAAGAAGGAGATGATGATGAAGATGATGGAGGAGAAGGATGTTTATCAACTTTTTCTTTTCCCTTTTCCTTCTTCTTTGCCTTTGAAGAAGAAGCTGCATTTATTGCCTTCTTATCTTCATAGAGTTCTCCCAACATATGATGCATGCTCAAAAACATTTTCTTAATTTTTTCATCATCCATGACCTTCACTTTAGAAGTTTCACCTATATCGGATCCTCCCGTTGTCGATTGTTGAGAAAATTTTCGATTTCCAGCTTCTGGGTCAATCTCCTGGAGCATTCCTTCTCCACGTTGTAACCTGGACCTTGTTAAAATTCATTGCCGAAAATCCTACAAAACACAATTTTCTCTGATACCAAAATATATATGATCTGAAATAGATATGAAATAGGATTGAATATTTTCCAACAGTGAATTGATTGTTAACTTGATCACTTAGTGTGGAGGACTGAAGGAAATCAATTGAATTTATGACTTAATCCAGAACTTAAGAATAATAATTAAACATGAATTTGTAGCAAATAACAGAGATAGATGACAAACAACATTGATTACAGAGTTTTTCCCTGATTGACTACGTCTTCGAGTCCGCTTTCAATATGGGCATACATTTTATTAAGGATTGATCCAAGGAAGTATTCACATAGAAACTAACTATATTTAATGTTCTTCAATAGAAAGCTCTTCATCCTAGCTTTCCAACACCTACCTCAACACCCAATTCTGCCTTTGGACGACCAAGATACACTCAAAACAAAACTACCTCTCTCTTAGAGAATTATGAATACAAACCCTCAAAATCCTTCCTTTTTATCCATCATGAGCTATGGTGGTTTTATAATTATAGGCCAAGTTCAGGTCGAACCCCTTGGGCAAAACATAGCATATGGTTTTTGGAATTAAAGGCTTGAATGTTCTCGGTCATATAGAAGTGAAACACCTCACAATTACGTGAGATGGTGGCCTTATTTAAACATAGCGCAAAACCATTTAAACCCAAAAAATAAACTTTATGTTAATAAAATCACTAATGGTCTACAAACTGCGGAGAACTAACTGACTGCATGTGATAGGTGGCCAGCAATATAAGTACTGGTTTCCACCTAGCGGTCAGGTTCGGAGGCTTTAGGCTTCAGTATAACATGTGACAGTTGTTGCATTAAATGATTGTTGTCTCTTGATGCTCAGGTTCTTAAACTGTGCGGTAAACTTCTCGATTGTTCACATGTGTCGCAACCTTGCCCGACAGTCAGGACTACGTTGTGGTTAAACTATAATATGATTTGTAACATATGTTTTCACATAGTCTAAAATCACATTATATGGGTTTTTAATATAGCTTTAAAACTTTGGAAAATAAAATTTGCGGTATATGGTTTATAACTTAGGATTAGGACTTTAGGTTTAGTGCTAATTCTTTTCACCATAGATTTCGTACCATAACATAGGTTAGTGATTTTACATAGTTTTCCACCACAAGATTTCTAACCATAGGGTTTAGCCACTTAGCATAGAATCTTGACCATATAACCACCATGACATTATAATTTGTACCAAGCACCAAATTCGAACTAATTGAACGTTCTCTTCTTTCATCTCAAACATCACTGAAGAAACTAAAGATGATACTATCGATCTAAACTGATGCAAGATCCTCCTCAATAATTGGGAGAAATTAGGTAGGATTTACTATAATAATTATAGAAACCAAATTGATATATCACAAAGATTAAGGATATTAAAATAAATGTTAATGTGTGAGTATGGTAGTTTAATTAGAGGTTTAAATTCATACTCGATCAATTGACATTTCAAATTTTGGATCCATGGCATAAGGAATGGTTGATTGAAATATTTCTTCCTCGCATACACATCTCACTATATTAGATAAAGGTCACTTTGAAATTTGAGGCTTTAGAAACTGATATGAAGTTGGAATCAGCTCTTGCAGGAAGTGAAAGTTGTGCAGGGATTACGGAAGTTTAGTCACAGCTAGCAGCCTTGAAAATAAAATTTCACGATCTAGAAAAATTTAAAGAAAAACATAAATAATGTTGGTGTACAATATCCACGAAAGAAGGCCACCCTAAGAATGAATTCTCAATTGTGGAAAAATACATGGCTAAAATAGCTACAAATACTCTGGCTTAAGGTTAAGTGATATGGCGTGAAGTGTGTAGAGTGTGGGGGCATACACAGATAAGCTTTCCTGTGATGAAAAAGTACCAAATCACATTCTAAAAAAAAATTCTGAAACTTTTACAAGTCAATAAGACAAGACATCCATACACGTCATAAGTTGGATTTGATGAGATAACAAACTACTACTGTGTAAATAGTACATGAGGCATAGGGATCTGGAGTAGGAGCATCAACCTAGAACCATCCCAAATATTTCAATAAGGGAAATGACTAACAGATGCACGAGAGAGGACAAGGATTTCAAGGATGAGGTTTGATCTGGAAGAGGCCAGGGTTTGATAATATTCTATAAAAATAGAAAGCAAGGACACATTGCATCATATTTCCCTAACCGTTGCATGAAATGTACATATTGCAAACAATTAGATCATGCTATGGAGTATCCTCCTCAACTTATTAAAATTTGACTAGAAAATTGAGGTAAAAACTTACAAATGATATCCCTTGAACCACACAAAAGCCATCCACAAGTAGGAGTGGCTATGCTTGAAGGGAAAAACATAGGATTAAATTCAGATGGAGACAAAATCTAGCCACACATGTGTGTAAGAAAAAAGATAGAGGAAAATCCCAGGTTTTATCCAAAGAAAGAAAAAGAAACATAAAAGGAAGCTAGAATGGAACTGGTCATAATAAAATGGATTCCATCAAGTACATTGACGCAACAAGGATTACTTGTAGCCAATATGCCACTGGTCTATGAGAAATGTGCATTTGGAGAAACTGTTGAGGAAGTAAAATTGATTAAATATTTCTTAAAGAATTGTTTAGAATTAATGGGTAATGAAGTGGTTCCTGATATGTTAAACAGGAAGATTGGATAGTGTGCATAAGGAGGATATTCTTTTATCGTGTAGAAAATTTGGCTCATAGTTAAGCAGGTTATGTGAATGACATAAATAAAGAGAGAATACATATTTAGGGTGAATATAAGATATTAATACATGGAAAACATTATTATGGATCTAGGTTCTGATGTAATTATTCATCTAAATAAGCTATGGGAATTGATGGGGAGGCCAAATCTAACTTTGTCACCTATCCAGGTGAGGCTAGCAAACTACTACATGATTTTCCCTATGTGTAGACCAATAAGTGTAAAGCTCAACATTGATGAAGTGAGGAGCATTACTAATTTTGAAGTCATATAGATTGTGAATGATGACAACCCATACACTATGTTACGAGGAATTTATTGGGAATTCGATAACATATAAAATTTTAGGGGCTAATATTCGTAGGTGGGCTAATATTCCATGCTTTTCCAAAAAATATATTCGCTAATTTATATTTTTTCTAAAAATGGATTCGCCCAAATTTTATAATATAAAATTATTTTACCTTAAAAATCCCAATATTATATATTTTCTAATATAAAATAATTATAAATCTAAATATTTTTACGAAATTATCACCAAACAGTTTAAAATTTGGATATTAGGGACTAGTGGGATTCGCCAAGGTTTCTAAACTTTAAGATAAACTTCCATCCTTAAAATTTTCCCTGTTCGATAATAAAGTCATACTTAACTTGAAAAAGGGCAAAATTATCTCTCAATAAAGAGGTTTTACTATTATTGTTCCATTAGATCCAACAAAGGGAGATTGATATGTGGAAACGTTTAGGAAAGGATTCAACATCGAAGATCTTGAAAAAATTTACCATGTAACTACATGTAGGGATGACTATGTTAATTAATTTTTTGATGGTATTTTAAGCTAGAAAATCATTAATTATTATGCCTCAGATTCAAATAAATAACTTGAGAACTAGCAGGAAAGATTGCATGAAGTATCCACTAGAATATCCACTCATATTACCCACATAGTACAATGGGTTGGAGAAGAGTTACATGATCCCCCACAATTTGATGGTATAATAGATGTAGATGCCTTTGTGAAAAAAATAGTATCACAGGAACCTAAACAACTCAGATTGTAAGCCCTGAGAGAAACTCTGGTGTGTTGGTGGATTGCGCTTAAAGATAGGCTGGAAAATTGACATACATGTATGTATTTACTATAGATCAAGTTTGGATTAGATGGTAAAGACATTGAATCAAATTGTACAGGAAAATGTTTCCCTACCACACACCTCAAGGCTTGTGTTTAAAAATGGACTAAGAAGAAGATACCAGATGAAGAGTGGATACATAGATTCATACATATGCTAGATGTTATCCATAGAAATTGGTATACATAACTAGAAGTGCACAAAGGAACAACAAATTTGGGAGACATGAACCAAAAGTTCAAGGTGAATTTTAACCTTGATTCAAATTATCCTCAAGTAGATATAATTTTACATATTGTAAAAGAAAATATTTTTGCATCAGAAGGTTTAACTATACAGAAGTTAGTACCTTTGTGTTTTGTGCACAAACATTCTCAAAATTTTAAACAATTAACGAAATGCTACAATGTCATAAAAGAATGTGAAGAAAAGGATGACCCAAGGAAGTTACAAATACCTAAGACAGAAGGAGAGTGCACTATACCAAGTCGATAACAAGAATATGTAGATTATGCTAGACCTATTAGAATGCACAAAGTTAACATTGGGACTAAATAAAATCCTAAGATGAAAATTATTGGAGATTATTGTAATGGAAAAATAATATGAAAGAGTGTTGATTTGTTGAACAAATATCAAGACCTATTTCCAACAACTTTTTCAGGGATGAAAGGTATAGGTAGAGAGCTGGGAAAAAAATGAATATCCCTTTGAAACTACATGCAAAGGTAATTAAGAAATACATTACAGGTTGAATCTAGTGTATAAGAAAAAGTGAAGAAAGAATTAGACATAACTGTTGGAAGCTAAGATTATTGAACTAGTCAAAGAGTCTAAATGAAAAAGTCGAATGGTGGTGCGGGACAAGAATACAGGTTGAATTAGGATCTTTGTAGACTTAAGGAAGTTGAATGACGCTTTTGTGCATGAACCGTTTCCTACCACATTTACAAATGAATTATTAGATAATGTAGGAGGACATGAGGACTACTCATTTACAAATGTATTGTCATGATATAATCATATTAAAATTGCACCAAAACATAAACACAATGCCACCTTTGTGATGGAATGGGGAGCCTTCAAATATACAGTCATTCCCTTTGTCATGAAAAATGCACCTTCAACATTTTATGGAGGGTTGGTATTAGCATTCAAAGAATTCATTCATAAATTTTTAGAGGTATACTTAGATGATTGGACACTAGTTATCTCTTAAATAAGCACATTGAGGCTCTGCACTTGAAACCTGATACATGTGGATAGTTGCAAATCTCATGGAACTTGAAATGTGCATTTTTTATTCATCGTGTAGTATTTTTTAGGGCCATTTAGTGTGTAATCAAGGCTTGTTGGTGCATCCTTCAAAAAAAAAAATCTTAGTAGATTTACCTCCACCTACATCAACATGAAAATTGCGCACAAATTCAGGTTATACACGGTACTACAAAAATTTCATAAGGGGATATGTTTATATTACAACCACCTTAGAAAAGATACTAAAGAAAGAAGTCAAGTTATAGTGAAATGAATAATATTAGAAGGGTTTGGATACCCTAAAAGAGAATTTGGTTACTACATATATTTTAGTGTTTCCAAATTGGGGAAAGAACTTCCACTTTCATGTGCATGCATTTTCCATATCTTCGGGAATAATTTTCCCTAAACTAGGATAAGGGGTTATAGATCACCCTATTTAATTTGCAAAACTACTAACAATAGAGAAAAATTACAACACTATAGAATGATAAGGATTGGAAATGGTATATGCACTATGGAAGTTCAAACATTACTTACTTGGGTTACACTCCAAAATGTGCACATGCCATCATGCACTAAGGTACCTAGTCAACAAGCTAGTGTTGGGGGAAAGGATATGCAGATGCATGTTGCTTTTTCTAGAAATATGATTTGAGATAATTTTGAAACCAGGAAGGCTTATTGTAGGAACACACTTTTTGAAAAAGATAATTGCTTCCCTCATAGAAGAGTTTCAAATTTTCCATAATAAAAGCACACCTTATCACCTTGAGATAAATGGTATTGTAGAGGCTTTCAATAAGACTCTGGAAAATACTCTAACAAAAAGATGTAATGTGAATAAAGATGATTAGGATCTAAGGGTTTCAGTAGTTCTATGGGAATACGGGACCACTTGCAAGAAACTGACAGGACATACACCCTTCAGATTGATATATGGACAAGAGGTTGTAATGCCTATGGAGTTTATAGTGCCTAGTTCAAGCACATTACTACACTAGAAAAATTATCTAATTCTAGTGAAATAGAGTAGAGATTGTCATATCTCCTACAATTAGAGGAGGCAAGCACAATAGTAGGATTTTATCAAAATGTCCATAAAGCACACAAAAAATAGTAGCATGATAGGTGCATTAAAAAAAGACTTCCAGGTAAGAGATTTTCTTTTGGTATATGACAACAAGTTTTTGAAACATCTAGAGAAATTTAAAATACATTGGTTGGGTCCTTATATAATTAAGTGTGTGACAAAAGCATGAGTTTTTAAATTAGAAAAACTTAGCTAGGAAGCAATAGAAGGTTTTGTTAATGAAATCTGAATGAAACTATATGGAAAAACCAACCTTATGCACCGTAACTATGTCCATGTAGGTTTTCAAAGGAAAAAAATAGAAAAATAAAAGAAAAATATTTTTATTCTTTGTTAAAAAAATTAATTCTCAAAGCATGCATGAGGAAGGACATCACAGACCCATCAAACCTCTGGCGGATAGTTGTCATGCACTAAAAATATGGAAAATGCGAGAATGGGAAAAGGAAGAAGAATAAAAAAACATTAGTATCATCCACATAGATGGACATCATGGTCGAATAAAATTTGAAAATCCACCTCATTATTAATAGAATGAGTACACTATAATGAAGAGGATCTATTCAGAACGTCGAATGTGATAATAATTATTACAGATAGGATGTCCACTTAACTGATTATGCACACTAAGGCAATATAAATCTCGAGAATTAAATATGACATGATATGAGATCAAGTATGAAAATTTTGAAATTATATATATATGAAAACCATATGATAGAGTCTAAATCTTGACTAGAAGAATCTGAATGAGAAAAGTTTCGTTATCTTATAAACATAATCTACCAACATAATTCATTGGGCTACATAGACTAACCACACTACAATAGACACATAAAAAAAGTGAAAAGGAAGATGACCACCATGTTTAGTCACAATCATTTCAAAGTCCATGAATACCAATTAGTTTATTAACACCCGACATTATCATTTCTTTGATAATTAAAAAATTAGCCATAGACCTCAAACTCAAAAAATATTTTTTATTCTAAAAGGACTTGATTTAAGTGTACATTTTTTATCTCTTATAAATCAATTCATCTAAAAATTGATACGCAAATGGAAATCAATGTATTAAAATTTGAACATACATTGAACTAGAAACAAAAATTGACATTTAATAGAAATTTCCATTAGAATAGTGCAAGGGGGGAAGCTCAATTGCTGATTGAAATATGTTTGAAAACTGAGAGATCCAAGGTTAAAATCCCTCATGTTGTGCCCCGATTTAAGGAGAGGAGGACAGGCTGTGGACCCTGTAGGTTTATTAGTAGTTATGGGTCAAGGAGGTTGTTGAGTTCCTTTGAGATACGAAAAAAAGAAAAGAAAATCCATTAGAATATAAATAAGAATAAAAGTTGAAATTTAAATTGATATGTACAATGAAATCAATGTCTTAAAAATTGACATGTACATGAAAATCAATAACTATGTATATGTATACTAAATATAAATAGAAATTTACATGTACATTAAAACTAACACATCAAGAAATCAACATGTATATTAAAGTCAATCAATTTCATTATGTGTACATGCATTTATTTGAGGGAAATCTAGCACCATGCCTCCTAAACCATTTGACATAAGCTTGAAGCAAAAATACGAACCAAACCAGAAGAAGAAGAAATATTATGGCCGACATCACGATTCTTCCTTTGATGACATGTCTAGATTTTCCATAAACGTTAGGCTGAATCCTCAAATTCGCCTCTCCTGCCAGTAATTGAAGCCACTGGAGACTCTTTTCCAAATTGTACTGGTCTCAGTGAGGGTAGCAAACCTCGGCCTTAGCCCACCGGTATGGATAATGTTTTCTCACATACTGTGTGTATGGTACTGCAGCCTGCAATTCGTAGGTCACGACTCAGATCATCGAATCTTTTTCCATACAAATTCCTATACCAAACCATGCGCTCACCAATTTTACATCCTTCTGTTTGATGAAAGGTTTCACAAATTATTAGCCACGCTACTCGATGGACCTGCACCAGGTTTTACAAATACAGTGTGTCGCATTCACGTCTCAAATTTAGATTCAAGAGACACGTCACTACCTATAAGCGGATCTAATAGTTTTATAACATTAAACATTAAATAAGCAATTTTATCACTTCCATTTCATGGTTCACCTAGCACGTTGTTCACCTTGGTTGATACCTATTATTATAATCATATTAAAACTATTAATGCGCTGAAATAGCCTAAGGTTTTATTTGCGTGTACTATTAATATGGTTGATGTACCCTAAGATTTAAGATTTTATTCGTATTTATTATGTATATAGATAGTATTGCAATAAACGTATTATTATTAACAATTGCAATAAAAATATTATTATGATGGATCACAGAACTCTAAATTCTGAAAATAAAATAAAATTATTATTACTAATTTTGATTTTATTTAAATTTTAGGAATTCCAAGTTTTGATAAACATAAGTGTTGAAGAGTTTATATCCACCAAGACATGAGGTAATTTTTCCTAAATTAGGTATGCTTTGAAAATCCCTAGGAAACCTAACAAACTCTCCATAGTAGTTGATAAGCTTTTAGAAGCAGATGTTCAACATATTCCCTTGAGAAATAATTAATCTAGGCCCTCAATTAAAAAAAAATAAATGTCAACATATCCTCCTCCACCGTAAGTTAAAATAGGAAGCCTTTTGCTAGAGCACTTCCTAGATGGGCATGCAATGTTGCTTCCATTTCATTTTTCACTTAGTTAAGGCCTTTCCTTACAAATGGCACACTTCCTAAGGGGCATAAACTAAAAACTTGCAATGCCAATTTTTTTTGTCTAATTAATAAATGGAGTGGTTACTAATAAATGAAGTGGTTAATATTTGATATATGTTTGGTATACTAGTTCAATGTGTGGATTATTAGAGATAACATATACTTAATAGTACTATATTTAATTAAGACTATCTTCACTTGCATGAGATAGTTAGCACATAAGTGTATGGTGAGTTAACTCATAGTATCTCAACTTGCATGAGATAGTTCACTAGGGTTAGATGACAATTTCTTTATTGCATGTTCACATCAATGTAGATTGACTACGATACTCGTTACTATATTAGTTTAGCCATGTATAATATATTTCATAGAATTGTATGTTCTCATAATTTTTTTTTAGCTTGAATATAATTGATTAATTATTTTCTCTATTATTATTCTTTTCCTTTCCTTAAAAGTTTTGTTCATTGTTTTCTCGCTAGATCCCACCTATGCATGCTTAGCTACAATTTCACGCAAATTCAAGGGGTTATATGTTCTCTAGTTATTAGAATTATCTTTAGGGATTGTTGAGTACATTTGGTGTAGTTGAGTGCACTTGTTCTATGTGGATGGTTGACGAACAAGGTACCACAAGAAACAAAGTTGACAAATAGTATTTGGGTCCACCTCAAAGTTAAGATGTTTGCATGAGCATGGAATGTTTCACACAAATGGGGAGCATTGGTCATTCATTTTAGTGTAGAGGTACTTTGTGGTTTATGCTAAGTTTAGGATAGGGTATAGTAGGACCAATTACATCAACAAAGTATGAAGAAATAATGTCTCAATATGCAAGATGTAGTTCTTGTAGGAAATTATGCTTTATGTAATTGTATTCTATAAATGAGTGAGAGGAAGATGGTTATGCTCCTTTATTTTATGCTGCAACAATCCTCATATAAATAAATTTAAGGCACCTTCCTTGGGTGTTTCCTATACATGTTTATCTTGGTTGCTATACTTGATTGAATGCTATGTTATTCAATTTTATTTGTGTTCACTAAGTATTGATGAATGCTTTAATGTTGTGATGATCTAGATCTTGCGAGCTAAGATCCAAAATGTTTGGCTCTATCAACTACAAATTTATTAAACTTCCTTTTACATAAAAATATGATTTATGGCTTACCCATCTCATGAAGTTAGACTATAATCAACCTTAATATTCTAATCAATCCTCTCAACATGGAAAATGATGGTCCCCATTATTCACCCATGCTAAAATAATAGGGGCCCTATTATGTTTAATGTACCACCATGATTACAATATGTTAAGACCTAATGAAGATCAGTGTTTTGTGTGGTTAAGCCATAACATTCGATGTGTGGATGCCCCATAACCATCAGTATTACAAAGTTCCAAGTACCAATGAAGAGAATGGTTTTGTGCACTTAACCCATAACCATGGATAACCTGTAATTGAGTTGGAAGTGGTAAGCTTAGAGAAGGGTTTCATGTGATTTACCCATAACTGTGGGCTTATGGATGACTGCATGGAAAATTTAAAGAACGAAAATTTACCTTACGGTTTAGAAAACTTGGAGAATATTAGTAGTCCCTAATATGAAAATTATAAAATGACTAGTGATTTTTTTATGAAAATATTCAAATTTCTAATGAATTTTTATGTTATGTATACAAATTTGGTTATTTTTAAATTAAAAAAATTGTATAATATAAAATTTTAGAAAATTATTTTTAGAAAAAATAGAATTGACAAATATTTTTTTGAGAAATATGTAAAAGTAGCCCACTCGCAAATATTAGCCCCTAAAATTTACCATAGATAAAATGTTCCTATCAATGTAACTTCATGGATAAAATTTGTTATAGGTGATGGAATGAAATTCTATTGAAGTTATTTTTCACTTAATGAATAGATATTTCCATTCATATAAGATAATTTCTTTGTAATCATCCATGGAGTGATAAAATCAATCCTGAAACTCATGTTATCTGGAACTAAGTTTCTATACAAACATGTGTGAATCCAATCGATGATATCTCTTAAACGAGGAAACAAAATGAAATTCAATAAAAAAAACTATTTTAGCTAACAATAAAGTACTTGAAATGAGTTAAAATGCGCCCTTCAAAATGCATTGTAGAAGTCGTGGAAATTACATAAAAATTGGCTGAATATTCCTTCCCTGAATTCCATCCATTATTGTGCTTCTATGGCATCCATATCATTATGGGTAGGCTAAGAAATGGTTGCAATGAAATCATCCAAGCTTCTAGATATTGCATGCATATTGTTTTAAGCTATGGCATGGTTGTATAAATATATAATTACATTGAATGTGAGAAAACGGAGTGCAAAGGACCACAAAGGATCCTAAAGGTTTGTATAGAAAGAAGGATTGTTGTAGAGGTTGTGAAACATCCATGGAAATGATGAAAACCCTCAAAATTTATAAAATGTTGGAAACTAATGGTTTTAGTGAATCCGTATTAGTACGTTGTTGTAGTGGTGAACGAAGGTTAGCGTGTAAAAAAGCTTGTAATGATTGTACACCTAATGTGTAAGTTACAATGTATGGCCCAACAAAAATTATCCAGATGTGACAAAAGGATGTTGTTGATTATTGCAGAGCATTGAAACAAAACCATACTTCAAACCCTAGTTCCCATAGACTGGTAACATGCTCTAATAATAATGATCCAGATCTTGAGCGCTAATATCAAAAGTCTTGAACGACATAAATAGAGGAGAGAAAACACACAGACACATAAACACCCGCGTGCGCGCGCGCACACACACACACACACACACACACACACATCATATATATATATATATATATATATATATCATTAAACTAATTACAAGAACAATGATACAAATAATGGAACTAAATACATCACAAAAATATGAAGAGAGAGAGAGATATTGGAGAAGAATGATCCCATTAACAAGAACCATTACATGCAATGAAGAAAATTTTAGGGTCTCTCATTCTCAACTTTCACTCTCTTCCTATTGCCTTCTTATAAGGTGTCTTGTTGACAGAGTCCTTTTAATCAAGTTTCAATCTATCAATTACACATTTATCAAGTTCCCTTTTACATAAAAATATGACTTTATGACTTACACACCCAACAAATATAAACTATAAGCCCCCTAATATTGAGACTATGTGGTTGAATGTGTGTTTATTATTGGATGAATTTGGTTGTATTGGACTTCGTTCAAAATCAAACATATTATATTTCAAGGCAAATTTAGTGGGAAAAGCCTAAGTAAACAAACATATTTTGGTTGTAGTAAGTGTATGCTTTTTAAACCATTATGGCTTAAGAAAAGTAGTGCCACATGATTGAAGATGAAAAAATGAAAATTTTTAGCAAGGCACTTAAGTTTGTGACGGATGGTAACAAAGCTCAACTTCTCGAAGAAGTTGGTCCCACAAATTTCTAAGAGACCCTTCACTGTGTTCTAAAAGGAAACAAAGGGTTAGAACATTGCATGTTTGATTCAACACAACTTTCTGATCATGCTTCGGTAAGGAGGTTGTTTGAGGTACATGGGAGCTAACCAAGGCAACATCTAGCAACAAAATTATAGGAATGAATCCTATTTCAATATTTGTCTACATACTAAATTGTTGTTTCACATTGAGTTTAGTCTAGGAGTAACTTGGCAAGGTGTCCCATAATGATTATAGCGCATTTGAAGCAAGTGGAGACATGAGAATATTTTTCATAGAAGACACACTTTGAAGTTTCTTGGTTTTAAGTGTAGTTAGTCCTAGGTGTTCCAACATAAATCTTTTGATGGTGACATTGCATGGAACCCATTAGCAATCCACTTATTGGAGAAACTTGTTTGGTACATAGTTTTGGAATTTGTGCAAAGGAGCACCATGTAGGAAGGTCAACCAATGATTGACACATGACAATGAAAAACTTAAGGCAATCACTTAGGCTTAGTTTTGTATGTTTTTCCCATGGTAATATTACCATCCGTAGTAAAATGGGCTTTCTGGTGGCCTCGCACCCAAAATGTAAACCTATAATTAAGATAAGGCCACAAAGGGAAAATAGTACATGATGATATACTTTTGAGATATGATCTCATGTTTTAATGTTGAATTATTAAGCTAGTGACTTGTGAAAGCTGGGATTGTAATGGAGAATTAAAAATGATAATAAAGGGATCATATTTGGCTTATTTTTTTGTGTTTATGAATTATGTTATGGATGTATGTTTTTTATATTATTTTTATGTTACATATTCGTGAATAATGGATTTAATGTGTCGAATATGGGTATACCTAAATTACTTTTATGAATAATAAGAAGTAAAAATATGTTGAATATAATAGTGATAAGGTAGGATTTGTCTCCTTCATCATTGTACAATTGCAGGTTCTTGTATTTCATCATATATGCCTCAGGTGTGACTTTACCAACTCATAGGTGTTGTCAAAAGGGTTAGTGTCTAAGGGGTTTTGTTGGCTATTTCACTCTAATCATGGGTTCACTCTTTGCACACCAACAAATTGTTCCATTTAGAAGCCCAATATTTCATTCTAAAGGGGATGTTAAGGCCTACTAATAAGGAAATATGAAAATGGGTGTAGATGAAGGAACATGAATTTGTGTTGGAACAGACTAGAAAGTGGCAAATAATTCCTAAGAACGGTTGCAATGGTACGTATTTACATATTTTCATGAAATTTTTTTCATTGAATTCTTGATTGTTCTTCCCGGGTGGTTGCAAATATTAGTGGAATATAGTGGAAATTGACACCTTGTTTTACCATGCAAGCGGACTTTAGAATCAACCCAAAGGGTATATTATATAATCAATAATATATTACATGAAATACGTTTTTGGTTGAATTAAATATTGAAGGGTTACGTTGTTGAATTTGTTACAGAGGGCACTCAGACATACAATGCAGCCAAAAGAAAAAATTCAAAGTATGATGAGGAAAATACTTATGATCATTATTTACCGAGATAAAGATGTTATTTTGCGACAAAAGATTCATGTCATTGTAGTATAATACCATGGGTAGCTAAATTTATTTACATGTGATGGGGAGACTAGGGGCTAGCGATTGAATGTTCTAATGGAATAAAGGTGGGTGGCTAAATAAAGCAAGTAAAGAACAAATGATATGAGGATGAAGAGACATTATAGATATAAGTGAATAAAATATATAAGGAGGGTAAGATTGCATACATCGGTGTTGGAAGAGAGAACCATGGAATAAGTTAACAAAGTGTTCTATAATGGAGTAAGATTTTGGTGCAGTAGTGAGGTAAGTGAAAGCTTTGCATTGGAACCTTCAAAAAATAGAAGGATGTCAAGAAAATTAATTAGTGAATATTGGGAGCTTAAAGATCAAGAAAAATAAAATAATGAAAATTACCTTCCCAGTGGAGTATCATGCTTAGAAGATAATGAAGGATTGTGCACTAAAAGAGGAAAGAATAACGAAGGAAATCATCAACTCATATTAGGACAAGAGGGACCGGTGTATCCCAGTGAGCCTGATTAGAACACACCTAGCATTGAACCCATGACCCCTCGACCCTCTCTAAGCCAATAGTTAATATCAACCAATAATTTGCTGCAAATAATTTTCGTTAGTAAAGATAGTAGGGATAGTACTAAAGCTAGTCCATAAAATGGGGGTAGTCAGAAAAAAGTAGTAGAACCAAAAATACCACAAAGTTAGTTAGGATTATCATAGATAAATATCACAATGAACACAATTTTCAGTGTTGATCCTATTTTGTGAATGTATGTATTTCATGGCACTAGGAAAAGGGATCTTGAAGAACATATTTTTTATTTTGAGGGAACATGGACCACCAAGCAATTCCAAGAATAACTAAAAAAGGTTGCGCAATTAGAGACCACATTTATAGATCATGCACTTACATGGCATATGAAATATAAATCTATTGCACCAAGAGGGTAATCTATATCATTGGGTGTTTTGAAATAAATCTGAAATATGACTGACTATTTGCCAACAGTGAATTTATTGTTAACTTGATCGCTTAGTGTGGAAGACTGAAGGAATTAAATTGACTTTATGGCTTAATATATAACTTAAGAAGCATAATTAAACATGAATTTTCAGCAAAGACTAGAGATAGAAGATAACAAACACTGATTACAAAGTCTCTCTCTGATGGGCTACATATCCAGGTCTTCTTTCAACATGGGCATTTGTTTTATTAATGATTGATCCATGGAATTATTTAAAAATAAATTCACCAGACTGAATGCACTCTCAAGAACCTCTGGTCTCTTCAATAGAAATATCTTCCTCTTCTCTTTCCAAAGCCTATCTTGGTGCCCAATTCCACCATTGAACGACCAAGATACATTGAAAACAAAACTGCCTCTCTCTTACATAATTCTGAATACAAGCCTTCAAAATCACTCCTTTCCCTCCATCATGAGCAATGGTGGTTTTATCATTACAGACCATGTTCAGGTCAAACCCCTTGGGCCAAACATAGCATATAGTTTTTGTAATTAAAGGCTTGAATGTTATCGATTATACAGAAGCGGAACACCTCGCAATTAGGTCACATGATGGCTTGAATTAAACATAGCACACAACCATTTCAAACCCAAAAATAAACTCTATGTTAAAATAAGAGCTGGCGGTCTACAAACAGTGGAGAAATAACTAACTGCATGTGAGAGGTGGTCGACAATATAACTGTTGGTTGCCACCTAGTGGTTAGGTCTGACAGCTTTGGGCTTCACTCTTACATGTGACAGCTGATGCGTTAAATTACTGCGGTCTCCCGGTGGTCAGGTTCTGAAACTGTTCGGTAAACTTCCCGACTATTCACATGTGCTCCAACCTCCGCCCCACAATCAAGACCTCGTTGCAATTAGACTGTAATATGATTTGTAGCCTATATTTTTACATAGTCCAAAAGCACACTATATGGGTTTTTTAGCATAGGTTCAAAACTTTGGACCATAACATTTGCGATATATTGTTTAGAACTTAGCATTAGGTCTTTAGGTTTAGTGCTAGGTCTTTTCACCATATATTTAACACCACAATATAGGTTATTTCTTTTACATATTTTTCCACCATAGGATTTCTAACCATAGGGTTTAGCCACTTAGCATATAATCTTGACCATATAATCACCAGGACATTACAATTTGTACCATGCACCAAATTCGAACCAATTGAAGGCTCTCTTCTTTCATCCGAAATATCACTCAAGAAACTGAAGATGATATTGTCGATCTAAACTGACGCAAGATCCTCTTGGATGAGTCCTCTCCATTTGAAAGCTTTTGGGACAACAAAAGTTTCATTTAAGAAGATATCAGGTGACGGTACAACTCCCACACTCTTCCAATATCCATCCACCTCAGTTTGCTAGGATTCATGCCCTTGAGTCCCACTGGAAGATATTCAACATCTCCACGCCTTGAAGATCGAACCTTCCTGTGCAAAATGGTATCCTCCTACAACTCATTTATATACTCAGGGGCCAAATCATCAATGGTAGGAATCTTTGTATCTTCCTCTGGATCAATGATCATCAGAGGTTCATACAACTTTAGATTTTCTACATTTACAACTGAAAAAATACGCATGTAGGGAGGTAAATCTAACCAAAATAAATTATTTAAAATATTTTTAAAAATACTTAGAGGACGATACCTGATGGGTTTCAGTTTCTTACCTTCACCTTTTGACTTCTCTTTACTTATATACAAGCATACCTGATCACCAACCTGAAAATGATGATCCACTCAATGCTTCTCTTGCCGCATTTTGTACTTGGCCTGAATCTTTTCTAACTGATCATCCACTACTTCATTTACCTCTTGTATCCGTTGAATGAACTTTACTACTTTATTTGAATTGTCGTGTCCATCCACTTTATCTTCTTCACTAAACACGAAATCCATTGGTGACTTTCATAGATACCCAAAACATATTTCAAATGGAAATCTCTTAGTTGAATAATGTGAGTTTTATTGGAAGCATGCCGCACATAAGGAAAATATTCATCCCACAACTTAGGATGTTTTCTGCCATAACCTCTAATAATATGTATCACTTTCCTGTTCACCACATTTGTATGTCTGTTGCCCTATGGATGAAATGATGTGCTCTTCTTGAGATTTTTATCCATGAGTCCCCAAAAAGTGGACCAAAACTATCCTACAAATCAAGTGTCTCGTTCATAAATAATGGAAGTAGGTAACCAAAAATGAACCCATACCTATTGGAAGAACATATGTGCAGTTTGTTCAGCAACCACTTGCTTTTTTCATGAAACAAGAATGCACATATTACAGAAGTGATCAACCATAAAATACATGTAAGCATGTCCTCTCCTGGACATAGGAAGTCCTCCAACAAATTCCATGGACATGTTGTCCCATGGTCGTGAAGGGACTACAAGTGGCATATATAAGCCAATATTTCTATTGCAGCTTTTTTTACTTGTAGAACACATAACACATCCTTTAATGTACTTAATAATTGTTTCATACACGCAAGGCCGTTAGAAATACCTTTGAATTTGCTTCATTGTCTTGCTTATGCCAAAATGTCCTTAAATATGAGCAGGATGTGCTTCCTGAATAACACGCACCTTTTCTGTCTGTGGTATGCACAACTTACCTAGATGATATAGCAATGTGTCATGAACTGAAAATTGACTTCTTGCACTGAGTACCATGAGTTAGTGATTCTTAAATATCTTTGAAATCAGCATCTGTACTATATTGTTCTAAATAACTTTCAAGTTTTAAAAAACTATTTTGTATAAATACTAAAGCATTCAAACATGGCCTAAACAACATATCAAATACTTTGTTTGTTACACCTTTCTTGTACTTAATTACTAAGTGAAATTGTTGAAGAAATCCCATCCATATATAATGTCAAGATTTTTGCAAATTAGTTTGATACTGGAGGTACTGAAGTGGCTGATGATCTATGTCAATCACTGTTTCCTTACCCATTAAGTAGTGTTTCCATTTCTTAACACTTTCAACCAAAGCAAAAAGTTCTTTGTGATATGTCGGATAATTTGCAACTGCCTTAGAAAACGTTTACGATTGAAAATAAGTAGGTTTCCCTTTTTGAAGTAAGACTGCACCCATTGCATAACCACTAGCATATGTTTCAATTTTGAATGGCTATTGAAGAACTGGTAAAGCTAAGATTGGTGCAGTGACAATTTTCTTCTTAAGTGTATCCAAAGTTTTTTGTTGTCTCCCTCTTGATAGAAAGGAAAGTTTAGAACATGTTAAAGCATGTAACGGTGATGCAGCCAAAGAAAAATGAGAAATGAATTTTCTCCAATATTGAACCACACCTAACAAAATCCTAACTTCAGTCACATTCTATGGTCTCGGCCACTTAAAAATCACATCGATTTTAGCTTGATCTATTTTCAAATGACCACCTCGAACTATGTAACCAAGATAAATCAGTGAAGTTTTCCCAAACTCACATTTGGATACTTTAAGGCACAATTTTTCCCTCTTCAACACTTCAAAGACATGCTTAACATTCCTAACATGCTCTTCCATACTAGAATTGAAAATCATGATATCATCTATGTCGATTATGACAAATTTATCAATGTATGGATGGAACACATCATTCATGATCCACATGAAATTTGTTGGAGCATTACAAAAACAAAAAGGCATCACTAACCATTCAAATAGCCACTTCCTATTTTTAAAGTCAGTTTTCCAGATGTCATTTTCTACAATGGAAATTTGATGATACACACTATGCAAATCCAACTTAGTGAAATAGACAACATTTTTCAACTGGTAAAATAAATCATATATCCTAGGAAGAGGATACTTGCTCTTGATTATGATTTTTTTCAAGGCCCTAAAGTTGATAGACATTCTGCATGTCCTGTCTTTCTTAGAAGCAAAAATTATATATGAACCACATGGAGATGAAATGGGTCGAATGAAGCATTTTTCAACCATCTCTTGGATTTGTTTCTTTATTTTTTCATTCTATATGACTTACATGTGATACATTATGATATTAGGAAGAGGGGAACCAAACAATAATTGTACGTCATGTTGTATTTCCCATTTAGGAGGTAGATGTTTTGATTCTTTAAATAGATTTTGAAAAGAATATATCACTTTAACAAAATTATATTTAAACTGAGATTCAGAATGTGAAAAAGCATCATGTTGATCCTTATGTTGTTATTTTACAACCATGAGTACATATATTTTACTTAAAATTATTAGCCTCTTCATATTATTAACAGTAACTAAATCCAGGTGTGTTTTGACTTTATGTGCCCTCACAATGTATTCAATCCCATCTTTATTAAGATGAGGTTTATTCTCTTTCCTATGAAACACAACATCACGATCATAGAGATAAGGACTTGCTAGCACTACTACACATATGTCTAATGGAATCACATCTAAATCCACTTCATCGATGTAATTAGCTGTGATGGAAAATTTTAAACGACACTGCTTTGTGACATTAATATGAGTCTTTTCTTTTCGCCAACTTAATGGGTATGGTCTTGGATGATTCTATGTCTCCAAACCCAATTTCTTAACTAATTCTTCAGATATTAAATTTTCCTGTGATCCACTATCAAATAATGTGTCTATTTTTGCATGCTTAGAAGTTACGCTTATGTGAAATAATTCAAATCCTTATCCTCATCCAAATGATTTATGTTTGAAGAAGATGCAGAAGTATTAGAACTTGAACTAGTGTCAAAAATTTTACCTATCGAAACCATTTCGGCTATTTTCCTTTCATCACCTGAGTCAAGGCCCAAATCTTGTTGGATTGTTTTATTAGCCTTATTTTTACTGTTCTTTTTCTACAACTTCTTTGGTCTGAGTTCTGGGTGAAATTTCCAACAACTGGCTTCATCATGTCTGATCCTCTAATAGTGAGTACAAGTAGGTATTTCACTTTCGTTCTGAGCTGTTGTTGTTTTCTGTCCCTTCGAACTGCTCTTCTTTTTGCTATATTTTGAATCCTTTATTTCCAACTGTTTGGATGGTTTTTGTGAAACTTCAATGGTCTGCCACCTTATTCAATATGTATGGCTTGAACACACTCTTCATTAATGTCAGTGGGATTAAACATCAATAACATATGTTGTAAATAAGAATGTAAACAACCAATGTAATTTAATAAAATTTCACATGTATCCAATGGAATACCAAGCACCAAATCCTTCGTCCTGAATTCCTGAGTAAACTCTTGAACATTCTACCCTTTACCTTGCCTAAAATGCTGCCAACCAATAACATCTTGTTACATGTATCCCAAAGGATAGAATTTTTTTCTGAGAGCTTTTAAAAACATAGACCACTAAGATATGACTTTACCTTTTTGCATTAAATCTATTTGAGTTTTACTTTTCCACCAGATTAAATCTATTCCACCAATTCTAAGTGTAACTGACTGAACTTTTGTTCATTCATCAGAAATGTTTTGAATTCTAAAATACACTTCTAACTACTTAATCTAGTTATCTAAATTCCCAGGATTCATTTTGTCATCATAAATAGGTAGTTAAAATTTTACATCAAGTTTCAAAAGAGATGATTTCTGAGGCTTCAGTGCCTCTTTCTCTGCTGGCAACATTACAGTATGCTGCTCGGAAATTTCTTCTTCCATCAGCACATCAGTATGCTGACTTAAATCCTCCATGAGACTATCAGCTAGTCCCTCTTCCACATCCCCTGTCCGAAAAATGTTTCCCTTTTTTGGTTCACAAAAATGAACTTCTTTGATTTGCTGAATCATTCCTACCTCCTTACTCCCTGTTTCCTGATTATTATTCAGAACAATTTCTTTCTCTTTCTCTTTCATCAACTCACCTTGAGTATAGATCCTCTACTTTTCCAAATCTCTTCTGTGAAGATCTAAATTCATGTATAGCTTAACAATCTCAAATGGGGTAGAACTTGGAAATTTTACACAACTTTCCATACCTTCATTTGCTGTTGACCAATAATTAGATGGTCCTTCTTCCCCCGCTTCAATATTCTGAAGAATATTTCCATGAGTCCCTTCTGTCTTCATTTATTTTTGAGATCTTGCTATCTCTGCATGATTCTGAACAGATTTCAAATTCAACTCTTCTTCTTTAACAAACTTCAAAGTTTTTTCAACACCCTGTGGTGTACCTGCCATCACACACAAATCAGTAGTCTTAAAACCGCAAGAACTTGTGGTCTCATTGGATGCTTCAGTCAACATCTCTCTTTGCTTCTCTGAATCCTTCATTTGATTCAGTTTTTGTATAGATTTCTCATCTGTCTCATCACTAATTCCATTTTTCCTTTGGCAATCTTCCTGAATTGTCCTGGTTACAACATCATTACATTGTAAACTTTTGTCAGCAACCCCATTAAACAAATACATTTGTTTACCTCCTTGGAATTTTTCTTCGGCATTTCCACTTTGTTCCGGTTCCATAACAGCTTCGACTTGCTGTCTTACCAAAAATAAGAAGTCATTTATGATTTCTTCCTATTGTAACCAATCAACACTTTCTTTCTCTGAAAGGAATTATCTACTAGACTTTACCTTAAGAGTTTCATTATTCTTTGTGACAGTTTCAACAGACTGCCCACCATATTTCGCACATTCTGCAAACATACATAAACTATGAGAAAAAATGTAAGACTTCATGGCCTCATCTGTTTCCCTCGCAAACACATCTTCAGATGCTTCTGGACTATCCCAATAGTTCATGACATCTTCTTCACTAATCCCTTCAACCAAAATTTCGCCATGTTTCGGGCCACAAATGCAAACATCCATTTTTAACTCAGCCTCTCTGAGTTCTTCACAACTCAACATCTGCTCGAGCTTCCTTATCTCTTCCATCAAGTGTATGTTTACCTGTTTTTCCCTCTTTGTGTGTAGCTTCTGCCCCTTCACCTTCTTTCTCATGGTCCAACCATGTGTCTGGTTTCTCACATTTTCCTGCAACAACTCCATTAACAATTTAAGGTGAATTGTTATCTCAGCCTTCTCCTTCTCATACTCTTCGTTCATCAACTGTTTACATATGCCACTTACCTTGGAATTTTCCTTCTTCTCCCCTCTACTGTGATCTTTATCAGATCTTTGGAAATGACTATCAATAGTCATCTCTCCCTTCTTTTTGAACTGCATCTGTTCACATGTGGAATTCATTTAATCCACTTCTCATCAATCCTTCACACTTGCCTATTCATCAAAATGCAACTTCTCTTCCTGCGCTTTTCTTCTCCTTGTCCTGGAACCAATCTCTGGCAACCTCTTGCTGAAAACAACACTTTAGTATCTCATGTGTTACAATAAACAATTCTTTGGGTGTCAGGCTCCGCCGATCATGCACCCATTTACATTCAGACTTTGTACTTATCTTACGACTCTTTGACTTCAGACTTATACCAAATTTTCATCTTGGATGAAAATAATCAATCTCGACTCAAAAATATCCAAACTTTCATTTGACTCTAACACCTGTTTTCACTTCCAGACTCGACCCAAAAATTATGACAATGGATGTTTCAAGTTATACAATCTTCACTTTCTTCCATATTTCATTCTTTATGAAAAATCATCGATTTTCCTTATCATTTCACATGATACTGAAGTCTTTAGTCGAATTGCAATTCAAGTGTTCCAAGATTCATTTTAAGGTGAAAATAAATAAACCATTCAATCTTCAATGTTCAAAAATATCTTCCTGAAGTATCATACCTCATGCTCCTATTAAGGTTATTAATAAACATTTCTTTCTACAACTCAACCCTCTGGTTTATGTTCTTCTGTGCCATCTTAATCACTGTCAATACTTGCATGCTCACAAATTCATCATCTTAATGTAAAGATTTCCCTGCACTTATATACACCATGCAACATTAATTCACATATCTTTACCTTGGTACAAAGAATAAGTAACTTCTTCCATGAATGATGTACATTCGTACATTGTTTCATCCTGAATATTCCCTCCTTAAATTCTATCACATGATGGTAAAACAAAGGTTTACAACATCAAGCAATTTCCAATCACCAACCAAAAGAATTCTTCTTTTTCCACTACATGCTTGTCAAAATAACTTAACCAAACTCTGAAGAATCCACATTATGCATAGTAAATTATCACACTATGCATAATAAACCTCCTCAAATAAACATGCATATTTCTCTTTATGTCATCCAGGATTAGTATTTTCATTCATTTTCCATTCAATTTTACCTTAGCATCTACAACTGTAGTCTTCAAATATCATCTTCAAAACCAGAGTTAAAATCAACTCACCTTCAATATCTCTGTGTGATCTTGTTTCATCTACCAAATGATGTAGGAAGACAAGACACAATTCCCATTAATCAAATTGTTATAGTAAAATATGCAATTTTACCAAGGCCTAAACTTTTTCCTCCATACATGACGAGATTAACTTATCTCTTGTCGATCTAAGTGTGCCAGGTCAATTTACCACGCCCCTTTCTTACATGCCCATATACTCTTGCTGCCCCTATACGAATGCATGTAACCATCTTGAGACCACATATCATCTATCCTATCAGAATGGTATTTCTTTTTCAAACCCCATTAGAAGATTTATTGTTTATAATTGATAATTTCAAATTTGAATCCTTTTAAAGGATTTGAAATAACACGATACCACTTGATAGCAGCCTGAGCTGCTAATACCCACATTCTCACTTTTTAAAGAATATAAATTGCAAGTCTATAAAAAAACCAAATTAATTCTACATTTTCACAATCTGGGCAATCCTTAAATATATGCGGAAGCTAACTTCTACAAATTTGATGGTTATAAAACCATACAGTAAAACCCATATTTCATTATCTTATGCGAAATATTTGGCTTTCATTATAAGTGTTAAAACCATATTATAAAAACCATCTCAGAAATATCGAATCAACATTCGATTGCAATTAAACTCAAAATGTCAAACTTCGCTCTCACGTTAATGGAAATCAGAATGCATGCATCTGCCACAGCTTGATCATCTGAAAATCATATCAAAGGTCGATTTGGTTAAACAATAACCAATACATATAAATTTTAACAAACATTAGATAAACCCTTCGACCTTTTATTAAAACGCCAACACCAACATATATGAAAGTTTGTTCACCAGATATATTTTTCGGCCCATGTCAATTTATTTCATATCTTGGTTTCCATCAACACATCAATATAATAATTGAGCCCACAACATTATTACCATACCTCTCATTAATCCACACAACTTCACAATGCAACACCGTCCGATCATGAGATCAGAATGTCCAACGGATGTCGCATTCGTACTCGTGGTTTTTAAATACCACCCATGCCATGTGTCAAGTGCTAGCCTTTATCGCGTGATTTCACAATGAAACCATTTACCATTCCTCAACAATGAGAAAACCATATGTAGTTTTCGAAAATCACTTCAGGCTCCAATCACACAGTTTCACTATTTTTTAATCTATGCCTTCGACTGTGCTTCGCTGCTATTCACGGCTTCTTCACATCGCCCAACATATTCATTACACAGCTCTATTACTGTTAATCACAATTCTGTTTCAAACTCAGATCTATTGTGCCATTACTTGAATTTCCACATTTAAACTATCTTTCGATTCATGCTTTCTCCACGTCTTTGATCTCCAATTTCATTAATTGGTTTATATTACATTGATTTTTCCTTAAATCCTACTTTCTACATTTCGTTACATCATTTCTGTTTAACAATGATGTTCTCGTCCCACACCTTTGTTCAAGGTTCGAACATGGTCGGCTTCCAATCTGAAAAGAATTCCAAAATACGATTTCCTTGCAAACTCAGATTTCTTCTCAGTTTTTCCCTTCACAAATGAATGCTCTGCATTCATTATTTATTTTTTTGCACTGAGAATACCCACCAGAGCGTGTAATAGAATCCTCTTTAGAGTTCATTCCGCATTGGAACTTCCATAACACATTATTCTGGAAACAAGAACCAGTCCGGTCACAATGAAATCGATTTTTTTTCCATTTCGACAATTTTTCTTCCAACTTTTCAATTCCACTCAAAATTCAAATAATGAATATTTTCCCTTAAACCATACAATCAAAACTTCTCTTGCACCATTCCTCTGATACCAAAATGATGTCAAGGTTCTGCTAAAAAGCAGATCCTGGCATATAAGAAGAATACTGCTTCAATCAAATGTGAAAATGCTCAATTCTTCTATAAAATAAAAGCATAAAAACATTCAGTTTAAATTCACATGAAGGCGAAAAGAGCCGTGCAAATCAACTACAGATAAAAATATCGAAATTCTTTGGCCAAATATTATATTGGGTGGCCTCTTGGCTCTTTGGCCCTTCAAACCTCTCCTCACTCTTCCTGTACTCCTCCTCACTCAACTCTTCAACTATGTCTCTTCCTCACAAAAACACTCACATTTATACATAAATAATGAATTTAATTCATTCCAAAAATCTCTCCACATAATCCTCAACTAAATCTAATTTAAATTCATTTTAGGTGTGGACTCAACAAAGTCTCGTACATAGAATTCCTACTCCCTAAATTTTCTACCTAATTCTATTTTCTCTCATATCCTTTTAATTATTAAAAGAATATATACAAAATCCTCACCTTTATAATTTCTCTCTTAATCTATCTAAAGATAACAAATTAATTAATAAAACAATTAAAATGTCACACCCTCCTTTATTACATAATTAGATAATGAAAATTGGCCTTGATGCTCCTGCGTCATTTCTCTAGAATTATATGTATATATTACTAGATAGCAATCATTTATAAATATCACTTTTGTTATATTTACTTTTCATTTATCAATAAAAAATTAAATAGTTTATTGTCATGTTACATTTTCAAGAAGATTATGAAAATATCAAAAGATCAATGAGCTTGTATCAGAAATATGCTAATAGGAATGTCCAAAAAGGTGTACAAGTAGATGGTTAAAGAAATGGACATAATTTCATCGCACGAGGAGCCATCTCAACAACAACGTGCTTCAAATGTAATATGTAATCATTGAATTTTTCAATTAGGTACAATAAATAAACAATTTAGAATTACATATTATTTTTCAAATATTTTCTTGCAGAAAAGAAAAGAAAATGGAACCCATTCAGCACATAAAACAGGACAACACAGAAGAAAAGGGTTGATATCTAAGTTTGTGAGTAATTGTTACTTCCTTATAACAACTTAACTAGATTTCATTTTTGTATATTTTAAGTTGTTTTACAACAATCATCTTTGAATGTCTTCAAATAGGTTCCAACATACAAAGAAGAACCATGAGATGAATTGATTGACATTGGGTGAAATATGGGTTGTCAATATATGTTGGCATATCATAAATTAATTGTTGAATTTGTAAGCATATATCAATCTTGTTTTACTTAGCTCCGTCTATAATTAATAGAGAAAAAAAATATTTTATATTAAATATATGATTTGTTATGGGGTATAAAACCTGTAGGAAGCAAAGTATGGAACTGCGTCAATAGATGAAATCTTGAAAGATGGCATGAAATTTGGTTTGAAAGAATGTGTATAGTTAATGAGTCAATAGTTGCTATGGTACACCATTTATTTTTTATTTACATTGATGTATATTATTTAATATTCCAATTTTCTTTATTCTCACCGATGTATATACATTCATTACAATTTATTTTTAGGTTTGTAGATGGAAGTAGCTCGAGGAGTGACAACCATTCAAGCAAAGAATGATGATAATTATGTTTGGATATCAAAGCAAGGTGTTGTATTTTTTGAAATATTTTTCTGTGAAATCAGACATTTTGTTTAATGTAATGGACATAGTGTCTCAATTGAAAGACAAAGGGATACCAATAACTGTCCCATTTTGTATGACAAAGAGTTTCTTGTTCATATATATATATATATATATATATATATGTGTGTTTTAATTTATTCTATTGTGTCCTCCATTGTTGTTGTGAAATGTAACACCGCTAATTAAATATATGGATGATTAAATATTATAATGAAGAGATGTGAAATCTGATGATATGATATAAAAAATTAATACAAACATTACATTAAAATGCACTAATAAAAAATTAATTGATATGAATATTGTTATAAGATATGTGTCGTCTTTTGATGAATAATGAATTTTTAAAAATCACAATAATTATGATATGATATAACAAATTAATCCAAACATCACATTCAAATTCACTAATAAAAATTTAATTGAAATCAACACTGTTATAAGATATGTGTCGACTTTTGATTTTTAATGAATTTTAAAAAATCACAATAATTGCACTGTCACGGGTCGATGTTTCTAAAAAAATACAAAATGAACACCAGTGTGTGTCATTTAGTGCACACTAGTGCATTTGTATGATAATGTGCACCAGTGCATTTCTACGACCTATGGGCATCGCACAAATACCAATACCAATTATAACTCTCGGTGAATTTGTGTGATACTTTGAAATGGTGCATTTATGTGACATTGCTCACCGATGTGTTTTTCTAACCTATGGGAAACGTACAAATACCAATACAAATTAGAACTATCGGTGTGTTTGTGTGATACTGTGCACTAGTTTGTTTCTACAATACTACGAACTGGTGTGTTGATACGACCTATGGGCACCACAAAAATCGCAATACCAACTAGAACGACCTAGTGTGTTGTATCACCTACAGTGTGCCTGATGTGGTTTTAGACCTTTACGGCCCGGTGCATGCACCTTCAACCACCCTGGGGTGATCGTCTAGATGACAGGCACCAGGAAGTTGCTAAACGTCCTAGGTTGTCCTTTATTTATTTTCTGTCATGGTGCTTTGTAAATTTGTAGTACCGGTACATTCACTCTCAAACACATCGGTTTGTGGACATCTAATTAGTACAACGATTAGAAAAACATCTGTAATAACTTGTGGCCATCTAGTTTTTTTTAGTTGTGTTGAAATTTCGCTAGAAGCTCTACCAAAACCTCCTTTATCGAAAACGGATGTTGTAGCAAATGTTTTTTTTGAAAATTTTGGCCAATTTTAGAACACTAAAAACCTTCGTTATAATCTCTGCTAGACGATATTTTCCTTATAGTGCTTCCAGATGTGGAATTTGGAACCGTGGATGTAAAAGGAATGATCATTTATTTTATTATGATTGCTAATATGGGAACTCGTTGTTGTAGTTTACTCAGAAGGGCTTAACTTGGGAAAGTCATTTCCAAGGAGAAGTTTGCATCAAATACATGTTTGTGAAAAGGAGGAACATGATTCTCAGTGGGAAGGAAATCACTTAATTTTCCAAGCACTGAAGGATCAATTTGGTGCGTCAAGGTGTTTTATCAGTTAGCAAGTAGCCAACAAGTGTTTTATTGGGTTAGCAGTGAAAGGAGAACACTGCTTTAAGTGCTAAGCCATTTGAAAGGAAAGACATGTCAATGAACCCAAGTGGTTGTCACGGAGATTTTCCCAAGTAGATTCAAGTTGATAGAACATGGGAAAGAGAAGAGTATTCAACTCTCATCAGATAACTAGCTTTTGTGAGTTCAAAAAACCTGTCAGTGGGAACGAGTGATCAGAAACTGTATTCGCGGAAAAAATTTGTGAAAAAATCAAAGCGCTTAGAATCGCTCCAAACCAAAACGACCGGATAGGTCTCTTCGCCAGGAATCTAACGCACTTCATTTCACTCAACACAAAGTCTGTATGAGGAAGATATAGTGTATTGTTCGTTTTCTTAAACATCTAAAATTTTTGTAGAAAAGGACAAAATGGTGACATGGTAGCCTAGTCAGCAAAAAATGAATTTTCTAGGAATATTCCTTCATTTCGCCCAATGAGACTATGCCATGTGTTAATTCATGGATGGTGGCTATGTGGGTGATTTGTTGCATTTTCATTCGATTTGAAACAGACCAATTGGGAGCTGACACGTGGCTAGCCCGGAGGTCACCACACCTCCCCAAAGGCCGAAATATTATTAAGGAAAAGGTATGATGTGATTTTATATATGGGGAGAAAAATATATTGGGGGAAGGGTGAAGGTCGGATTCGACCCCGCAACCTCCTCCATACAAACAGACTGTGTAACCAATACAGTGTACCATTAACACTTAATATATTTCCAATTGTTTGTATTTATGTTTATACAAATTTTTCGGTGAAGGAAATAAGGGCCAGCCCTTACCAGAGGATTGTGGACCATGACCTATGGCAGAGACCATTAACTAATGGTGCAAGTTAAACTTTAATGTGTGTCAACTAACCCCTAACCATCGTAGTTAGTGCTAATTAGTTTTTCTAATTTGGATTTGTTTAATCCCGCTTAACGCGCTAAGATCCATTTTAAATTACACTTAACTGATAATTAAACCATACTTATCACTGGAGGAGAAGTTGGTAGAGTCCCCCATTTTCAGTGGAGCTCTAGTATTGTTGGGCTTAACTAGAGTTTCTCGAGATTTGGAGGAGTTTTGCTAGGGAAAATTGAAGAAGCCATAACTTTGGCATATTTTGACCAAATTAGGCTAAAAAAGCAGTCAATCCTAGATGCCTTGGATTCTCTGAGCATGATGGTGCAGGTTGTAGAGGCAGATGAGCACTTTTGTAAGTTTTTTTTTCACTTTGAAGATTAAAGAAGCCTAGTACCACTAGGAGAGGAGACCATGTCTAGATCACCTGAATACCATTTGTAGAGCTTGAAGAGTCTATTTTTTGGTTTTTGGGTCTTCTAAATCCAATGTTGTAGGTTGAAAAGCGATTGGAGCACTTTAGGTGCATGTAATCAGAGAATTCACCATTATTCCAAAGAGGGCCTAGCCATTGAGGCAGGTCCATGGAAATGTAGTCTAGTATGGGTGAACTCTGTTATCAGCTATTATGTAATGTGTTTACTGTGTGTAATTTCTCCGCAATTTAATTGATGTACATGCATTTTTAACAGCTAATTTATCAATGAATTGCTCATAAAAGACACTTAAAATTGACACATAAACCCTCACATAAGTTGCTAATTTGAGACGATCCTAAACACATTTATTTTATACTGATGAGGGAGCTAGCAAAAAAAAACTAGTTTGCCCATATTCAAATCAGTCAATGCTCTGGTATAGTAAGTTCCTAAAGAAAAATCTAGACGCCAATTACTAAAGACAATATGTTCAAAAGGTAGAAAAGTTAACAAAATTTTAGGGGCAAGGTCTATATTTCTATGTACATATTCTTCATTTATTGAGAGTGAAAGTATATAGATGGACTGTATTTTCCTTTCATGACACATTTTGAATCCTATAGATTGAGGATAGAGTTACTCCTGTATTTATCTCATTCTCTAGTTAAAAAAAATAAAATGTAAAAATCATAATGTTGTGTTTATTGCAAGATCATAAATAAAAATTAATTGTGAAGAAAATGATGACAATGAATGAATGGAGAATGAAAATTGATAAAGAAATTATGGCAAAGATTGTTTCTTACTTGGAGGACTTGTTGCTCCCGATTCTCCACTGTTCTTCCCTGTGTTCCTGATCGACCACCCATAAATGAAAAGTAATGAATATTTGTTCTATGTGTTTTTCATACTTTGTATAGGATTGACCTTAAGTTTCAGAGGACGCGAGACTTTGTTTAATTGTGTAATCTGCATACAAGACTGTAATTATGTAATCTCCATACAAGACGTATGTAATCTGCATACGAGACAATAATTGTGTAATATCCATAAAAGACTTGTGTAATATGCATACAATACTTTAATTGTGTTATCAACATACACGACAAGACACCACATTATCACCATTTCTCAGCTAGGGTAGTAGTTATAGTCTGTCCATTTCCAGTAGTGGTAGATAAGTGTGACTCTGACTTCAGCATCCTGCCATGAGAGCCATGAGAATCAAACCATCCAACGTTACCTTAAATTTGAAAAATTCTAATGGAGTCGAGTTGCGATATAGTCTTTGGAGGTGAAGAGACCAACTTTCAACATGTGTTAGCCATGTGTTTAAATATGTAAATTTACTTTCAACATATGTCAACCATATGTATCAGCCACGTGTTTAAATATGTCAACTCACCCATTTTGTTGAATGCACATTTGGTAACTTATGAGGCCCTCGCAAACCAACATTTCATGTTACGTTTCATGCTAGGAACTAATGCCAACATTAGTTTAACTTATAAAAATATTAAAGAAACCAATTCTCACCATATAAATTTTATATTCTCTTCCCTACCTTTACAACCTCTTCGCTTGGGAAAGAGGCCAATAAGATGAAAAATATTCTAATTGGTTGGACAAACCAATACTTTTATTTGATAGGCTGATCAAATGTATTCCATGAAATTGCAACAACACACTTTAGGCTAATTGAAAATAAATTAATGCTAAGATTAAAAGTGGGTTGCTATAGTCCTATGTTCCGCAACTATTACAAGTATTTGTGGAATATATATATATATATATATATATATATATATATATAAAATTTTCAAAGAAATTTTTTATTTTTAGAATTTAGGGTTATGTGATCCATCGTAAATATTTAAAATTTTTTGGTTAATAATCACATGCAAAAAAGTGTTCTTTGCATGTGATTATTACCAAAAAAATTAGAAATTTGTTATTTTTAATTTATAATAATTTATTGAAAGTATAAATAATTTTAAAATTGAAAAAAATCTTTGTACTTTATTTGCAAGTTGTGTGATTTTTTGCATCTAACAGAATTCATTGAAAACATAAGTTTGATGGGTAACCTTGCATAATGGAGGTGCCCTAAGGGTTTTTTAGGGCGCTGAATCCATCTATATAGTCAAAAAACCAATTTAAATAACATAAATCAAAATTTCACCTGAAATTGTTTCACCCAATTCCAACAACAAAAACTCCAAAAAATTACACTAAAAACAATTCCTTTATTTGTATAAATTTAACATTTTAATTTTTTCCTTTTAAAAATAACTTGATATTATATTTATATATGAACTATCTTTAATAAAACATGTTGAATTCGTGATATTGCGCATTTAGAACGATTCAAAGGATAGAAATCATTATTCATTTTTATAAAAGGTTATTCTTTCTCAAATACGGTAACATGTTCCCACTCTTTGTTTGTAGATGACTTGTTGATATTTGGTTACTTGATCCGGAACCACTGGTTTTATACTCATTTGATGCTTATGAGATTTAAATCAGCTACAGGGCTAGGCATCAATAAAGGCAAATCTTACATTATATTTGAATATGGGGATATTAATGAAATTGCATTCATAGCTGACTTTATGGGTGTCGGATACAGAGAAGCGATGGGGGGGTTCACATATCTCGGTTTCTTTATTAAACCTTGTGGTTACAGGATCCGTGACTGGGTATGGTTGGTTGACAAGATAAGAAGGAGGATGACGAGATGGACTCATCGTTGGCTTTCCATGGGGGGCAGACTCATAATGATACAGGTGGTTCTTTCCCAAATGATGGTTTATTGGGGCCATTTGTATTATTTCCCAGAAGGGGTCATCAATATGATTAACCGTATCATTGCAAATTTTCTTTAGGGAGATTCTATGGGCTCCAAAAAATTTCATCTATGCAGATTAGAGATACTTTGCAGGCCAAAGGAGCATGATGGGTGGGGGATCCTTAATACAAGAAATTTCAATATAGAATTGCTCATTAAGTCCTTTTGGCGGGCTATTCATGGGAATGGGATTTGGAGTGCGGTTATAAACTGTAAGTATATAGATGGAGATTTCCTTCACCAACTGTTATGCATGCAGGTCACTTATCCGCATCTCATTTCGGCCATATGGTGGAGTTTTAAAAAGGTTATGGTGCATATGACAAATCGGCTGGCATGGCTTTTTAAGGACGGGAGCAGGATCCCAATCACCTTCAACAAGATCATTGCTCTTCCATATGAAGCGCGGCCATCACAGGATCTGCAATTCGCTTTGGCTCGCAGAGGTTTTCATTTCCTTGCTCAGACTATAAGGGAATGGTCTTTTGACGCCCCTATTTTCAAATCGGTTGTACAATTGGGATTGAATGGGAGGTTGGCGGGCGAATGGGACTGGCTGCGAGATTCCTTTCGTGTTGCTGGATTTTGTTGGGGTGCTGGTATGGACGCTATTATTTGGGATGGGCCTATGATCGAGGGGGGGCTCATTGTCAAGGAAATATACAGATCGATAAACTCTGCATCTTATTCTGGACAGATCTCTAATACTTTTCTAACATTCTGGCGGAGAAGAATTCCCACTAAGATCGTTCTCTTCGGGTGGTTAGTGTGGAGGGGTGAGATCCTCACGGGAGAAAATCTTATCAAGAGGGGTTTCTGTGGCCCATTTAGATGCTGCATATGTGGTGCGGATGAGGAAACCATTGGCCATTTATTCTTCTTTTTCCCTGTTATCAAAAATCTATGGGGACTTTTCTCCTCCCATCATATGGGTCCTGGATGGTACCCTGAAGATTTTATATCATTTGTGCTGGAGTGGGATAAATTGCGTGGTAAATACAGGTCCCTCCCTTTTTTCCTCATCTGGGAAGTTTGGTTAGGGAGAAACAATCTGGTCTTCCAAAACGTTCCTTTCCATATTCCTAGGATCTTTGCAGCTATTAACAGATGGATCGATGATCGGCCAAAACCACAAATGGCTACGGTGGACTTTTCTTATCGTCTGAGGCCTCATGATATGGACATTCGTGCTATATATTTCGATGGTGCATGTGCTGATGGTGTTATGGGATGTGGAGCTTGGATTAAGCTCTCACAAACGGAAAGAATTGTCATATACTGGAACGGGGGCATGGGTACTAATAACAAAGCAGAAATCATTGCTCTATGGGGTGCTCTTCTGGCTGCCACAAATTCTCAACTGCAGAATGCGCATGTATATGGTGACTGTCAGGTGGTTATAGGCTGGATTACTAATACTATGGCTATGAATTGTCCGGATTTGTCTGGATGGGTTATGAGGACTCGTATATTGTGGTTTCTATTAAACAGGCCGCCCATCACCGACATCTTCCGAGAGAACAACACCAGGGCTGATGGGCTCTCCAGGAAAGGGATTGTTTCTGAATATGGGATTATGCATGTCTCACATATTAGAGATGGTCTCCCTGTCTGGCAAGACCATATTCATATTCCATAGATGGTGGGATTATGGGTTTTTTTTTTTTTTTTTTTTGGCATACTAATATCTTATCTTTCCATTTCGATATCTTTTCATAGTTTGGGAGGCTTCGGGAATGCTTGATCATTCAGTTTTTGACTAAAGGGTAACCTGGTTATGATGTTATTGGATGTCTGCGGCTTATTATCATTATGTGACATCTCCAAGCGAGCCGGATTTGAAATTCTCATACGAGCTTGATATATATGATCTGTGCGGGCCAATTATGATGTTAAAGGGCGAGCTGAATGACATAATGATTGCGCCAGCCTTTTATTTTATTTTTTCCACACGTATGCACAGCTTCTGATGGATAGATCGGACGAGCAGGTTTTTCATACAGCTATCAAGCGAGCGTGATACTTGACTTATCAGGCGAGCGCGGTAGTGATCAGGCTCATCATGTGCATATCCCTACATGATTTATCAAGCGAGCGAGATTATATTAAAAGTCAGGCGAGCCAACTTTTCTTTTTCAGGAGTGACTATGCTGATTCCAACAAGCGAGCGAGATTCATATTGCAAGCGAGCGAGTTTTTCTATGGCGGATCTGAATCGTCCTTACAGCTGCTGCTTTATCTTATGGGCTCTCATTTCTCTTAGTTTTCAACCTATGCCACAGTCTATTCTCTAGACTATCCATTCGAGCCAGATAGACAACTGATCCTAATCATGCAACTCTCCTCGTCTATGAATCTTCTCATGGAGATAATATGTATTAGCCTCATTACTTGTAATCTCCATTTTTGTTTTGTCCATAATTATGTTTATAAGTATTGGGACTGATCTGTCCCTGATTATGGGGAGGCCCTCTATTATCTTTCTATGCCTCAATTTATGGGAGGCATCTATATGGACTACATGATGACTTTCTCGCTGGTTTTCTTTTATCCGCTGAGATTACATGCTGCATATGTACTGTTTTATATTTCAATATAAATCAGCGTTTTTTTTCTCCTGAAAAAAAAGAAAAAAAAAAGATAAAGTTGCCCGGTGAGATCAATTAACATTAAATGCACTGAATGAACCTTATGACGAGTTCAATTATTTTATTTGAACCATGATCACTTTCGATTAAAAAAATCCAACCGTAATTAGCTTGAAAATGGAGCAAAATCAATTACTCCTCTTCTTACCAATGTTGATGACTACGTTTAGAACTCAGATTCCGCAGCTAAAAAATAAATGGAAAAGTGGAATACATGACCATTAAACTTTGAGAGAGGCTTATGTAGTATCTGTTATGTTGATCTGGTTCAAAGATGATTTTATTGGCATAATTTAATTTATAAATGAAATAGTTTGGTATAATTTAATTTATAGATGAAATAGTTTTTTAAGTGAATTTGGAAATACAATTTGAAAAAAATATGTTCTTTTTGTTATTTAAAAATCTCTACTGGATTTTGGTTAGTATTAAAAAAAATGCTTAAAAAATTCATTTTCAACTATAAGACAAATTACACCCTCCTCTTTACTTTAGTAAAACAACATTTTCTTATAATCACATTTGAAAGTAAAACTCAAACATGGTTTAACTGGAGGAAGAGATAGGGTTGAAAAATAAGATTTTGTAGACAACCTAGATATGTAAAATTATTTTCAATTTCAAGAATTTAGATAACACATAATATGGAGGTGGTTATTGGATAAGAAAGTTAGAAGTTGAAAATTTATGAGATATTTATTTACAATAAACATAACATTTATTATTTAATAGCTAAAAACATTGACGAATTCAATTTGATCAATAAAGAGTAGTCTTTAAGTGAGAATTTTTGGAAACTTTTCTGGTTTATTTTCCAAACTAATTTGTCTATAATAGTGGAGGGATTCATTGGAATAACAAGTTTGATGAGTGAAATCTTCACAATGGAAGTGCCCTAGGAGTTTTTGACTGTGTCCAATCCATATATGTAGTAGAAAAAGTTGTTTAAACAACACAAATCATGATTTGGCAACAACTATATTAAGCAAAGAAAGACTCAAATACTAAACCCAAGTCACTACTCACATGGAAACATCAAGTAAACAACAATGGTAAAAGTGCACAAAAAGGGACATCCATGAATATAAATAATATGATCTAATGATATTTTTGAAATATGCTTATTTGAAATTACATACAAAAAGATGTAAGCCCTAAAACACCCTTGGACTAATGTAGAAATATATCACATAAGAAAACCCAAAAAAATTTCAAAATTGGACCGATCATGCATCATCATTTCTAGTGTAGTAGCAACAAATGATGATCATTGTTTGCTAAGGGTAAAAATAAATATGTATCTTTTTGTCTTAGACTATGTAGAGTGATGAAGGGAAGAGTAATGTTTTGATTATATTTGTATTAGATATATTAAATCTAATGGAATTAATGACTCAAACATACTAAAAAAATGAAACTAAACACACAAAAGAAACATAAAAATTAGAGAAGCTAAGGAATTTAAACAAAAGAGAATGAATATAAAGATATATCCGCAATGGAGTTGCTACTTCTGTTGTGATGAGAATATTTCTTGTGGATAGGTGAGGAGCTCCATAGATATTCCCCTGATTTGTAATATATTGATGGATAGATCATCAACTATGTTCCCCTAGATCTAATATCCTAAACTACTTGACATATACTGAAAAATTAGATGGACAAATCTAAGCATATCTTCATTCGCGAAGCCCATGTGTTATGTTGACTAATATGGTTATAGATGATCTAGCTCTAGCTCGTGAAGATATTTCTTCCACTCCCAACACATGTATTTCACACGCAAGAGGTACAATACACCCCCAATCTATTTTTGATAAAAATGATCAAGTTAGATATATTTAAAAACCTATCCAAGATTGTTCAAGGAAATTGAGATCCAAATATAACATGTGTGAAACAACTTAGATATGAGCAGAAATAGTGAAATATACATTAACAAATGATAGATTACAAACTTTATACCTTGAATGTTGTTGCAATGTTAAATTATCTTTTTGGATCTAGACTCTTCAACATACATCCAAAGCATGGAAAAAATTGAATGTATATGTAATCTCAAGAAGTTCCTTTTAAAATTTTCGTACATGCAATTGCATGTGTACTCTCTTTGTCTTCTCCCATAGGAATGGCTTGGTGAGGACGTGAGAGAAATAATATAGACCACTAGGTCGTAGTGGATTCAAAATACAACATGAGTTCCCAAGTCCAATATTGAGGTAATGAAGTCTTATAAAAATGATCTCTTCAGAAAAAACAAAATCTAGAGGCCTAGGAGGGTCATCACTCCCTAGCAGGGTGTAGAGAGTGATAATTTTTTCTTGCTAAGAGATAAGTGTGATGAATGGCTTCTTGTTAGTGCAAAAGGATCAATGGATCACTTATTGTTACTCTATAGGGATCAATGAAGTATTCAATTTCATGTTCCTAAGGGTAAACACATGGGGAACCATAAAATACTGAGAGTTGGGGGGAGTGGGGTAGCTTGAATGAGTATTGTAAGATATAGCTCACTAATATATAATTTTTGTTTTTTCTTACAACAATTAATTGAATAATTAATGAGCAACACAATGTATATAGAAGCAGTCTAAACATAAAACATGATAACAAATTTGCTCATGCACAAGTAACCATGATAGCAACAACACATAGAACATAAGGCACATAATACATCAAAGCATATAAGGACACCGAATATTAGGGGGAAACCATATGGGGAAAAAATATAGTACTTTGTTCTCTTATTTTTCTTTATTATTCAAAGTCTTATTTTACATCATATATTGGTTGCCACTAATATGCAAGCTCTAATTTTCATTGTACGCAAGTAACCGCTCACTCCAAGCCACTACATGATAGAATGCACCACTTCCAAAGCTATGTAGGCTTCGAATTGCTGGGGGTTCCACCTATAGGCCCCAACCTATTGCAGGCTCCAATCTCTAATAGTTTCTCAGGTCACCACTTGAAGGAAGCCATCACTTGCGGCTAAAGACCCCAACCTTCAAAACCTTGTGGACTAAGTTTCATGGATTTTCAAATTTGGACCATGATCCTCAACTCAAAACATTGTGGATATCTTATCATCTATTTTCATACAACACCCAAATTCATCAAAACAACTTTGAAAACAAATATTTTCTCAATAACCAAATATGCTCATCAACCACATACTTGCATACAAACCAGAACAACAACAAACTCACTCTCTCAACTCAATCAACTCATCCATCCTCACTATGAATCCTCACTATGAATTGTAACAACAGTATCAAACATACTCTTATAGGCAGAATTACATAGCATCACAATACATCACACTCTCAAACTCTTGTAACATACAAACTCAACCATCACTAACAAAACCCTACACATCAACTTAACTAGACATGACAACAACATCATAACCTCTCACTCACCCATACACATGAAGACTAGTATACCCATACCTAATAGTAGCATACAAGAACATACATAAAAATGGCATGAATAGATATTAACTATACATGGCAACAACAACATGGCATCACACTCTCAACCATAGTTACCATGTTTGAATTAGAATGGGAATTTGATTCGAAAAAAAATAGACTCTTTAAAAGTGAATACACTGAAAATTTGGGAGTATACATCTTATAAATACTCAATTAATATTTGGGAGTCTACATCTTATAAATACATAACTTTTATTTTTTCTTGAAATGGAAAAGAAAACACATAAATTCTCTAACGTTGATCCATAGTGCTTAAAATGCTATAGACATTTTTAGTTTAAAACAGTCCAAAAATGGTGAAAGAGAATGTATCAAATTTGTTAATATTACATTATGGACAAAAATATAATATAAAATTAATAGTGAAAAACAAAATGTATCAAATTTATTACTATTACATAACAGACAAAAATATAATATAGAAATTGTAATTTACAATAATAAAATCTCAAAAATCTAAAAAAAAATTATATTTGAAGTTATCTCCATAAATCTAAAAAATTATCTTTCTTTTTTCGACAGGAAAAATTGTAGATTTTATTAATGTAAATAAAAGTTACATGTTGTATATGTTAAATGCATATGCAGATCAACAATGAAGCTATCAATAGATAGCTGTAGTGTAACAAAAAATAAATACATCTGTTATGCGCCGCATAAATACATGTTGTAGAACAACAAAAACAATAGTCTGAGAGCATATATACAATAGTAACTGTGAGCAAAAATGATAAAAAACAACTGTTGCCTTTAATGGGGGATGTTCCCCCTCCAATGATCAGGTACAAATGGTCGGTGGAAATACTAATAATATGCATGATCATTCTGCTCTTGAATCTCCATGTGAGCAGTCAATAGGTGTGTCGCCTCCTTGGAAAGGAGGTTGGAAATTGTGTTCCTCTCCCTGTAAATGTGCTGACATGAAATAGGATCAAGTTATGTTTTGAGCTGTAGAACTTCATCCAAAATATTCTGCACTGTGTGTACTAACAGGTTGTTTGTAAATTAAACCAATCATTGAAAATTTTGGAATCCTCGAATATCTGTAGAGCATGAACATTTTTTGTGATGGAAAATTGAACGAGGTATAGAAGACACGATAGTTCTGCAAAATTATTGGTGCCACGTCCAAGTCCAATCTTGACTTTATATAAATGGTGGAGAATATGATGAAGTATGAAGCCACCACCACAACCATGAGTTTGTGCAGATCCATCTAAAATAGGCCCAAGGGAGAGTGAAGTCAATAATCTCAGGGGAGATAATTCAAGGTTGTGGATGGGGTGGATCATCTGGTATCAAGTGGTAAATGGAGATAATGAGGGCAGTAGATGAGGTCTAGTGATGAGGTATGTTTATCAGGATATCCTATGTTATTCTCAAAATTGAAAGTGCTCGAAACTGTATCGAACCTGAGACCGGAAAGGTCTCATCGTTGTGATTCCAGCACCGTGAACGATTCGAAAAATCGATGTCGTATGAGGAAGATATCGCGTTTTGTTAGTTTTCCCAAAAATCTAAACTTTTGTGACTGTGATGCCTATTCAGCATGTAGGTACAGTTAGTAGGTGGCATATTCTAGGGAATATTCCCTTTTCTCACAGCTAATCAAAATTCGACACGTGGCATTATGTAGATCATTGATATGAGATGTACATGTTTCATTTTTGACCATTGATGGGGTTTTTACTTTTTGAAATGGGTCATTGGATGAGAGACACATGTCAAGGCCAGAGGCTACCATGTGTCTTCGAGAGGCTATGATAAAACTTTGGTGGAGTCAGGAGGGGGGGGGTTCGACTCTCGACCTTTGGGCACACACAAAGACCTCCAACTGTCTCCGTTTTCTAATGGTTCTTGCCATCTATCTTCTCTACATCATTTTATGTTGTATATGTTTCACATTTAAGGTGGGGGACCGCTAGTGGTCCCAAGCCGTTGGCGGCCCCAAAATTGCAGTCACATGATATATAAAAAACCGCAACAACAAATTTAAACGGGCGGCTACAAACCGTAACTTCCAGCGATGTATACATTCACATGTCAATGTCACGCAGTGACATGAACTGCATTGTGATGGTTTTACAAACCATAACTTTCGGCGGGGAATATTGCGCTCACATGGGCTCAGTTTCATGGTTGTTAATGCCACGGGTTTTTGGAATCCTTAAAGAGTCCGGGTTCCATACTACTAATGCGAAGTTTCAAACAGTTAGACCACGGAGTTATTGGCGAGGGGTGAGCATGTGACCACCTCGCCCAAACCATTTGACATCAATGTTAACGGTCTATTCGGATAGAAAAGATGGAGCTGCCCTAAATTTAGGGTTTTTACTATTTTTAGTAACAGTTAAGTGCCAGTCTCCACTTTTAGTGTAGCTTTTCTAGCTAATATTGGGAAAAATGCATTGGGTGGTCAATCTTTGACCAATTTGGGTGAAAAAAGAGTCTACCTAGACTAATTGGAGCATTTTGGAGCCACTTGTGTAGAGAAAGAAGCCATTAGAGGCTCGTAAACACATGTAATTTACAATTTTGAGCATAATGACAAAGAGGGACATGCCATTGGGAGCAGGACCTGCAGATGTAGCCCAAGAGGGTTGAATTGCTTCATCATTCCTACTGTGTAAAACTTATGTGTGATTGTATTTCTCTATTATACACTGTTGTATAGTGTTATTTAGGCTTATTTTCATGTTTAAAGTTCACAAATTCATCTATGTTTCATGGTTAAAACACTCATTCCTTAAGTAAACAAATGGAGACAAATTGTACATGTTTTTAATACTGAAAGGACACTTAGCACAACAAACTAATACATTCCTTTTAGATCAATTTGGTATCGAAGCTAGAGTTTATTCTCTGGTGTTTTTGTGTGCAAAGATTGTTTAACTGTTTGCAAGGGTTTTCATGCTTACTAGGCTCAAGCTTAAGAGAGGAGAAGACAAATTGGTGGAAGAAAGAGGTTCTCAAAGTGAGACACAACAAAGGAGGGAAAGATTGCCACATTCTCCACCACCTAGTTCACCTCCAAAAGAAGCATAAGAAGCAATAAGCATGCCTCCAGGAGAAGAATAAATCCATGAAGAAGTGGATCCCAAAGAAGAAGAAAGAGTGTTGAGGAAAGAATTCCTTGACATGAATTAAATGGTGATAGTCCTTTATCAAGAAAGGATGAAAGACTAGAAGGAGAAGGATCAAAACTTCACAAGGAAGGTCAGGGATCATCAGGAGGCCACAATGATGAAGATAAATCAAATAAGGGAAATGGAGGAAATGGAGGCAGTGGAAAGTCACCATCATCACCCTCATCATCATCATCCTCTACTTCATCTTCAGTACACCATTCACACAAGTCAAAGAACACTAGTAAAAGTCCTTTTCTAAAACTTGATGTTAATTTTTAATTGCCAATGTTTAATGGTGAAGTCAATGTGGAACAACTTGATAATTATATTAGGCAATTGGAGGTTTATTTGAGAATTCAGAACCTTCATGATGATGATACCAAAATCCAACTAGCTTCATTGAGGATGGAAGGTGAAACTCTTGTTTGGTGGGAAGCCAAGAAAAAGGAGGAGATCAAGAAGCATGGTAAGATTATTATATCATGGATTGATTTCATTACTGCAATAAAACAACAATTTTATCCATTAGTTCACATGCAGAAAGCCATAATGAACTGGAAAAATTTTAGACAATTGAAAGGACAAAATGTACAAGACTACACCCAAGAATTTAGGAGAAGAGATCTCTTATTAGGGGTAGATTCGCAGAGTCAAGATACTTTGCTCAAGTACATAGGAGGCTTACATAGCTACCTTAAACATACTATCCTCATGTTTAATCCTACAAGTCTAGATGAGGTATGTGTTCAAGCCACACATCAAGAAGCTAGAGGGAAAAATATTTTTGAAGAGGGAAGAAACAAACCTTTCAAGGGGAAAAACAAAAAGAAGACCTGAAAAGGAAAAGGCAAAAAGAATGCATATGTCAAGAAAGAGGGAGAGAAAGTGGTGTGTAAACACTGTTCAAGAGAAGGCCATGAAGAGAATTTTTTTTGGAAATTACATTCTAAAAAGAGACCCAAGTATAACAATAACAAAGGGAAGCAGAAAACTGCAGCTACAACTCAACATGACTTAGGAGAGGATTCAGGTGATGAAACTAAAATTAAAGCCATGGGATTGAAGAACATAAAGGGGAAAGAAATTGAAACAAAACCCAATACTAGTACTTAAAATTGTCACATACAAGCTCCAAATGAAGAAGAGAGAATTGAATTGTTTCATGTGAGGGTCATATCCAAACATACCAAGATTGACACACTGTTTGAAAGTGGGTCACAAGCAAACTTAATTTTTGAATACTTGGTCAAGAAAGATAATCTTGAGACCATTCCACATCCAAAATCATATCCACTTGGGTGGATTTTTAAGGATGCAAATTTACATATTTCAAAGAAGTGCATATTGCGCTTTGCAATAACAACACATTTTGTTGACACATTTGAATTAGATGTGGTTCCGCTTGATATTACAGGTATTTTGTTTGGCAGTCCTTACTTTTATGACAGGAAAGAAATATTCCATTGCCATGAGAACAATACCATTTATTCAAATATGGAAAGGATTTCATTGTTAGAGCACATCACAAGAAGACAAATATTGCAATGGTAAATGCTTGACAGGTAAAGAGGCTGGTGAATTCAAGTAAGAATTTTGTTCTTCTAATGATTAAGCCTAAAGATGATGTTAATCATGAGTCATTTGAAGATTGTGATCCTAATTTGGAATCAAATTTATATGATGTAGTTGATTCACATCATGATATGTTTCAGGAGCTAACATGATTGCCTCCTAAAAGGGAGATTCAACATGAGATTCAGTTACAACAAGATTGTCCTCTTTCAAACATCGACATGTATTGCATGTTGATAATGGAGAATGCTGAAATAAAGAGGAAAATCAAATACTTGTTGGAAAAGGGACTCATAAGTCCAAGCACTTCGCCATGCAGTTCACCCATAGTCTTGATTCCGAAGAAAGATGGGACTTGGCGCATGTGTGTCAACTTCAGAGCTTTGAACAAGATAACGATAAAGAATCGATACCCACTCCCAAGGATAGATGATTTACCAGATCAGTTGAAAGAATAAATTTTTTTCACCAAGTTAGATTTATGAAGTGGATATCATCAAGTAAGAATTGCAAAAAGTGACATATGGAAGACTGCATTCAAAACCAAACAAGGACTCTTTGAGTGGTTGGTTATGTTGTTTGGTTTGTGTAATGCACTGATGACTTTCATGCGTGTTATGGATAATGTTTTGTGTCCATTTATTGATGACTTTGTGATTGTGTATTTATATGATATTATCATTTTAAGCAAAACAAGAGAAGAACATGTCTTGCATGTAAAAAGGGTACTTGATGTTTTGAAGAAAGATAAATTATTTCTTAAGATGTCTATGTGTGAATTTGGAAAGACTTCTCTAGTTTATCTGGGACACATTGTAGGAGGAGGCGAGTTGAGAATTGATCCTTCTAAATTGGAATCCATTGTGAATTGGCCCACTCCCAAATCAATAACAGAGGTGAGAAGTTTCTTAGGTGCAACTCAGTATTGGAGAAATTTTAATTCTAACTTTTCTGCCATAGAAACTCCTATGCATGCAGTGACAAGCGTGAAGAAAGGCTTCCAATGTGGAGGCAAAAAAATGAAAGAATTTTAAGCTTTAAAAGACAAGATTAGGTAAGCTCTGGTCCTTGCATTACCGAATTTGAGACAACCATTCGAGATACAAAAGAATGCTAGTGATTATGCCATGGGTGCAATACTTTTGTAGCATGGTAAGCCTATCACTTTTCATTCTGAAACATTCAATGGTGCTGTAACTAATTATCCTACATATGAAAAAGAGATGTATGCATTGGTACAAAGCGTCAAGAAGTGGAAACACTACTTTATGGGTAAAGAGATGATTATACATGCCGATCACCAACCATTACAATACTTGCAGTCACAAACAAAATTGCAGCAATCACGAAATTTCAGGTGGAAGGGATTTCTTCAACAATTTCACTTGGTTATAAGGTACAAGAAAGGTATTTTTAATAAATTTTTTGATATTATTTCAAGGAAAATTATAAGTGCTTCTACTTTACTTAAAAATGATTCTATTGTACATGAGAGTTACATAACAATATGCATCTGATACTGATTTTCAAGATGTGTATGCTATTTTGAGTGAAGGGAATCAAGTTGAGGAAAATTATTATCACATGCATAAAAATTTGCTATTTCATTTTGGAAAGTTGTGTATACCACAAGGAGAGACACTTAGTGTCGTGAGAGAGGCTCATTCGTCTCTTATTGCTGGACACTTTGGGGTAAGAAAAACAGTGGCATATCTACAAAGGTATTGCTATTGGCCACACATGATAGATAGTGTGTCACATTTTATAAGAGGATGTTCTATGTGTGCAACAAGAAAGCCTAGAAATAGGAAGCTTAGGTTGTACATGCCACTACTAGTACCATCAAGGCCATGGGAGAGTGTTTATATGGAATTTGTTGGAGGTCTACCTATGTCAAGAAAAAAACATGATTATATTTATGTAGTTGTGGATAGATTCAGTAAAATGTGTATACTTATGCCATGTAAGAAAACCATTACTGCTGATCTTTATTTTCAACATGTATGGGTTCATAATGGTTTGCCAACTTCTATTTTTAGTGACAAGGATTCTAGGTTCGTTATTTTTGGTTCAATCTTTGGAAGATGATAGACACAAAGTTGAACAAGAGTACTTCTTTTCATCCGCAAACTTATGGCCAAACTGAGGTGGTGAACATAACCGTTGTGTATCTTTTGAGAGGATATTGTAGCAAACATCCCAAGTTGTGGGATGAAAAACCACATTACATTCAACAAGCTTACAACTGGGCTAAGCACTCTTCTACAAATACTTCACCTTTTGAAGCCTGCTTCGGGTATTTTCGGAAATTGCCATTAGACTTCATCTTTGAGAAGGATGTTGCAATTAATGGGCATAGTGATATTGACAAAGCTCTAAAGTTCATTGAGAAAATTCAGATTATTCATCAACAAGTTCAAGAATAGCTTGAGAAGAGTCAAAGCAAATACAAGGAGAGGCATGAAAAACATAGAGTTGATCATAAGTTTCAAGAAGGAGATGAAGTATGGTTGCACATAAGCAAAGAAAGGATGCAAGGAGAAGGTAAAAATCTCAAGCCCATTCATTATGGTCCATTCAAGATCATTAAACAAGTTGGTAAAAATGAATTTCAACTTGACTTGCCTTCATAGATGAAAATGTATTCCGTTGTCAATGTGGAGAATTTACGTTTGTATGGGCCTTCTTTGATTGATGATCAAGGGAGTGATATTCAACTGCCATCTATAGAATATTTCTTGCCAAAATTTCTGGACAAGCTCAAGGAGGATTCCATCCTTGACAGGAGGAGACACACTTCTAAAAGGGGAAGTGTCGATTATCTTCGAATTGGGCTCATGGGCAGCAAACCAAGTAAGGCAAGGTGGATGGAAGTGGAAAAGGTGAGGGAGTTGTACCCTCATCTTCAGAATAGATAAATATAGTCTTTTGGGGTCCAAACGCTTCCCAATGGGGAGGTGTGATCAGGAGATCATGTGTTATGCTCAAAATTGAAATTTCTCGAAACTGTATCGAACCTGAGTGATTGGAAAGGTCTCGTCGTTGCAATTCCGACATCGTGAACGGTTTGAAAAACCGATGTCATATCAGGAAGATATCACGTTCTGTTCGTTTTCCCAAAAAACTAAAATTTTGTGACTGGGATGCCCAGTTAGCATGAAGGTGCAGTCAACAGGTGGCATATTTTGGGGAATATTCCATTTTCTCACAGCCAATCAAAATTTGACATGTGCCATTATGTAGATCGTTGATCTGAGATGTGCAGGTTTCATTTTTGACCGTTGATGGGGTTTGTATGTTTTGAAATGGGCCGTTGGATGAGAGACACGTGGCAAGCCCAGAGGCTGCCATGTGTCTTCAAGAGGCCATGATAAAATTTTGGTGGAGTCAGGGAGGAGGGGGGGTTGACCCTGCGACCTCCAAGCGTGCACAAAGATCTCTGACCGTCTCCGCTGTCTAATGGTTCGTACCATCTATGTTCTTTGCATCATTTTATGGTGTATATGTTTCAAATTTAAGGGGGCGGGGGGGGGGGGGGGGGGCTGCCAGCGGTCCCGACCCGCTGGCGGCCCCAACATTTCAGTCACATGATATATAAAAAATTTAAATCGGCGGCTACAAAATTTAACTTCTGGTGATGTATACGTTCACATGTCAATGTCACGCAGTGACATTAACTGCAGTGTGACGGTTTTACAAACCGTAACTTTCAGCGGGGAATATTGCGTTCACATGGGCATAGTTTCATGGTTGTTAATGCCATGGGTTTTTGGAACCCTTAAAGACTACGAGTTCCATACCACTAACTAGGAGTTTCAAACAGTTATATCGCGGAGTTAACAGCGGGGGGTCAGCATGTGACCACCCCGCCCAAACCATTTGACATCAATGTTAATGGTCTATTCCGACGGAAAAGATGGAGGCGCCCTAAATTTAGGGTTTTTACTATATTTAGTGACAGTTAAGTGCCAGTCTCCACTTTTAGTGGAGCTTTTCTAGTTGATATTGGGAAAAATGCATTGGGAGGTCAATTTTTGACCAATTTGGGTGAAACAAGAGTCCACCTAGCCTAATTGGAGCATTATGGAGCCACTGGTGTAAAGAAAACAAACATTAGAGGATTTTAAACATATTTAATTTACAATTTTGAGAATAATGACAAAGAGAGACATGCCATTGGGAGCTAGACCAACAGATGTAGCCCAGGAGGGGTGAACTGCTTCATCATGCCTATTGTGTAAAATTTATGTGTGATTGTATTTCTCTGTTATACACTACTGTATAATGTTATTTAGGCTTATTTTCATGCTTAAAGTTCAAAAATTCATCTATGTTTCATGGTTAAAACACTCATTCCTTAAGCAAATAAATGGAGACAAATTGTACATGTTTTTAATACTGAAAGGAAACTTAGCACAAAAAAATAATACACTCATTTAAGATCATATGTTGTGGAAGATGGTTCGATTACGGGCCATCCAGATGCTCCAACAAATTAAAATAGGCAGGTTTCCCAACTTATGGGGAACTACAGAAATCCACCAATGTTCCAAATCTTCTATAAGGGTATTCCCCTCCCAATGAAGATTATGATTGATGGAGGAGCAAACAAGAAACCAGAGTTGAAGAGTTGCATGACAATGAAGGAAAAGGTGGATAGTATCTTCAACAGCCGCATTACAAAGTCGACATCTATGGGGGCCAATAAGTGTTCTTTTCTATAGATTTTCCCCTTTGGGAATTTTATGAGTAAGAATACACCACATGAGGAGCCTAGCTTTCACAGGTCCCTTTAATTTCCATATATTGCGCCACCATGGGAGCAAGGATTTAGGTCTATGTGCACGGTGTATATGAATATACCCCTTTTTGGGCGTATATAAACCTTGTTTAGAAACAATCCATATAAGTTAATCCTCCCAATCGAGAATTCTGAGGCGGGTATCTCTTAATGCATCTAGATAAGAAGACCATATATCAATCTATTGCGGTTGTATCTGTAGTTCTTGATGGCCAAGCCAGCCTTGAATAAATAGGGTAGTTTTGTTTCTGTCAGCAATGTGGTTGAGTATAAAAAATACAGCATGATTAAGAGAGTCAATAAGTGCATTCGAGAGGAGATGTGCGTTGCCATAGCCTGCCCATGAATCCCAACCAATTGGAAACTTGGAACCATTACCAATTTTCCATGCCAAATCTACACCGATATGTCGAATTGAGGCAAGGAAAGTGCGCAAAATCCTTGAACAGTAGGGATAGTGCACTGAAAAATGACGAAGCCATTCAAGAGAATTGAGTGGATGGTTAAATTTTTGAATGACCACCTTGGTCCATAAACTGTTACTAGTGAGAATTTGCCATCCAAGTTTAGCAGCCAGTGCCAAAGCAAAGGTCGGTAAATCTTTGATACCCAAACCCCCCCCATCGCTTAGGTAAAGCAATACGGGTCCATTTGGTCCAAGTGAAAGTATGACCTTCTTTAGCACTGAGCTATAAGAATTTTCTGCAGATCAATTGTATATTTTGTAGTATTCCTATAGGAATCCAAGCGAGAGACATCCAGTATACCATAATGGCCTCTAAGACAGATTTGATCAGTGTCAGCTGACCAGCCCTTGATAGCCAATGATGACACCAGTTTTTTAATCATTTTTCGATCTTGGTAATAAGCCAATTCCAATCAACAGTTTTATAGGTCACTGGTTTGAGGTAAAATCCCAGGTACTTCAATCCATCATCAAATCTGGTGAGAGTGAATGGGAATCACTGCCGAGCATAATGGATCTCATGTGGTGAGCATCCATGACATGTCAAAGTATATTTGTTGTTATTACATTGTATACCAGTAGTAGTATAGAATAGAAGCATGATGGATCTAACCACTGTCTAATCACCAAGAGTGCCATCGAGAAAGAGTATGATGTCATCAACAAATAATAGGTGTGTGAGTACACATTTTTCTGAGATGCGGATGCCTTTCATTCTGCCACGGGCAGATTCTTCAATTATTCATCTGCTGTGGCCCTCCATAACTAGGAGAAATAGAAGGGGAGATAACAGGCACCCCTGTTGAAGTCCTCGCTCGGCGTAAAAAAAAAATGGTTGCAGCCCCATTAATGAGAATGCTAAAAGAAACTGAGGTAATGCAACACATTATCCAATTAATAATCTGTAAGGGGAATCCCAGGTGTGTGAGTAGCATGCAAATATAGAGCTATCTATCTTGATCAAAATCTTTTGCTAGATCAATATTGAGAATCATCCCTTTGATCTTCTTAGTGTGCATAGAATGTAATCCTTATTGTGCAATTCTTATTTGTAATATCCCGAAAGGGATATTTTAACTAAAAATGCAAAAAAAAACTGAACTCCAAAATATGCCAAAAAATCACTATTTACTCAACAGAAGATTTCCATGTAAAATAAAGATGCATAAAACACTACAATCCATTAACACATAGAATAGGAAGAATCTCAGTATTTTATTATAAGTAATAACTGCGGTTACATATAAACCTGACCCAAAATAGCTGAGATGGAAAAATGGCCACCAAGATGAATTGCTGAACTGCGCTGGCCTCCAAAATTGACTGCTGCACTCTCCCTCCGGAAAAAGATACGACTTAATCCACTGAAGCACCTGTTGAAGATTTGAATGATCCTCACTCCAATATCCCTGAAGCTCTATGAAAATTTTGAATGAAATCTCCTTAAATAGTGTTGGGTTTTCATCCAACACTCACAAATCACCCGAGGGTTTCCATCCCGGGGCTACGGCCGAAGTAGAGAACCACATCTCAAACCTCTCATACAAGAAAATGGTATGATCCAAATATATCCCTCAATGGCATCCTACCTTTCTTTTATAGATCTCTTGGAGCCTTCTAGAGCCTTATTTTAATATTATTTTATTCATGGAGCACTTTCCCTCTTATTAAAATATTCCTTTTTAATGCAGAAAATGGTAAATCGGCTACCACTCCTCCTCTGGTCACTGAAATTCGTGTCCAACCATCCCATCATGCAGGTATCCTCATCCCAGTTTCAATGAGTTTTCACACTAAGGTGTTCTATCATGTATTCCTCCTAGAAAGCCACCTTGAGCATAATTAATTGAGTTAAGCCCAAAAATAACTTAATTTTCCGAAAGTTGTCGGAATACACTGGAACGTAAGGCAAGTTGCTCGGATGATGAAATAAATCAAGAGAATGCCACTGGACATCATGGAAAATCCTCAAAAATCCTTCAAAAGGCCCCTGAGCCCACCAATAACACCAATCTACACCTGTGACTTGTCTCCTCCTAACTCTGGAAGTCCAGCCTAACCCTGTCATAGGTGACACCAAAAAAGGGAATATTACAGACCTTCCACCACAAGATTTCTTGCCCTGAAGCAATCCAAATATGTGGGCCACTCTTTTGGTTCGCTGCAACAGAGACCCAATGCCTAGATCCCATACAAACCTCTTGGTGCTACTATGTGGCTGTGTCAAGCCACCCAGAATAGACCCCTCAGTGCCGGGATCCCAAACTAATCTCTCACTGTACCTGTCATTGAATAATCCTCTCGAATCCCAATGCCACCATGGCCAATCATCGCCCAAGTCCAATGGCTCAGACTGCACATTGCCTCTAGCTATAACTGATGCTCTAAGAGGTGAAAACCATGACTCCTACTGCGCTGTATTTATGACTGTGTAAGCTGCTCCACCAACTGTGTACCAACTCATCACCTCTCTTCAATCCAACCCCTGACTAAATCCAATGTTGATCCTGCTCTCCTGAAACTGGGATGGGATGCTAAAGAAATGTCGATCTGTGCCCCATTGCCAAATGGAATCTGTATCATCTGTCATGTCTAAGGGCCCCTGCTCTACTATGCTCCCTACGAAGAAGAGTGTACCATCAAGAGGGTACCAACTCATGATCTATCACCAATCCATCCTGGAAGAAGAATCCAATGTAGCATCAACTGCATATGGAACATGCCTGGAGTGTTATCTCCAACTTGTAATCAACTCACGCTGCTCTGTCCTATCTTACAATGAAAGTTGCCTGTAGAAGAAAGCCCCTCTCTCTATAATGGGCCAAAGTGGGCAAGATATGCCGCAAGCCCCATCAATGTACTCTTGGAAAGTGCTACTCACTGAAATTACTACAGCTCTATTGAATCACTGTACATCTATCTGTACCTCATCAGTGTATCGACCCAATGATGGATGCTCCACCATCTCCAATAGCTCATCCCTCTCATTGGGAATGTAATGCTCCTACTGTCCCCTAGCACCCTGCAGAACTATCCCATCAACCTCCAACATCTCTAGAGGATATGGATCAACAACTACTATCACCGTGGTCAGTGTCTGTGCATTTGACTACTCCTCCTCAGTGGTTGACCCCAAGGTTAGCTGCATATCCATCATAGAATCAATGTGAGCTGCCATATGGTTCTCCCTCAAAGGACTATTATGGATGATGTGCATAGTATCCTCCTACGCTGACTCAGGCTCCATCTTATGTTGCTCTGGCTGAATCGTCACAAGTGACTCAATACCCAGAGTATCTCCCGTAGAATCCCCTGACTGCTCACCCTGCACACTGGAATACAACTCCAAACTACTGTCATCATTTTTTCATGACTGCTTTCTCTCCCCTAAAGCATCCTCAACTGATCCCATGGACTCATATGAAGAATAGTCCTCACCCTGGCATAAAGAAGGAATTCCCTTCTGTTATACCTCCATCACATCATCTACATCACTCAAGCATGAGTGATCAAGCCCCCAAGGTCCTTTGCAAATGAAGAAAAGTCCCTTCCTTCTTAGCTCATTTCTGCTGCCAGATCCACCAAACTGGAGCAACTCCTCCTTGGTCAACTTTCTCCTGAATAGCCCAATATTCTTCTCAACCAACCCTTGGGCTAGCTCATAAGTATCAGATGAGACCAATTTCTCTCTCCTCCAAATTCTCAACAACCTGGTCTGCAACTCTTGGCCAATGGTCTCACAGTCTCTCATACATGATGACAAGATGGACCACATATGTACTATGACGGTGTCAGAATGATGTCTCCTAATGCTAAAGAAGCATTGGGACATCTACAGAATCAAGTCATCACACTCAAGGTCAAAAATGATGACATACGTCTCGAATGTGGCCATACTCCATAAAATATCAAGCTTCTTCCCAAAGGTAGAGCCTGCACTATTGTCCAAATCCTGAAAATTATCTACTATCAATCTCATAATCCTCGTCATAACTTCATCACTGTATGGAGCTATAGTTGTGGTCAAATTCATGATGTTGCTGATGCATGATGCAACTGGAAGGCTAACCCCCTCACACGGTTCCTCCAAAAATTTGGGCTGTATAAGAGCAAGCATAACAGGTTTAAGAGCCCAAATCAGTTTCTTCCCTTCTTCTTGGCTTATTTTGGACAGAATCTCATTAAGCTCATCGATTTTGGACAAAACTCTCCATGACATCTTCATGTGTTTCAAATTTGTCCCAAGTGAAAAAATTCTATGACCAAACCCCAATTCTTCCTGCAAGTCTTCTGGCTGTCCCTGTTGAAGGATGGCATAAATCCCTCTTTAAAAGGGTCTGCTATTTGGTTTTGTTTTTTGGTCTTTTGATGCATGTTGGTTCAAGGAACCAACTTCTATCGTTATTCTTCTCAAGCTATTTAGGAATCTTTCCATGGTTCAACCAATGATGTGGTCACAGTTTTCTGAGTTTTAAGTGACTGTTTTAGCTAGGCATTTAGTTAAACAATTAGGTAGAAAACATGGTATAGGTGGATAGCATCAATTTTATCTCCAGAACAGTTTATATAGTGCTCAACATATTCCCAACAGACTTAAAAAAAAAAACAATGAATGTATAGTATGTGGATAAGAGTGATATGACCTAGAAAATAGGCCAATAAATTACCCACTTTTGTAGCCTGCCAATAAGAACTAGAAAGGTATATAGCCAACAAGAAAGTTTGCGTGGTACTTAGACTAATATGAAGGTGCTCAACTTCTCCACCATTAATGTACGCAGACCCCAATATCAACGGTCAATCTATTCATTGAAATATTGAACCGTTCTAAACTGAACATTGGACCAAACTTATGGTAAACTCATCCTTGCTTTGTTGATTGCCTCCTCCAGCAGTAATACGAAGCAGTCTTGAAGTTTCAACAATAATGGAAAGTAGTGATACCACAGTGAAATAAGAGAACATATGAGCTGTAGATGAATAATAAAACCATAAACCACTAGAAATGTTTTAGTAGAGCTTTAACATCTATATGTTGCATATTTTTCTTAAAATGCTCAGATATACCCAGGTTGTTTTCCACCGCAAGGACATCCTTGACTGTGGTAGTACCTACTGCTGAATGGACCACCCAAAAAGAGCAGAGTGGATCAACTAATACACTGATCTCTGTGAAGTTATTTTCCCAACAAAATATAGGGTATTGTAGCCACGAAGTTGAGGAAGGTTCCGTGATGAATTGTTGGAGCCCCTTTAATAATTTGCATAAATAATAAAAGATTCGGCCTCTAATAAATTTTACGGCTCAATGAAAAACCCTGTCCTCTACCCCTCAATTTGCTTTCGGCCTGTAATTGAAAATTTTCGTTGTGGGATTCCTTCTGAGCATCTAATGCCCATGATCTGCAGGGGTCTTGATTTCTGCTAAAATTCACCGCCTTTGCGAATACAATTCCCGCGGATGATTAATTAGCCCCACAAAATTTAATTCCGCAGCAATTAAAAGTTGGACCTCATGTCTACCGGAAAAATTAAACCATGGATCTTATAAACCTTAGACCTTGGCATAATTACATTCTATTCCACGCGGTTGTTTTGGATTTGTAGTTCCTGTCCGCCGCCTATGCCTCTAGATAGTGTGCCACTCCCGTGCACGAAGCAGTGGCTTAACGTCTTCCGCCATTGTGGTTACATAGTCACCAAGCTGGTGCGAGGATGGTGGCGATACAGCCACTGCCCAACTGATAACCACACTAGAATTCCAAGGGATATCCACCTATACCAGACAATGAGAATCTCGACCTGATTTATTAAAATAAATACAAACTCCCAATTTATAAATCGATCGTGGATTTGGCATAAAGTTTGTCCCCTAGACTGATGTAATTCGTCCTTGAGATTTCTCCAAAATTTGACCTTCAAAATGAATGCTACTGGGAATAGAATCCATTCCAAAAATTTCCACCCGGATTTATTCGACCAACAATATAAATGAAGGGATTCGTTCCCTCTTTCTCCTCTAGCAATCAAGAAAGGGACACTTGTATTCTGTTTTACACCTAGAAAATCGTCCCTCCTTCATAAATCTCAACCCTCCCGGTGTTGATTATTCACTTGGAAATATGGGCAGAAAGCTTCAGTAATCGACGGTCTTTGTGGCATAATAAAAATGATTCCATGACACTTTGAAAGATTGAAGTGGGAGAATCATCACGTTGAGGTTGTGCAATTTCAAACAGGATAGCTCATGACGTCTTCTTCTGAACCAATGAATGGACCGAGAATGCGTGTAGCTTTTCTCGCGGGAAAAAATAGTGGAAAACCCTTACAAATCCATTAACTCGTCTTGGGCCTCTTGGCTTCAAATCTGCTATGTCGACGGTGATCAAGAGAATTTTGACGGCTTCCCAAATTTTTAATTATTCGACCCTTTTATTCATACAACTCCTTCGGAATCGAACTGCAATATATATTGAGCTCCCAATAAAAATTTTGGTCCTCAAATTTCCTCCGTAATACCTTTGTCTATATTTTCAGATAATTATTAAATGGGAGACAATTTTGCAGGAAGTTTATCAAAATTTGTTGAGCCCTTTTAAGAAATCTTCATTCTACTGCAGAAGCTTGACCTTTCTAGTAAATCCTTCGACAATAATTGTTGCAATTGGAAACTAAAATCTCATAGGCTGAGCCAAGTTCAAGGCTCTGATACCACTGTAATATCCCGAAAGAGATATTTTAATTAAAAATGCAGAAAAATAACTGAACTCCGCAATATGCCAAAAAATCACTATTTACTTAACAGAAGATTGCCATGTAATATAAAGATGCACAAAACAATGCAATCCATTAACACATAGAACATGAAGAATATTAGCATTTTATTATAAGTAATAACTGGGGTTACATATAAATCTGACCCAAAATAGTTGAGATGGAAAATTGGGCACCAAGATGAACTGCTGCACTGCACTGGCCTCCAAAATTGACTACTGGACTATCCTTCCGTCAAAAACTACCTCTGAATCCACTAAAGCACCTGTTGAAGATCTGAATGATCCTCATTCCAATATCCCTGAAGCTTTGCGAAACTTATGAATGAAGTCTCCTCAAAGAGAGTTGGGTTTCCATCCAACACTCACAAATCACCCGAGGGTTTCCGTCCTGGGGCTACGGCTGAAGTAGAGAACCACGTCTCAAACCTCTCATACAAGAAAATGATATGATCCAAAGATATCCCTCAATGGCCTCCTTCATTTCTTTTATAGATCTATTGGAGCCTTCTAGAGCCTTATTTTAATATTATTTTATTTATGGAGCACTTTTCCCTCTTATTAAAATATTCATTTTTAATGCAGAAAAGGGTAAATCTGCTACCACGCCTCCTCCGGTCACTGAAACTCATGTCCAACCATCCCATCATGTAAGTATCCTCATCCCAGTTCTAATGAGCTATCATATAAGGTGTTATATCATGTATTCCTCCTGGAAAGCCACCTTGAGCGTAATTAACTGAGTTAAGCCCAAAAATAACTCAATTTTCCGAAAGTTGTCGGAATGCACCGGAACGAAAGGAAAGTTGCTCAGATGATGGAACACATAAAGCGAATGCCACCAGACATCATGGAAACTCCTCAAAACTCCTTCAAAAATCCCCTAAGCCTGCTGATAACACCAATCTACACCTGTTACCTGTCTTCTCCTAACTCTGGAAGTCCAACCTAACTCTGTCGTAGGCGACACCAAAAAAGGGAATATTACACTATTTCATCATGAATCTGTCGATTTTCAAGAAATGTGAACTATTCATGTGAGATAAAATTGGATAAAATGGGTTTCAATCTATTTGCAAGGATTTTGGCCATAATCTTGTAGATACAGTTGAATAATGAAATCAGGCGAAAATCTTTGAAAGAGGAGGGATGATCAGATTTGGGGATAAGGGCAATGAAGGTAACGTTAAAGGCCTCATAGATGCACCCAGTTTGTCGGATCTCTTCCACCACCTCCAGAAGATCATGTCCCAGAAAATCAAAGAAAGCCAAGTAAAATTCCACGGACCATCCATCAGGACTAGGGCTCTTGTCCTTTTTGAACCATTTAAGAACATATTCTAATTCTTCCATCGATACAGGTGAAAGGAGGTCTTCCTCTACTGCAGGATCCACATATCTAGGAAAAATGGAGGCCACCTTAATGATTTCAGCCAATGAGGGTTGCATAGGTGCCTTATAAATCTCACAAAAATGATTGATACCCTTCTGTGCAAGTTGAGAAAAGGTATAAGCAGTAGAACCATCCTCATTGTCAAGTTCCCAAATGGTATTGATAGTATTTCTACCCTTGGAAAATTGATGGAAGAATTTGGAGTTTTCATCACCTGCTTTGATCCAAGTAGCACGACTTTTAAGTCTCCAAACTTCATTCCTCCTTTGTAGGATCTTTAGTCGATTAGATTCTAGTTTAATAAGCTGTAATTTCTCATCTGCTGTTGCAAAACCTCCCCCAATAGAGCATTCCAGTCTATGAATATTCAGTTCAATATTGGTGAGCTCTTGGTCCTCCATTCTTTTCTTATTCCTTCCCCAAGTAATAGACTCCTTCTTAATAGAGAGTAGTTTGTGTGCAAAAATGGAGGATGGTGAGTGGAGGCCTTGTGGTGGAGGGAGTCTCCACTTTGTGTCCATTAAATTGATGTAGTATGTATCTTGTAACCACACAGAGAAGAATTTGAAAGGAGTAGTCGGCTTGTTAAAGCCCCCAGTGATTTCCAGATAAATCGGAGAGTGGTATGAGATTCCACCAGAGTCGATACATTGTCTGAATGAGCCGAGAGAATGTAGTAAACCTTCCTTGATGAGGAAGCAATCAAGCCTGTGAGCAACCAAATCGACCCTAGTGCGCCTGTTGCGCTAGGTGGGAGAGGGAGTGGTTATGAGGGGATCCACTAGTTGATGGGTAGAGAGTAGGTGTCTGAAGTAATCAGAGAGTGGGTCCGCATGTGAATTAGGCCCCCAGGACTCTGAGATCCCAAGAGAGAAATTCAAGTCTCCAACCAAAATAATATTGTCAGAACTAAGCACTGAAGAATTCATAAGTGAGGTCCAGAACTTCTGCCTGTTGGTGCAGGGTCCATATGCATTAAAAATACAAAATTGGAGACCAAGGGCTTCCGAGAATACATCCATCCCTAGAATGCATTCCCTTCCCCATACATTAAGTAGTTTGATGTGTCAGGGGTTAATACAGAGGGCCAAACCACCCGAGCGACTGTTTGCATCAATGGCATGGATGGTCCATGAAGGGAAGAGGGGAGAAAGTGCTTGTATAATAAGTTTTGACATACCATGATTTTCCTGGAGAAGGATGACATTGGCCGAGGAAGTAGTGAAGAGGCGTCTAAGAGCGAGACACTTCGTTGGGCTAGCCAGCCCACATCAGTTGAAAGAAAGACAAATCATTGAGAAACCAGGAGTGGGGATTACCTTTCTCTAAGGATCCCATCGATGGAGAGTTGTGTACCAGAGGCAACTTCAAACTAGCCTGAAGGATGGCCTTCGAAATATGTGAGTGTCGGCCGCGAGTGGACTTGTGCAGAGTGTGAGAGGGGCCAGATAGTGGACCAAGGCCAATTGGGGTATAAATGCGAGGGCGCAAATTGTAGGAATGTGTGGATGAGGTTTTAGATGATTCAACAACAATGGATGGATTGGGAAGAGTATGGGAGAAAGTGGGGTGTGAGGGGATAAGAGTAGAAGGTGCAAGTGAGGAGATGGGGGGAGATGATGATGAAATATTTTGGATGATAGGGGGGTATGGGGGTACAGGAAAGGAGAGGAGGATGGGGGAAAAATAATGGAAGGGGTAAAGAATCCAGCCAGAGAGGGCTCTGAGCACTGAATAGATGCCGTAGATAAAAAAGACAAAAATGTAAAAGGAGGAGAAGAGGGAGTACCATCATCTGGAAGGAGTCTAGTAGATGTAGCAACAAACATAGATCGAGTGACCCGGAAAGGGGCATCCACAACCACCTGTGTGTAATCCGCATGCGAGGAGTGATCAGGTGTCGTGAGGAAGCCAATAAGCTGTGCCTATCGCTGCAGCGAGACTGATACCGGAGCAATAAGATGCAGACCACCGTGAGAGCGAGGTGCCAATGCCTGTCCATTTAATAGACAATATTTAAATACATGTCCAACTTTGTGACATCGATGAAAACGGAAGGAACCCCCTCATAATCCAGTAGCTGCACCCAGGTAGAATTTCACCATTGAATATTGATAGCCTCCTGAAGTCCTTCCCTGGTATCCAGATGTACTAGAATGCGGGCAAATGCCATCGTGCCGAGTTAATGTATGAGCGATCATGGTCCAAATATGTTCCCAGAAGGTTACCAATATCCTTGAAGATATGTTCATTCCATAAATGTAGTGGTAGGCGAGGAAAACAAACCCAAATAGGTCTCACTCCCAATGGTTCTTGTTCAGGGTCGAACAAGGGGTTCCACCGCTTCAGTAGCACAAGAGCCATCTCCATGTGCCAGAATTGCGATAAAACAAGGTTATTAGGGTCCCTTGATATGAAGCGGAGAGAGAACCATCCCTTAGTAAGAGTATGTATAGTGGGAAGCTCATGTAAAAGATCACCCTAGATCTCTTGAACCCATAGTTTCAATCTTTTGACCCCATAGTTCCGGCCACAAACACGACCAACCACCACTCTATCCACGGTGCCCATGATATCGACCATTTGTACACCAGCGCCAAGGGTGAGAAGGCTAGCACACTTACAGGCGCGCACACATTTTGTGCGACGAGGGTCGCGAGGGGGGAGTTTAGGAGGTAGGATAGCAGAGGCAAAAAGCGATAGGGGCGATGAAGAGACGGGAGGGGAAGGGGTGGAGTCGGGTGGGGGAATGGAAAAATGACCAGATGGACGATGGACGGGGGAGGCTGCAGGTGCGAGAGAGGTGTTGGGGGGATGAGAGGGTGGAGTGGAAGTCGAGGGAGGGGGGCCGGAGTGAAGGGAATATATGGTGAGGGGAGCAGAGGCACTAGATTTAATGAGCAGGGGAGGGCGGAAGAGGGAGAAGCTAAAGTGAGAGAGAGGGCCTGCGAGAGGAAGGCTAAAGATGCAGGGGACGGGGGTAGGAGATCCGGAGAGGAGATGAGGTACAGATCAACAACCGAGAGAATAGCAGGGGTGGAGGGTGAGAGGTCAGGTACCAGGAATGAGTCGAGGTCAGGGAAGGAAAGTAGGAAGGATGTAGAAGCTATGGAGCCAGAAAAAGCAGGACAAGTAAAAGGAGAGGAGGCGGGGTGAGAGACATACATACCGGAGGATAAACGATGAGAAAGGGTCCAAATGTCCACCTGGGCATATGGGTCCTCCGAATAATCCACAAGGTGTTCATCCTGGCCCCCCTCCATTGAAAACCCCAATAAGAAACCGTTAATGCAAGAGTCCAACTGCCAGTCAGAGAAGAACAGTCACGAGAAGCTGTAATACTGAAAGTGGGAAGTAAAAAGGTCACCGGATGCAAAAAAGACAAAACACTGAGAGAGGCAGCGTCCCAACGTAGGAACGGGTCGAGAAAAACGATGTGCTCCATCAGTTGGTGAGAGCACGCTCGATAGAGCCTCCGACCAAATGATGGGGTTCCATAGTGTGCGCCATCGAAATAACATAGCGGCCCCATACGATGCCAAATCCATGTTTCCCGCAAAGCACCGCCATCATTCGCAGTAGTTGCAGTGAGGTAAGTCACCAAAAAAGTTCAGCGAAAAAGACGACAAACCCTAGTTTCCCTAAAAAATTATCTTTCAAATATTAAATAAATTCATATAAAACTAAAACTATCTACATACTTTAAAACCATTTAATTATACAATATAAATTTATTATAATTTTTTTCAAATTATGATATATTAAAAATAGATTTCTATTTTCTATAACCAACACCAATGCAATTTCAGTCCAATCGACAAGCTCGTAATATTGTGATTACAATTTTCTATAACCAACACCAATGCAATTTCAGTCCAATCAACAAGCTCGTAATATTGTGATTACTATTTCACAATAGACATACACCTAATATGGCACATGTTCGAATTTTCTTTTTTGCGAAAATGCCAAACGAGTGTTAGTAAACAAGTTATTTCCCAATACTACAGTTCCTTATTTCACAATGAACATGCACCTAGTATGGCTATGGCTCGAAAGAATTTTTGGCGAAAAAACCGAAAAAACCAAATGAGTATCAGTAAAAAGTTATTTCCCAATAACCAAATAACCAAATGAGTGTCATTAGACAAGTTATATGAGTGTCATTAGACAAGTTATTTCCCAATATTACGGTACCGTATCTAAAACTACGTATTAATTCGCACTTAAATCGTATTTTTAAATCTAATTCGGCCAAACCTAGTAACTATGCTCTTAACTACAGTAGCAATAACTCCACATACAATACTTCTACAACAATGATAAACCAAATCTAACCAACAAGAAATTTAAACACTAAGGAACAACAACTTGTCCAATGTACACCGACAACAATATAGCCAGCCCATACTACTCTCTGCAACCAAAACAAATGAAAGATTCTTTACATCCCTCACTACATTCATATCTAGAAGTATCCACATACATTCAGGCTACCATTGATTTACTAATTTACAGGTATGCCGGATTCATCAATATTCAAACTATAAATCATTCTATAACCACAATTTAATAAACCTACGTGCAACAAATCACATGCTACAACTGTATTCCTTCAACTCTCAATCGCACTACATACAACCTCAACTTAACCCAGGATAGAGACAATTTAAAACTCATTTACCCAATTCTAAATCAAACTAAATCAATAAGCAACAGATACATTTCATTATGCCTTTGAATGACTAGATCAACTCATTAAGTGTGGCCAATTGAATCGACTTCGTTGATGCCAAAACCATGGGAAAATTCCATGGTAAAAGCTCGTGGTTTTTTTTGTGCGTGCATATGTCGTAAATTTTTAATGTCATAAAATTTTAACTTAATGGTAGTATCACAGGGATATAAAGGCAAGCCAAAGAATATTATTGTGGGATACAAAGGAAAGCCTGCATGGTTTATTCGAGTGTTGAAGGGATGAAGAAACAAGCTAGAGAAGATGCTTTTATTCCTGGAAAACTCAAATTTATTTAACCACTTGCAACATCACATCATTAAGCATCATTAAGCATCATACCTCTTGCAAGATTTTTCAAGTTCTTGTATATTTGAAAGCGTTGGTTTTCAGGTAAATAAAAAACATATATATTCTTGCATTCCTTTGGTTTATCTCATAATTTGAAAATATACTTGCAATATTTGTTGAGAATCTCGAACATAGACAAAAGTAGACGCACAACATTTCTAGAGAGTTGTTGTATTTGTCTTTCACAATACTACAACAACCTTCATTAGTTTATCCTTTATATCATTTAAGATTGCAAGGTTTCCATATTTATTCGATATGTAGATTGTCCACACACCAAACTGATCCTTTCCATTCGACGAACCAATCTATTCAAATCATTGAAATCTCCAAAAAGTTGTGCCTTGCATCCTTGATATAAATGTTGTAAAAATAAATAAATTTATATATCCCACATGTATGGAAGACAAGTTCATTATATCATTCATATACCGCTATCTCTCATGATTTCATTTAAAGTTGACATGAACCACATTGTGGTCTATGGGATTTAAATTGAGTCTTGGAATAAGAGCAAACACTTATAGTTGTGTCTTCTCATTTTTTTTATTCCTTTAAAATTTTCTTTTATTCTTCTTTTAAAATTTCCCTTTAGAATAGACTAAGGGGCCCACTTTTTCTTCAACTGCATAAAAACTCTATAGAGAATGTTATACAAACACAATTGGAAGACATATGCATGAAAGTGTTATGAGGTTTAAATTACAAGAATGAGGCGAGAGATTTAGTCGAGCCTCAATAGAAAATGTTGATGAAATTCTCATCAAAATCTCACTCTTACGTTATAATCTCAAACCACAAATGTTTAAATGGACTTCCTCTCACTGTTGTGGGGGCCTAAGCCTCTCTCTTTCAACCCTTCAAGGTGGGAGAAGTTAGGGATGAAAATAACACTTGTCAAAAGCACATACAAAGGCCATATTTGATGTAGGTACCAGAAAAAAATTATACATAGATGGGATGCTTAGAGGAGAGAAAACCCTAGGATGATTTTCCTCATGATCATACAATCGATAAGCTGGACTAAAAAATTTGCCTTTTGAAGTTTAGTAAAATCATGTAACCTAGGTGTGTTAGTCCTTAAAGAAACGTTGGAAGAAGGGGAAAGGGTGGCACTATTGCTTGAAGCCTTACTCCCAGGTTGGAATTTTGTATGCTCGGATGCTCAAGGAAAATTAGGTGGGTTGGTTGTTGGCTTGAATACCTAGAGTGTGAAGCTATTTAGTTCATATGGAATAGAATCCTCCCTTGGGGTAGAAGTATTTTTGGTCAAGTTGGGCCTAGAATTAGGAATTCTAAATGTACATGGCCCTTTCCATGATATAGTGCAATTTTTGGATTTTTCAATGAAAAATTATTTTCTCTACTCATAAAACATCATAATAGCAAGGGGCTTCAATTTCTCCATGGGATTTGTTGAGGTATGAAGGCCACATGCTAGGCTGGGCCCTCTCACTACTTTGTCCTCCTATTTATTAATGGATCATAAACTTATGGATGTGCAATTGGTCAAAAGTAAGGCTACCTAGAGGAACAAGTGAAGTGGGGATGCAAGGATTGCTAAGTGTTTGGATAATTTTTTCTTGGCAGAACCCATGATGGAAAATATACCCCTTTTAAGGTATTGGGTGGTGTAGTAGACCTGACCTGCAAATATAATAAATTTGAAAAATATACCCAAAACATAACACAAGAGATTGCCAGAAGGAGAACATATTTTTATTAATATGTGCAGAAACCCTTGAGGTGGGGAAAAACCATATAATTTCTCCTTAAGGAAGGAGAAAACTCCATAAGCTAATTCTTGTCAATACAAAATAATACTCGACATGTCTCAATGGAGAGTCTCTAGCCTCTATATAGGCTTCATACACACAATACCATGGGTAATTACCTTGGGTATCTTAATACAATACATCTGGTACAATGTGATTATCACATTATTCCCTAACTACTTGTGGTCCCTTACATAATGTGTTTTAACCACTTTATTTATTAACTATTACCCATTTATTTATCATCCTTACATTATTAAATCACATTATTCCCTTGGGTACCTCCCTCAATGCCCCATATTATTCCCCCTATATATACTACATTCCACCCACCTTAAGCATTTATTGTCCATGAAACATGAGAAGAACACAAATAATAAGATCTACTCAAAAGAGTATTCCACTAGTGCCATGTACATGCATCTAGCCATCCAAGATAAAGGTGAACACTTAATCTAGCCATTGCCTCGCTCGATTGAGATGGAAGTTGGTTCTTATGATTTCTCTATGTTCATTTGTTGTGGCTAGATTGTCACACCTCACTGTCTTTATTCCACGAGTTTCCATCCTTGTTGCTAATTATTTGACACCTTGCAGGTTGTTGTCTTTCTCAGTGGTGCGGGTGGTGATATGACGAAGTTTTAACTAATGGTGTATCGTTCTTCAATTCCCCACGTGATGGAGCTTGAGTGGTATAAGGTTCCGTTTGTTTTACTTTCTTTTAGTTCTTGCCTTCCATTATTACTTCCACCACAAACTCCTCATCTGATGTGTTAGTACTTATAGATTTTTTTGCTTGGGCCTCCTTGGACTCTACATGTTTATTGATGGAAATATCATGTAATTTATTTTTATTCTTTTTATACTAGAGTTTCAAGAATTTTTTTTCTGCACATTAATAATCATAGTACCAACATATTCCATCCAAGGGTATCCCAAACCAAAATCCACATTATCAATATCATAAGTATAAAAATAAGAATGCAACACATGCCCATAGAAATTTTCAAATATTTATAAATTTGAACATCGTCATTATCACTGTGTGTGTTTTAAATATGTTTTGCTAGAACTTGTAAATTTTTAGCTAAATTAACATTGATAAAATTATGCTTGCCACTAGGATTGGTAGACACAATGATGTTCTCTTTTTTAATCCTTCCATGAACATATAATATGGAAATATTAATAGAAAATAAGCCTTGAGGGCTCTTATTGTCCTTATTTCTAGCATGAGACCACTTTTCTAAGAGGAGTTAAAAAAAAAAAAAAATCATTGGAAAGTGTCTACATCAGATCATAGCCAAGTGAGTCCCACCATATTAGAGCCTCATCGCTTAAAGAAAAAGGTTGCAGAGTAGTCAAAAATGAGAATTTTGACGTTTTAGTTTTTATGAATTCTTCAATAGTACGACCATCATATTTTCGTGTAAAAATAATCTTGCTATAACCCTTAAAATATAATGAGGGTTTTGTAAAAAAATTACCTACTTTGTGGGGAAAATTTAAAATGGCCACAAATGAGTCAATACAACTCAGAATCCTTATTATAACATGTTTTCGGAAATGGAAAAGCCATGTTTCATTGTCTGATTAAACTCAAATCATGAGATGGGCACTCCGTGAACAAATATATGTGTTGCAATTGTCTAGTCGTCACAAAAAATTCTTAAAAAGGAGATGATTTTAAATCAATGGTATCTCCCTCATGCAGACTCTGATTCAACTGATGTTTTTTTTCAAATTGAGTGATTTTTAGAGAGGAAATTATATATGAAATTATGTTCTTGAAAATATGGAAAAAAAATTGCAAAAAAATGACTTGAAATCCGCTGTACACGAATTTTTGTCAGAAACGTTTCTGCAAAACAGTTGATTTTAAATCAATGATATCTCCTCCATCCATTGTCCAATTCAGACGATTTTTTTTTTGAACTGGGGTATATTTTCGCAAGAAATTTATATATGTATTTTTTTTGAACCAAAATTTTTAGATATGATCTGCAAACTTGTCGCCCCAATTTTTTTCAAAATTCTTGCTGAAAAGGAAGAAAATAAAAATTCCTTGCTTTGCTCAAGAAAGAGCTTTGATACCACTTGTAGTAGACCTAAACTGTAAATATAATACATTTTAAAAATATTACCAAAACATAACACATGATATTTCTAGAATGAAAAAATATTTTTATTAATATTTGCAGAAACCCTTGAGGTTAGGGAAACAATATACAATTGCTCCTTAAGGAAGGAGAACACTCCACAAGCTAATGCTTGTCAATACAAAACAATACTCGAAAAGTATCAATGGAGTTTTTATAGCCTCTATATAGGCTTCATACACACAATACCATTGGAAATTACCATGGGTCTCTCAATACAATACATCCAATACAATGTGCTTATTACATTATTCCCTAATTACTTGTGGTCCCTTGCATAACACCGATTAATCACTTTATTTATTAACTATGGCCAATTTATTTATCACCCTTACATTATTAAAGCACATTAGTCCTTTGGGTACCTACCTATGTTCCCCATATTACCCCCCCCATAGGTATACTATAGGTGGGAAGTGGGGGAGAGTCTGACCACTACACCATATTCCTGGAGATCAAAGGGGGTGGAAGGAAACCAAACTATCCTTTCAAACTCAATTATTTCTCGCTAAAGGAAGAGTGTTTTATCAACCTATTTTAAGAGAGAGGGACTCTTTATTACCCAATTTATATGGTTTCAACAACTTCCTAGTTCACATGTAATATCACAAAGGTCAAGAGAGCAACCATACAATGGTCAATGCTTAAAAGGAAAAGGGAAAAACTTGAACTAAGGATGGTGGAAAGTAGATGAGTACCATTAGTGACTTAGAGGAAGGGGTTTTTTCCATAGATGACAGAAAGGAAATATTGCTACAACTAGAATATACAAAAAATGAAACTTTTAGAGGAGAAGGAGGCCCTTTGGAGGCTAAAAATCAGATTTTTTTTGATTGGAATGTGGGGATGAGAACACACGATTCTTTTATATTTTTTCTAAAGGAAGGAAACTATCTGATACCATCTAGAATTTATCTAACTAGGAGGGGGGAAAGGCCTAAAATTTTGAGGAACTATCAAGGTTGGGGAAACATCACTTCAACCATATCTTCAAATCCTAAAATGAAACCTCCATTGTGGACATATTTCAATTGGCCTATATTTTCCCACATTTTGTGCATGACGAAGAAAATATGCACCTAATGGATCCAGGTTCTGAAAATGAACTCCAAAGTGCCCCACATAGCCTTCAAAAAGATAATATCGCACGGTTGGATAGATGGTCAATGGAATTCTTCTTGGGAATTTTTGATCTAATTGGGGTAGATGTGCTTAGAGTGGTTGAGGAATATAAAAAAGTTAGAAGGATACTAACATCCTTCAACTCAACCTTTATAGTTATTATCCCAAAAATGGATGATCCATAATATTTTAATTATTTTCTACCAATCTCCTTCTACATTTGCATTTACAATGTGATAGAAAATGTTATAGCATGCACGATTAATCCAAGCTTGTCAAAAGGGGTATCTAGAGAACAATTTTGGTTTTTCCAAGTATGCCAAATTTATGAAGACATTGGTGTATCTTAGTAAGTTTTACAAAACCTCAAAACCAATAAATTTAAAGGATTAGTGATAAATATTGATTTTTCAAAAGCTTACGATTGATTCAACTACATTTACATTTCTCTCCTTCTGACCCATCTAGGCTTTGAGGTCCCATTCATATCCTGGGTAATGAGGTACATCACCTCAGTTTCCTTTGTGGTCCTCAACAATGGGTTCACATATCATTTCTTCTATGCTTAGAGGGGCATGTTTCAAGGGTTCCCCCTATCTCCAATTCTCTTTCTTTTGATGGTTGAGGGTATAAGTAGGATACTAACTATGGAAAAAGTAAGAGGGGGTATAAACGAAATAACTATGGAAAAAAACTTGGTAATCAAACACCTGATTTTTGTTGACGCTGTCCTTCTCTTTAGAAAAAATTCTCATCAAGAAGAAACCACTGTGAATGCTTCTTTGCAATTGTTCCATAAATAAATGGGTATGAAAATAAATATCACCAAGTCAAACCTCTCCATTCACGATTTGAACAGTGTCGAATTTGATTTTTTGCAGTCTTTTTCCTATTTCGCTAATTCATTTTGATGAAAATTTAAAATATTTTGGGTTTCATATTAAGAAAAATTATTACAAAAAATGAGAATGGTAGTGGCTGATAGCGAAATTGGAAAAGAGGTTAAAAATTTGGTGCCTAAGATGGGATTTAAGGGCTGGACATCCAGTTCTCATCAAATTGGAACTTGATGCTATCCTAGTGTATTGGATGTAACTCTCTTAGATCCTGAAAGGAATCCTAGAGATGATTCACATATTAGGATCTTGTTTCCTATAGGAAGGTTCCAAGGGACCATAAATTCTCCCATGGGAGAAATGGGGCATAATTATAGTGCCTAAATCTTAAGGGGGGCGAGGTCTAAAAAACTTTCCAATGTTTGCAAAAGTGTTAGTAGGAAAGGCATGTTGGAGACTTGTTATGACTAACAGTTTTTGGACATTAGTGGTCCACATGAAATAAATTTTTCGAGACTTTGTGGAATAATTGGTAATAACTCTAAAAAGAAAGACAGAACAACAACTTTGTTGTTTGGAGGGAAGTCCTCTCATCCTTTTCAGTCATTGTGGAAGGCTTATCCTATAAGATAAGAAAAAAGACAAAGATGATGGTAGACTTGGACCTATGGTTCAGATGTGAAGTATACTACTAGTTACCACATAATTTTGCGACCTTTCTAAACACAAATGGCCTTTCCACACTAAATAAGGTGGAAGATCCCATACTTACAACAATTCAGGCACAAGGGTGGGAAAGTGTAGAACAAATAGGAATTATAGTACATATCTTAGAGGTTTGGAGTGACTACATAATAGCCCTCAAACATTCCCATATCCATCTAAGGGACAAGGGGGACCTGCTATGCCAGGCTTTTCCCCTTTTGGGGACTACACTCCAAATTTGGGCTATCAACATCTTATAGCAACAAATCTGATAGGTGAACAAGATTAGTGGTGGATACCTCTATGGAAACTCAAATGTACAAAAAAACCTACCTTTTTATGTGGTGTCTCATAAAAGATAAAGTCCACACATGGGGCAACATTTGTAAAAGATGTAAGGGGGATCCCAACTAGTGTTATCTATGTAAAGTTGAGGAGGAATTGGTTACTATTTTTTTTGGACTCTCGTTTCACAAAAGCGATCTCGATAGTATACTAAGGGAAGTTGGACCTAAACAATCAGTGGAAAGGAGAAAACATGTTGGACACATGGAAAACATGGTGGTAATTTCCTGGGATAAAGAAATTTATACCCCTGAATCAGTTAATACGCGGGGGGGTATGGCTAGCTCGGAATAGGGCTATTTTTCAAGATATCCTCTCTAATCTAGACATAAATATAGCGCAAACCTTTGCCATTTCCCCCCTCCTTCCTTTCAAGAACAAACCTCCACCCTCCCAATTCATCCATATAGAGGACATTGAAAAGTCTCGTCTATTGTATTTTCTTGATGGGGTGTCCCATGGAGAGGGATATTGTGGAGGAAGTTTGGTTCTCTATCTCTCTGATACACACTCTTTCACATGTTAGATAGGGCTAGGAAAGGGGTAAAAGTACTATGCACAACCATTGGAATTAAATCTTCTTCTTCTTTTTGCACTAGAAAAGCATTGCATGTCATTACGAATTTTTGGGACTCTATGCTTGTGATGAAATTGTTTAAGGGGACACAAAGATGGCACAACAATTTAATTTTTCCCTTGTTAAAGGATGTATTGTTAATAAAAGCTCCTTTATTAACATATAATACTACCATGTCTATAGGGAGCATAACACAAATGGAAATGCAATTTAAAAAGAGGGTACTCAACTATTTTTATGCTAAAGGAAGATAAAGGAGACAAGGAATTGAAAAAACTATGAATAGTATCATAGGCCTTTCATAGAGGGGGCACCTCTAGTCCATCAGCATGCAGGGAACTAAATTTTTTTATCTTTTTTAAAATTGTAATGGTTTTTTCGACTATGATTTGTTTTGAACTATATGTATATATTTATGCATTCACTCATAAAAGGGTTAAGATTTTGGACCAACTACTTTTGGATCAACTCTTTTTTGATCAGCTCATAAACAGGAACAATGTGATTTTTTTCAAAAAAATTATACGCTCAGTGAATCTTCTTCCTCACTTGAACTAGTTGCTCACAAAAAAGTTATAAAACTCTTTCAAGAAAGAATATTTTCAGTTATGCATCAAAAAAATGTAATATGACTGTTTATGGTAATGAAGGAAGCTGCAATTTTTTTCCAAGGGAAAAAATTAAAGGACATAACTAAGTCAATATTATACAAAAGTTGTAACTATGGGAACTTAAAAGGAAAAAAAAAAAAATGGATATAGAATATAGGCAGATTAATATTTCCAAATATCTCATTCTAAGGGTACGCTTAGTTAAGAAGAATTGAAATAGCTCAAATGGCATTGCCAAATTTTAAAGTTTGAAGAGATAATTTAGTCAAAGCAAACATAGAGAGTTATTTGATATAATAAAGAAATTGAATTGGAAATCATTGCACTGAGAGGCGCATCTACAACCCAATATGACCCCGATGTCAGGTGGGTCACGGCCTCATACAAAATGTCGGCTTAAGTTTTAAATTAAAAAAAAATAAAAAATAAAAATGGCATTGTGCTAGAACATATATCAATTTCTAATACAATTATGTATTATTTATATAATTTGAATGGATAGTAAATTATATACGTGATTTTGAATGGATCATAAATTTACCTTTAACAAAAAAAATTACCACATTGAATTTCCAAATTAAGTAAAATTTTAAACATCTTTACTCTTTACTAAAGTCAATACCATTTCCTAAATCAAAGGAAAAGAGTTAATTCAACACAAACAATCAAAATCCAAAATATTTTAATATTTCTTTTAATTAAATATTTGTAAAATGAATTTATACTTATTCCAGAGCTATGGTAAATAAATAAAAAAATATATAAACTAGATGTATGGTAAATAAATAAAAATTCTTTTTGTATTTATTCCATAAAACTTTTTATATTTAATTTTTTTTAAAAAAAGAGGTTTTATTTAGATGAAGCCTATGGGACTAATACCATGGGCCAAATTAATATTGATACCATTGGCCAAATACCATGGGTAAATAAATAAATATAAAAGAGGTATAAACAAGTATGACAAATAAATAAATAAATATAAAATAGATATAAAGAGGTATGGTAAATAAATAAATATTAAAGAGGTATAAAGAGTAAGGTAAATAAATAACAATATATCAAATAGGATTATAAATAAAAATATAAGTATATAACAAGTCTATGGGCCAAATACCATAGTAAATAAAAGAGGTATGGTAAATAAATAAAAATATAAATAAACCAGAGTTATGGTAAGTAAATAAAACCTCTTTTCATATTTACTCCATAATCTGCTTTATATTTACAAATATTTATGTTCATTAGTTTACATAACTAAGAAGAAAGAGAGAGAGAGAGAGTTATAAGGGAGAGATGGAGAGAGAGTGTCTATGTTTAGGGGTGAGATAAAGAGACAAAGTAAGATGTATGGAAAGAAGGGGGAGAGAAGAAGTGAGAAGGAGAGAGGGAGGGATATAGTAATGTAGTTGGAGAGAGAGAGGGGTGGAAAGAGAGAGAGAAAGAAAGGGATGGGGGAAGAGAGAGGATTAGAGAGAAAGAGAGAGAGATGTGGGGGAAGAGAGAGGATTGGAGGGAAAAGAGAGAGAGAGAGGTGGGAGAGAAAGGGAGAGAGAGGAAGGATGAGAGAGAGGAGGAGAGTGATGGGGGAAGAGAGAGTATTGGAGAGAGAGAGAGAGAGAGAGAGATCGAGGAAGAGAGAGGGATTTAGGGGAGAGAGAGAGAGAGAGAAGGACGAGAGAGAGGACTTGAGAGAGAGGAGGAGAGAGGGATTGATAAGAGAGATGGAGTTGAGAGAGAAGAGAGGGGAGGAGGTAAGAAATAGAAATATATACTGAAGAGGGAGTGGAGAGAAGAAGGGTGACAAAGGGAGAAAGCAGGAAAGCGAATATGTTTGGGGCTGAGATAAAGAAGACAAATAAGGAGATGGAGATAAGGGAGAAGGATATAAGGAGAGGATATAGTAACATAGTTGGTGGGTGAAGAGGGAGAGAGAGATATGGGAGAGAAAGGGAAAGAGAGGAAGGAAGAGAGAGGATGTGAGAGAGTGGAGAGAGGGAGGGAAAGAGAGATGGACTTGGAGGAGGAGGAGGAGAGAGGTAAGAAGAAAGAAATAGAGAGAGAAAGGTGGAGAGAGAGAGAGTGAGTGAGTGATAAGGAAGATGGAGAGAGAGGGAGAGAGGGGGAAGATAGAGATATAGATGGAAGGTGAAGAGAGGGAAGAAGAGAGAGATGGGGAGAGGATGGGATTGACAAAGAGATTGATATATATGGATTGCGAGAGTGTGTGTGTGTTTATGGGGGTGAGATAGAGAGACAGAAAAGAAGAGATGGAGGGGGATATAGATATGGATGGAGGGTGGAGAGAGGGAAGAATATTTCTCACACTAGATGGATTGATATAAGTGGAGATGGTGATTTATAATCTTATTTGATTATTTGCACTATATGCATCGATTTTAGTGTAGATATTTATTTCTAATGATATTTGATTACTTGCACTAGATGCATTGATTTCAGTGTAGGTGGTGATTTCTAATACAATTTGATTGCTTGCACTAAATTTGTTGATTTCAATTTAGATGTCAATTTATAATTATATTTGATTACTTGCACTAGATGAATTGGTTTCAATGTAGATGATTTCTAATCCTATTTGATTGTTTTCACTAAATGCATTGATTTCAGTGTAGATGGCGATTTCTAATCCTATTTGATTTATTTGAGTAAATTCATTAATTTTAGTGTAGATGTTGGTTTCTAGAGAGAGAGAGATAGAGAGTGATAAGGAAGATGGAGAGAGAGGGAGAGAGAACAAAAGGAGGAAAGAGAGATATTAATGGGGGAGACGGAGAGAAGGGGAAGATAGAGATATAGATGGAAGGTGAAGAGAGGGAAGAAGAGAGATATGGGGAGAGGGGGTGATTGAAAAAGAGATTGATATGTATGGAGTATGATAGCACGTGTGTTTAGGGGGGGTGAGATAGAGAGACAAAAAAGAATAGATGGAGGGGGATATAGATATGGATTGAGGGTGGAGAGAGGGAGGAATATTTCTTGCACTAGATGGATTGATATAAGTGGAGATGGTGATTTCTAATTGTATTTGATTATTTGCACTAGATGCATCGATTTTAGTGTAGATATTTATTTCTAATGATATTTGATTACTTGCACTAGATGCATTGATTTCAGTGTAGGTGGTGATTTATAATACAATTTGATTGCTTGCACTGAATGTGTTGATTTCAATTTAGATCTCTATTTATAATTATATTTGATTACTTGCATTAGATGACTTAATTTCAATGTAGATGATTTCTAATCCTATTTGATTGTTTGCACTAAATGCATTGATTTCAGTGTAGATGGCGATTTCTAATCCTATTTGATTTCCTTGAGTAAATGCATTGATTTTAGTGTAGATGTTGGTTCCTAGAGAGAGAGAGAGTGAGTGATAAGGAAGATGGAGAGAGAGAGAGAGAGAGAGGAAAAAAGGAGGAAAGACATATATTAGCGGGGGAGAGGGAGAGAAGGGGAAGAGAGGGAAGAAGAGAGAGATGGGGAGAGAGGATGATCGACAAAGAGAATGATATATATGGAGTGCGAAAGCGTGTGTGTTTAGGGGGGTGAGATAGAGACAAAAAAAAAGAGATGGACGGGGATATAGATATGGATGGAGGGTGGAGAGAGGGAAGAATATTTATTGCACTAGATGGATTGATTTAAGAGGAGATGGTGATTTATAATCCTATTTGATTATTTGCACTAGATGCATCGATTTTAGTGTAGATATTTATTTCTAATGATATATGATTACTTGCACTAGATGGATTGATTTCATTGTAGGTGATGATTCCTAATACTATTTGATTGCTTGCACTGGATGTGTTGATTTCAATTTAGACGTCTATTTATAATTATATTTGATTGCTTGCACTAGATGCATTGATTTCAATGTAGATTATTCCTAATACTATTTGATTGTTTGCGCTAAATGCATTGATTTAAGTGTAGATGGCGATTTCTAATCCTATTTGATTGCTTTGAGTAAATGCATTGATTTCAGTGTAGATGTTGGTTTCTAATCTTATTTGATTGATTGCATTAGGTGCATTGATTTCAATGTAGAAGTTATTTTATAATCTTATTTGATTGCTTGCATTAAATGCATTGATTTTAATGTATATGTTGATTTACGATTTGATGTAATTGGATATATGACGGTACATTAATATTAAAGTGATTGGATTAACAATATGCATTGATTTTAGTGTAAGCACAAAAAGTTATTAACAATGTAGATTGATTTTTGTGTTATATTAATTTAAGCTATTAATATTGGAGAGCAAGAGAGAGAAGGTATCATGTTTACTACAACAGATCGAGCTAAAGATTTAAATGGTCTATGATTTAAATTTTCTTTTTCATGTAATCGATATGAAAAGATAACAAAACTAACAAGGGAGGAAATAAGAATAGTAGAAGAAAATAGTTTGAGATTGATTGTAACATGAGTACGTTCTTATTATTCACATTTTCTATCTTTCAACACTATTATTGTCACTTTTCATTTAAAAAAAATATTTCATCATTATAGTTATTAACAATAATTATCATCTCAACGAATTGAGGTAACTAAGAAAATTTAAAATTAAAATGACCAAGTTAATCTCAGAAATATTTAGCATATTTAAAATGATAATATTAATATTTGATATATTTACATATCACTGATAAAATTAATCATATCTTTGATAGATTTTCCTTGGTAGCACATAACTGAAACCAGCCTAGATCCATCTTACATCTAAAAAATATACAAAATTTTTAATAATCTGAAAAATGTGACGTTGATGCCTCTGACTGGAACTAGCCTAGATCCATCTAACTCTGGATCTATCATGCGCTGAGAGGGATCAAATCTCTCGAGGTGCAAACCTTTCCTCAAGTTTTTCACTTAAAAAATAGGTTTGCACCTCGAGAGATTTGATCCCTCTCAGTGCATGATAGATCCAGAGTTAGATGGATCTAGGCTCGTTTTTAAAACAAATAAATAATAGTTCCCATTCCTAAGTCCTTAAGAGGTATCTTGGGAAACTTAAGAAAAAAAAGGATTAATTGAAATAATAAGTAAAACCAATTGGATATCACACTCAAAACGCATAGGAGTTCAACAATAACTTAATAAAAATAATGATTGTGAAAATAATTTGCGCTCGTGAAATGAGAATTCCATTTTCACGGACTTATTGGTTTCTAGCTGAAATTTTTATTTTTATTTTTTTAATTATGGATATGTTTTCTTGACATGCATATAGTTCATACGTATTTATTGTTGCATAAATTAACAATGATATTATAAAATCGACAATCCTCATGAAATCCTCTTAATTTCCAAATAATTAGAACTTTATACCATAACTAAGAAACATGAAAATAAAGAGATGAGACTAAACCTACTATACCTTCTTAAAAATAATAAAAGAGAATATATGTAATGAAAGCGGGATGATATGTAACAGTAGAATCAACCATAACCATAGGGGAAGTTGGATTACGCATTATATAATCATATAATTAGTGATAATGTAGCCCAATGACTAATAGGCATTGGCATATTTATCTTAGATAAGAGACAAAGCTCATTATTTTTTATTTTTTAATAACATAAAACATATAAATAGCTCTCATAATATCCTACCATTCCAAGGCTATATAAATAAGAAGATCATGGACTAAAAATTGAATGGAAGGGAAAAAGGGACACTATAGAAAAATGGTTAAAGGAGGCAGAAAATGGCAAACATATTATGGTTTATTGATATACATATAGATGGTTTTTTCATTAAAATTTGATTGAATCTAGTTTTACTTAAGCATATTTATTGATATTAAATATAATTTTTTTGAAATAGAGATGTTAATAAGTGGACAAACTTAGTATTTTTTTGGTTGAGATTATTTTCCATCTCAATAAATAATTTTACTAAAATTTATATTTCCACTTAATTTATGAGAAATTTTACCGTAAAAATTTAATAATAAATGTTTTGGTCTTTTAAAAAAAAATGGGTAAGATTTTTAGTATTAATAGATGATGGATTGGGGACTAGAAGCCTTATGTAGTTTTTCACATACAAAGTTTCTATTAACAAATGAATGTTTAGAAATATTTCCCACAATATGGTTGTGATTCCAACTTAAAGTGAAAACATATCCACTATAAACTATGTAGAAAATCTTAAGTATTAACTAAAATTTACATAAAACTTAGGGAAACATATTTGCAAATTACCACAGGGGTTTCACTCAATGAATGTGACATATCATGTGCTTTCATGGCATACTAAACCCTTAACTCGACTACATATTGGAAAGTACCTCTAAAAATCACATTATTTAACCCCCTACCAATACAAATTAAATACACCTTCCTAGTTTAAAAAATCCCTACTCTCACTTGATATTGTAGGTATCCATTTTTCATTAATGTTTTTTATACCCCTTTATATTTTTTCATTAACTTTGAGCTCCATTTTTTATTTACCTATCAATATAAAAAACCTTTACCCTGTATTATATGCTTAATATATTATGTCATTTTCCCTTCAATATATATCCCTTAATATGAATGCACATGGTATGGTGTTACCCCCTAATGGGCTTTGAGCTCCATTTTTTATTTACCTATCAATATAAAAAACCTTTAACCCTTATTATATGCTTAATATATTATGTCATTTTCCTTTCAACATATATCCCCTAATATGAATTCATATGGTATGGTATTACCCCCTAGTGGGCTTTAGTGGGGGGTATTATCATACCATGTGCATTCATATTAGGGGATATATATTGAGGGGAAGATGACATAATATATTAAGCATATAATAAGGGGTAAAGAGTTTGGGGTTTCATCTTAAGCCAAAATATTATAAAAAATTAAAAGAGGTTAAAAATTTGGAGCCTAAGATGGATTTCAAGGGTTAGATATCTAGTTCTCATCAAATTGGTGCTTGAGGCTATCCCATTGTATTGGATGTAACTCTCTTAGATCGTGAAAGGAATCCTAGAGAATATTCACAGCTTATGATCTTGTTTTCTATAGGAAGGTTCCAAGGAACCATAACTTCTCCCATGGGAGAAATGGGACATAATTGCAGTGCCTAAAGCTTAAGGGGAATGGGGTATAAAAAAATTTCCACTGTTTGGAAAAATGTTGGTAGCAAAGGTATGTTGGAGACTTGTTATGACTAACCATTTATGGACATTGGTGGTCCACATGAAATAAATTTTACCAGAATCTGTAGAATAATTGGTAATGAATAAAAAAGAAGAAGAAAGAATAACATCTTTGTTATTTGGAGGGAAGTCCTCTCATCCTTTTTAGTCATCGTGGAAGGCTTATCCTATGAGATAAGAAACGAGATAAATATTAGGGTAGGCTTGGACCTATGGTTCAGATATGAATTATACTAATATTTACCACATAATTTGGTGACCTTTCTAAAAAAAAATGACCTTTCCACACTAAATGAGGTGGTAGATACTACACTTACAAAAATTCGAGCACAAGGGTGGGAAAGTGTAGAACAACTAGGAATTATAGTAGATATATTAGAGGTTTTTAGTGACTACATGATAGCCCTAAAAAATTCCCATATCCATATCAGGGTCAAGGAGGACACACTATGCCAGGATTTTCCCCTTTTGGGGACTACACTCAAAATTTGGGCTATCAACCTATTATAGCAACAAACCTGGTAGGTGAAACAACATGGTGGTGGAGACATCTATGGAAACTCAAATGTACAACAAAAACTCAACTTTTGATGTGGTGTCTCATAATTTGATGTGGTGTCTCATAAAAGATAAAGTCCCCACATTGGGCAATATGTGTAAAAGAAAAAAGGAGGGGCCCAACTATCGTTATCTATGTAAAGTTGAGGAGGAATTTTTTACCACCTTTTTTCTGAAGTGTCATTTCAAAAAATCGATCTCGATAGTATACTAAGGGAATTTGGACCTAAAAAATCAGTGGAAAGGAGAAAACATGATAGACACGTGGAAAAAAAGGTGGTAATTTCTTAGGATAAATAAATTTATACCCCTACATCGGTTAATATGCTTGGAGTTATGGCTAGCTCAGAATAGGGCTATTTTTCAAGACATCCTCTCCAATATAGAAAAAAACATAGCACAAAATCTCTCCATTTTTTCGCTCCTTCCTTTCGATAACAAACATCCACCATCTCAAGTCATCCATATAGAGGACATTGACAAATCTCGTCTATTGGATTTTTTTGATGGGGTGTCCCAAGGAGAGGGATATTGTGGAGGAATTTTAGTTCTCTCTCTCTCATACACATTATTTCTCACATTAGATAGGGCTATGCAAGGGGTAAAAAAACTATGCATAGCCATTGGCCTTAAAGCTTCTACTTCATTTTGTACTAGAAAATCATTGTAGGTCATTACAAATTTTTGGGGACTCTATGCTTGTGATAAAATAGTTTAAGGAGACACAAAGATGGCACAACCATTTAATTTTTCCCTTGTTAAAGGATGTATTGTTAATAAAATCTCATTTAATAAAATGTCAGACTATCCTGTATATAGGGAGCATAACACAAATGGAAATTCCATTTACAAAGAGGGTACTCAACTGTTTTTATGCCAATGGATGATAAAGGAGACAAGGAGTTGAAAAAACTATGAATAGTATCATAGGCATTTCATAAAGGGGGGCCCTCCAGTCCATCAGAGGAACTAAATATTTTTTAAAATTGTAATGGATTTTTTTGCTATAATTTGTTTGGAATGATATGTATATATTTATGCATTCACTCATAAAAAGGGTCAAGTTTTTTGACCAATTTTTTTTGCATAAAATCTTTTTTGATCAACTCATAAAGAGGAATAATGCGATTTTTTCAAAAAATTTATACGCTGAGTGAATATTTTTCCTCACTTGAGCTAGATGCTCACATAAAATTATCTGGAGGATCTTTCAAGAAAGAACATTTTCACCTATGCATCAACAAAATGTAATATAACTCTTTAGGGTAATGAAGAAAGTCGCAATTTTTTTCCAAGGAAAAAAATTAAAGAACATAGCTAAGTTAATATTATACAGAAGTTGTAACGATAGAAAATTAAAAAGAAAAAAAAAAACAAATGGATATAGAATATGAGATGATTAATATTTCCAAATATCTCATTCTAAGGCTACGCTTAGTTAATAATAACTGAAATAGTTTTAATGGTATTACCAAATTTTAATGTTTGAAGAGACAATTTAGTTAAAGCAAGAGTAGAGAGTTATTTGATATAAGAAGGAAATTGAATTGGAAATCATTTTCAAACCAAATAAATAATAGTTCCCATTCCTGAGTCCTTAAGAGGTATATTGGGAAAAGTAAGAAAAAAAGGGATTAATTGAAATAATAAGTAAAACCAATTGGATATCACACTCAAAACACATAGGAGTTCAACAATAACTTAATAAAATTATGATTGTGATTTTTTTTTGCACTCGTGAAATGAGAATTCCATTATCAATAATAAAAGAGACTTGATTTATCATTAAGAAAATTAAGAGACATGGATAAGGGTTGGGAAACATATGACCTAATTCATCGACCTATAGGTTTCTAGCTGAAAATTTTAGATTTTTTTTTATTATGGACATGTTTTAGAGACATGAAAATAGTTAATACTTATGGATTGTTGCATAAACTAACAATGAGCTTATAAAATCTATTGACAGTCCTCGTGAAATACTCTTAATTCCCAAATAATTAGACCTTTATACCATAACTAAGAAACACAAAAATAAAAAGGACGAGACTAAACTTACTACACCTTTATTTATTAAAATTAATAAAAGGGAAGATATGTAATGAAAGAGGGATGATATGTAATGTTATAATCAACCGTAACCATAGGGGCAGTTGGAGTACCCATTATATAATCAGTGACAATGTAGCCCAATGGCTATTAGGCATTGACATATTTATTATAGATAAGAGTCAAAGCTCATTATGTTTTGTGTTTTAATAATATATAACATGTAAATAATTCCGACAATATCCTACCATTGCAAGGCAATAGAAATAAGAAGATCATGGACTAAAAATTGAATGGAAGGGAAAAAGTGACAATAGAGAAGAATGCTTAAAGGAGGGAGAAAATGGAGATCATATTATGGTATATTGATATTTAAATAGAGGGTTTTTCCATTAAAATTTGACTAAATCTCGTTTCACTTAAGTAAATTTATTGGTATTAAATATAAATTGTTTGACATAGATATGTTAATAAGTGGACAAACTTAATTTATTTTTGGTTGAGATTGTCTTCCAATTTAGTAAAGGATTCTACTAAAATTTATATTTCCACTTAATTTATGAGAAATTTTACCATAAAACTTTAATAATACATTTTTTAATCCTTTTACCAAAAAGAAATGGGTAAGAGTTTTAATATCAATAGATGATGGATTAAGGACTAGAACCCTTACATATTTTTTCAGATACAAACTTACTATTAAGAAACGACTATTTAGAAAGATTTCCCACAATATGTTTGTGATTAAAACTTAAAGTGAAAACATATCCACTATAAACTATGTAGAAAATCCTAAGTATCAGGCAAAAACTATATAGAAACTTAGGGAAACATATTGACAAATAGTACTCGGACTTCAGTCATTGAATCTAACATATCATGTGCATTCGTGGAGTATTAAACAATACCTTTAATTTGTGTTAGGTCCCTATATTACTAGTGTAGTCCCTTATTGTGGTTAGTATAGCCCCCTTATTGTTATTTTTGTACCCCTGTAACCCCCATATTTTTATTATTGTGCACTTACATTATTATTCTTAGGTCGGCTAGGATTATATTGTGACCCCATGGACTCCTATATATAGAAGAAGGTTTTTTCATTTATATCATCCAAGAATTTTTCATTTATGTAATGTAAAGGAGGTTGCCCCCTCAAAGTGGCTTATTTCTAAGGCATTGATCTCTCTTTTTTTCTATTTTTGGAGCTGGTTTCATAACATTTGGTATCAGAGCTTCAAATTCTAGGGTTTCACTGCTCCAAACAGGTCATCATGGAATTTTCGCTATATATTTTTTTCTACGAAGGTTCAGAAGTTGAAATTTTTATAACGTGAAGCCGAAATCCCAAGGAATGTTGTCTAACAACTTCAGATTTTGGTTCACAATATTTTTAGAGATATGATCTGTGGAAGTTAGGTTTTTTTTAGGCTCCCAAATTTCATCTCAAAGAAGCGACCGTGGGAAAATCGCCATAACTCTCTCTCTGAGAATCAGATTGGGATTATGTAAAAAGTGGCCGAAATCGCATGGATTGTAGCTTCATGTTTATCAATTTCAAAGCTGAAGGAGGAAATAGTGACATGTGGCACACCATAAAATTTCACTCTTTTGAACCAGTCCGTAATTATGCCATTGTGGGAGATTGGGCACAACTTTGTCTTGAAGCATCCAAAGTAGGTCAGACCTGTGGCATTGGAAAGAAGATTCAAAGGGATACTACAAGACTGAATTTCAGATATTTAAGATCCAAAATTACAAATATAATTCAGTTTCAAGATCGAGCTCCTCAAAAGAAAGAAAAAAGTGTGTATTTTTTTTTTTTTTTTTAAATTGCACAAGTCTTATTTGAAAAATCAGTTTGAAGTGATTCCAAGGGCATATTGAAGCATAGGTATTAGTATCGGGTTCAAAATTCCTCGAAAAAAGAATTCAACAACTATTAAGCCCTCATAATACTCTACTATGAACCGTGAAGATGAAGAAGTGCAACATGATATATCAAAATTACAAGAGCAAGTGCACCAAATTTCACTCTCACAAAGAGAAAAAAATGAAATGGAAGTTTTGAGGAAAAGTGTGGAAGCTAATATGGATGGTTTGTAGAAGGGCATGGAAGCTAATGTGGATGGTTTGAAGATTGGCGTGGAAGCTAAGATAGATGTTACAGAGGAAAAAATGAAAGACAACATGGAAGACATGAAGAATGATCTAAAAGAAGACATGGAAGGCTTGACAAAGTTGATATAAGAAATGTTTCCTAATGGCGAAAATATAGTAGAGGAAAATCATGATGAAACAAAATAAATGTTAATTTGGATTTCATAAACTCTAATGTTGGATTGAAGACCCACCATATTCCAAAGATCGATATGAGGAATTTCGATGGCAAGGATTTGGTAACATGGATATTACTACAGATGGAGCAATATTTTGATATCAATAATGTGCAAAACACACAAAATGTATGCATTGAAAATTTATATTTAGAACAAAATACATTTGTATGGTATTGATGGCTTTGATCCCGTAAAAAATTGTCATTTTGTCAATTTTTACGAAGGATATGATAGCACATTATGAGGATACAAAGACAAACACCTTCTTTAGCCAATTGATAAATCTCAAATAAAAGGTTTTAGTGGTGGAGCACATTGAGGACTTCCAAAAATTGAATATAAGGGTAAATGATATTCCAGAGGAACACAAAATTGATGTCTTCATGGGGAATATAAAGGATAACATCCAACATGAGGTTCGCCTTTGGGAACCTGATTCATTGGAGAAGGCATTGAGGTTGGCAAGAAAAAATGAATCTAAAATTATGGCGAAAATGAAGTCTACCACTCACATCTCTAAAGATGGAAGTTTTTATACTCCTAGACTTCCACAACCTACAAGGTTGACACCACACAAATTGGAAGAAAAAAGAGAAAAAGGGCTTTGCTACAGTTGTGATAGCAAATACACTAAAGGTCATAAGTGTGGTGAGAAGAAATTATTTTACATAGATTGTGAAGAGGAGGAAGAAAATGAACAAGAAACTTCAAAAGAAGAGGGTAGACACCAAGAATCGGCCCTAGAGAAAGAAAAAATGACTCTGACTATATCGTGTAATGAATTGGCAGGAATTACCACTCCTAAAAATCTCAAGGTAGAAGGACATATCAATAAGAAAAAGGTAATAGTGTTGATTTATTTGGGTAGTACCCATAATTGTATTCATTGTAAGGTAGCCAATGAATTGAATTTCTTCCTAGAACCAACACGAGAATGTCAAGTGATGGTTGCAAATGGAGGAACTATAAATTGCTTCAGAGAATGCCATAATATCAAGCTAACCGTGGGGGAATATGTATTGAATATCCCAATGCTTTCCATTCCAATGGGATGTGCTGATGTTGTACTAGGAGTACAATGGTTACAATCTTTGGGGATGGTGGCTTTTAATTTTCAAGAAATTTTCTTGAATTTTTTTTTGGAAGGAAAGGAAGTCGAATTACGGGGTATCACAGGGAAGTCGTGAACGATAATAAGCTCTAATGTTATGAAAAATATTTTGAATAAAGAACAATGAGGCATAATTGCAGAATTATGCTCACTAGAAGTTTAAACATCAAAACCAACTATTTCTCCAGATCTCCAAAAAGTCTTGGAAAATCATTCCACGATGTTTGAAACTACAAATGAATCCCACCTATTCGTGATCATGATCATGCTATTCATTTTATTCCAAGAAGTGTTCCTCCAAACATCAGGCCTTACAGATATCCTTATGTCCAAAAGAGTGAAATTGAACGTATGATTGTAGAAATGTTAAAGGCTGGTATAATTCAACCTAGTCAAAGTTATTTCTATGCTCCAGTAGTATTGGTGCATAAGAAGAATGGATCATGGTACATGTGTCTGGATTATAGGGAGCTCAATAAGCTCACTATAAAAGATAAATTTCTCATTCCTGTGACTCATGAATTATTGGATGAATTACATGGAGCAATTTATTTTACCAAGTTGGATCTTCATTCAGGATATCATCAAATTAGAATGAAGACTAAAGATATTCTGAAAACAACATTTCGAACTCATGAGGGTCACTATGAATTTTTGGTCATTTCTTTTGGTTGTAGCAATGCACCTTATACATTTCAAGGGTTTATGATATACTAATCTACAACAGGTCTTGGAAGGATCATGCTCAACATTTTGATGGGGTGCTCAAATTATTGGAGGAGAAACAATTATATGAAAAAACCTCCAAATGTTTCTTTGGAGTACAAGAGGTGGAATGTCTGGGTCATATTGTATCTCATGATGGTGTTCAGGTAGACCCTAAAAAAATTAAAGCCATTAAGGAATGGAAAGTCCCCAAAACCATACAGCAATTGCGAGGATTTCTTGGGTTAACAAGGTATTATTACAAATTTGTTAAGAATTATGGGATAATAGCAGCAACTCTAACAACATTATTGAAGAAAGATGCATTTTCATGGATTCCTGAAGCAACTACGGCCTTTAAACATATTAAATAGGAAATGTGCCTAGCATCGGTCTTAGCTACGTCAGACTTCACAAAAACCTTTATTGTGGAATGTGATGCCTCAGGAAATCAAATTGGTGTTGTTTTAATTCAAGAAGGAAGAACCATTACTTTTGAAATTCATCCAATCAAAGGAAAGTATTTATAGAAAGCTATTTATGAGAAAGGAAATGTTGGAAATACTACATGCACTAAAGAAATGGAGACCTTACCTAATGGAGGACACTTCAAGGTAAAAAATGACCATGATAGTCTTAAACACTTTTTGGAACAAAGACTATCTTTAGAAGAGCAGCAAAAATGGGTCACAAAGATGATGGGTTGTGACTTTGAAATCATCTACAAAAAAGGGAAGCTAAATGTTGTTGTAGATGCACTCTCAAGAAAGGATGAAGAGGTGGAAGCATTGCTTTGTGCCATTTCTATTATCCAACCAGATTGGATAACCGAAGCAAGGGATGAATGGAATATGGATGAATAAGTTTCGACACTCATTCAAAAGTTGCAACAAGATCCTATTACATCTGATACATTTTTTTGGAAAAATGATTCCTTATGGTACAAATATTGCTTATATATTTGTAATAATTCCAAACTAAAACAAAATATTCTTTTGGAATTGCACACTTCTCCTTTAGGAGGACACTCTGGATTTTTAAAAAATTACCACAGGGTGAAGAAATAATTTTTTTGGGATGGCCTTAAATCTGATATTCAAAATTTTGTGGCAGAATGTTTAGTTTGCAAGGAAAATAAATTTGAGACAATTAAGACCGGGAGTCTTCAACAACCTTTATCCATTCCAAGTCAATATTGGGAGGATATTTCAATGGATTTTGTCACAGGTTTAACTAGGTCCAAAGGAAAGAGTGTCATCATGGTGATAGTTGATAGACTTACCAAGTATGCAGACTTTTGCACATTATCTCATCCATTTAAAGAAAGTACAATTGCTACTACATTTATGGAAACAATTAAAAAGTTACATGGAAACCCAAAGATTATTGTAAGCGACAGAGATCCCATTTTTACTGTACATTTTTGGACGAAATTATTTTCATGTTTGGGTACTCAACTAGCTCATAGCTCATCTTATCATCCTCATCTGATGGCCAAACTGAGATAGTGGACAAATGTTTGGAAGGATATATTTGTTTTTTTGAATATGATAAATGAACACAATGGGTCACGTGGTTACCTTTGGCTGAATGGTGGTATAAAAATTCCTTCCATACTGCAGCAAAAATGACCCCATTTATGGAACTTTATGGATATCATCCACCATCCATGACATCATCTTTAAGAGAAAATTCTAACATTCAAGCAATGGAATATCACATCGAGCATCAACAACAAGTTCCCCAACTCTTAAAGGATAACCTAAATTTGGCATGAAATAGAATGAAACAACATGCATATCAACATCGCAAGAAGAGAAGTTTTGATGTAGGAGACTGGGTATTTTTACGACTACAACCATACAAACAAATTTCCCTCAAGCGAGCTAAGAAGGATAATAATTTATCGCCAAATTACTATGGTCCTTACAAGGTGTTGCAAAATATTGGTACTATGGCATACAAATTGGAGCTTCCAACTTCTTTGCGAGTGCATCCAGTTTTCCACGTTTCATGCTTAAAGAAGGTTATAGGTGACAAACTTCTAGTTCAAACACTATTTCTCAAACTTGATGAGGAAGGAAAAATCATATTGGAACCTGAAGCAGTCATAGAAAAAAGAACTTGACAGCTACGAAATCGATCAATTTCAGAGTATCTCATCAAGTGGAATAACTTACCCACTAAAGATTATACATGGGATGATGAGAATTTATACAGAAGCATCCAGAGCTACTCAAGAATTGAGGACAACAATTTTTTGAAGGAGAGGAGCATGTTAGGTTCCTATATTACTAGTGTAGTCCCTTATTGTGGTTAATATAGCTCCCTTATTATTATTGTTGTACCCCTGCAACCCCTGTATTGTTATTATTGGGTATTGTTGTACCCCTGCAACTGAGGTTCGGTGCGAGATATTTAGCCTTAAAGCCTTTATTAAAATTTTCCAGTCTCAATAGAAAGTGGGAGGTATGTAAAACTCATGCCCTATTTGTTTTGATACCATAAACCTGTTGAAATTATGATTTCATTATGAGTATGATGAACATGATCGATAATTTGCATAAGCATGGCTTATACATTTCATCTTCATTTTGGTCCTCATATATGATCAACTATACCCTTATTTTTAATTCATTCATTGCCCTTATTTTATTGCAATGTCACACCACTATGAGCCAAACTGAATTTTGATCTTGTTGTTTAAATTTTAATTTTTTCACAATTCTTTTTCTTACTGAATACTAGAGAGTAAGGAATTTCGTGTTAGTTATGGGTTGATGAGGTTTTTATTTTCTAGTATAATAATTATTTTTTGTGGATTGCTCTTTAGGATTATGGTGGGTATAAAAGTGTGTAATGTTTTAAGGGCATGTATGATTTTTTAATGTGAGTTGAGAACCTACAAAAAAGGGTGATAAGAAATGCCTCCCTTTCTCTGTAAAAAACATACTATGAAGGGTTGTCCAGTATATTCAACTTCTTCAAATGAGGAAAAACATGGATATTTCTCCAAAATCCTCAATTGATGTGCTATGTAAAAATCTCTCCTTGCAGAATATAGACCCTTGAAGTACTTGACCGCCTCCAACTGTGATTAATTTTTCATACCTCGTTGTATAAAAATCCATGTCTACAATGCTGCAAATACTCACTCAAAATAAGATACCATCCTTTTAGATTTCTCATACCTACTCGTATACAAATCCCAATGCAATACTTCAAATAAAAAGAAGAAAATGCGGTATCAACAAAATAAGGACACAATAAATGAGCATATGAGAGCTACATATCATAGAAGAACGAGTGGAACCACTCTTTAAAATTATTTTATGATTCCTCATAAGTATCATATTATGGATGATATCATGGAAAGAACATTTCCCCTTAATAGTTCATTGTCAGAATATGCTTCTCGTCATCATAATTTTTTTCTTTGATGCTCTCCTGAAAATGTTCATAATATTGGAGAAACATCTCCCAATAGGGAAGAACATCATATCGATAAAGTGGATGCAAATGTTCACCCAAACCCTTCTATATATGCAATTGAATATTTTTAGCAAGGCCAAAGGTTGCAAAACATCCATGGTGGAGGTAATAATAACATTGTATGTGATGATATGGATGATAGTTTGAGTGGCCATTTGTTTGATAATTTAGAGCCAGTTGGTCGAAACATCAGATCTTCCAATCCCCCTTCTCAAAATAATTTTTTCCCACGAACTTAATAAGTCATCCCTGATATCATTTCGCGTGGAACAATAAAGGTAAAACAATGATATTTTGACGGTTGATGCAATAGTGGTTTTTTTTTACATTCCTCTATTTACAATTTTTTGTTTACTAAACTTATAAGGTATTTTCTTCTCTTGGAATAGGATACAGCTCATTTTAATAGAGGTCTAGAAATTAACTCCCCATGTGTTCCATCTACTAATCTGAGAATTAAAGATGAAGCATGTCATGACCTTCCACTCCATTCTCCTTGACAATCAAATTGGAAAACTAATGCAAATGTTCAATGTATTCGATTTTATTTTTCATTTTTTGAATTTTTAGTAGGTGGAAATGAATTTTATTTCATAATTTATTTTCTTTAAACATGACACAACTCATTTCAATAGAGGCATACAAATTAACTTCGTAGCTTTTCCATCTATTGATGTTATAAGTGAAGAGGAACCATCTCATAACGTTCATCTAGATCACCAACCAAATGTAAATGTTGAATGCATTTAATATTTTCATCATTTTTTCATTTATTGTTAGTTTTACATTGTATTTTATAACCTTCTATGGAAAAAACATGATTTCATCTCATGAGGTTGGAGAAATGGAATCCAAAACATCAAATTCTCAAGATAATGTAATGTTTGATGTATTTGATTTGTTTTACAATTTTTAATCTTTATTGGTTGGAAATTTAGTTTTATAATGAATTTTGTTTTGTTGAAACACGAAAAAACTCATTTGAATAGAGGCATAGAAACTAACTCCCAAAATGTTCTATCCATTGATGTTAGAAGTGAAGAGAAACCATCTAATAACCTTCATCCACATCGCCAAACAAATGTAAATATTGAATTCATTTGATTTTTTTAATTTTGTCATTTGTAATTAGTTGGACATTAATTTTTTAAGAAAATTATGCTAAAGACACCTTATCATCCTCTCAGGTTCAATAAATTCAGACCATAAATTTGGAAAGGCACTGTCATAGATCCATTCCACATGTTTCGAATTTGGGAAGGGAATCTCATGGTGCTGAAAATCAAGTACTTTTTAGAAGAAATTTTATTCTTTCACATCCTTCTCCACATGGTCCGACCGATACAGATCATATTCATTTTTATAAAAACATGATTGCAGTGATTAAAATATTTTGAGAAAATATAGATAGCTTGTGAGTTGTCCAAATCTGCCACATTTTCCAAGAATCATATCTCAGAATCGAGGTTTTGAGAAATTATGAAGGACCTGTTTGTAGACGATGTAAGAATGAAAGAGTTTACCATTTTTTTTTTGCATATAATAACATGGATCCTGGTGAGAAACCTCATATTTGAAGAGTTCTTACTCAAGTTGAAGAAATGTTAATAGCATGTGTGAATCCTATTTTTCAAGTGACACATGTTGGAGGTGGGAAATATAAGTATAGCGGCCACGCAATTAGCTTTCCCCAGGAGATTTATATAATTGCACAAAGTCTTACCCGACATGTTAAAGATCTTGAATTTTTAATTGTGAGGAGACATGCCACTTAGTCTAAATATTATGAATGTTATGTCAAAATAAATCGAGTTATGGCTACATTTCTTTTCAAAATTGAACACGATCAATATTACCGAGATGTTGTAATTGACTGTGATTCAGTGAATGCTCTTCCTGAAAGATCAACATATGTCTCCTCCAGGATTAAATTTGTTGATTGTAATATTTAAGAATTTGAGATCAATGAAACTAATAATGAAGGGTTGACTGTTGAGAATTTTCCCTCTCATCCTTCTTCTTTTGTTGCTCGCCTACCCAATGAAATGAGAGAAGTGGAATAAATTAGAGAATTTCTTGATAATGTTGATTCTTCACATGTTCATGAAATGGATTGGCACAATATTGAAAACTCTCCGATGAATGAGTATAATACTGAGGGGTTATTAGATATGGAATTCCCCAGATTGTTCCCCACTCGTGATGTTGATTGGTTGCAACCACGTATTTGTAGTGTTGAGCTTCATGAGCATGCATTGCATCTTATTAGATACTATATAAGAGGTTTGGAATCCATCCTCCATTTCAATATTACCTATTGAACATGATAATGCGACATCGGAGACAAGAAATTGCTACATTTTTTGTGAAGAAACATTTACATGATAACTCACTTACAACAATTAAAAACTTGCGTCACCAACTTTTTGATTTACCAGATAATAAGTTGGTTGATAATTTTATGTGGTTTGGTTCTTCTCTAAGAGGTACAAGAGCATACTGGACTAAATTTCAAGCTAAATTTACTAACATGATTACTCAGTTGGGATGTCCATCTTTGTTTTTTACTTTGATTGCAGCTAACACAAAGTGGCCAGAGTTGCATAAACTCATGCCTGTACCCTCACATTCTCATTCCTTAAATTAACATCATATGAAAATTGAGAATGTTATCAAGTACCCTCATATTTTTGCCACATTTATGCATCATAGATTCAATATATTTCAAGAGGAAGTTATCCAAAAATATCTTAAATCAAAAGACTTCTGGTACAAGTTTGTGTTGTTGAATTTATTTTCTATTCATTGTCAATTTATTATTATGGTTCTATTTATATTTTTTGCAGTAACTCTATATTCATTTTCTTCAGATATGAATGACAACATAGAGGTTCAACTCATATCCATGGTTTCCTATGGTTGCAAGGAACTCCTAGCATGTCCAGACTTGATTGGTCAAATGCTTCTGATTTACAACTTGCAAAGAGATTCTTTGACAATTATGTAACTACATGGAATCCACGTGAAATACACCGTCGCAACATAATTGTTCCAATAAGTCTCAATGATGACTCTTGCCTATTGAATACCAATCAGATTTTCTCTTGCAATCCTCATAATGATTATGAAGAATTGTTAAACCATGTCCAAAGGCACACAAAGTGTAGTGTAGATTCTTGTTTCCGCAAAAAGGGCACTATTCTCACATGTTGGTACAATGCTCCATGGGATATTTTTGAGGAATCAAGATTGTTCATAGATGATCAAGGAAGAAAAAAATATGACACGGTAAGAAATGATGATAGGCTCAATGTACATAACATTGACCTTCTAACAATGTGGCGTGAAAATGTTGATTTCCAACCAATGCTTTCTCTGTATGCTATCCTGAAATATATTACTAAGTATGCATCAAAAGCAGAGAAAAGGTATGAAATTTATCATGATATGTTAACTATAATTTCAAATTCTATTTCCTCCAAGGATCATGCTTTATGTGATTACAAAAGGTTTTTTTCATAAATGATTGTTGACCATGACATTGGAGCACAAGAAACATGCCATATGTTACTTAAGCTACCTCTTGTTGTCTGTAGTCGAAAATTTGTTTCCTTAAATGCTGGAAGAAAGGTTTTTCAGGAAAATATCAAGGGATGGCCTGCAATTTTCATCTCATAATACTTTTGTTCAATATTATAAGAAGAGGCCTTTTTTCGTTGAACATCTATCTTTGATAAAAACAACAAGATCTTGGACATATGATAGAAAGCATACAAAATATCCCTGGAAGCCTAGAGATGCCCATGCATGTTCAGGTTTGGCCACAATTTTATTCTATTCTTAGTGAGGGTTCAAATGAATTTGAAACCATTTGTTGGACATAATTTCTCTTGTACAAGGCATTTCATGACATTATTGCGGAGATTGGGCATTTAACTGAAATTATTGTTGAAAATTGGAGGAATTTCCGATAATGAGCATGGCATGTTGATCGAAATCAATCAATTGTCGAAAATATTGAATATGGAGAAGATGGTTATTTTATAACTAGGAAATGACTCTTGAAGATGATTTTCAATAATGGAAACTTTTCTCTTCCTTAGTTCCACCAAATAATGTGATTTGTTTTTATCTTCACACCCTTGGTCGAATGGATTTTGATATATGATTTGACTGGAAAAGTACAACTATTTCTAATGATGTGGGTGAAGAAGCTATTAATTTGATAAGGAATGGACAATCAAGGGGTGATATTTTTGACCTTTCAAATAGAACATTTGCATCATCAGATTCATTGGAAAAGAAAATGACTTTCTTTTGAAATTTTTTTAAGGCATGTTGCTGAATATGAGATTTGTGAAGCTCTTCTTATGATTTTTTAGGGAACTACAGGCACTGGAAATTATTTCCTTATTAATTGTATTTTTGAAGCTCTTTATAATTTTTCAAGTAATGGAAGAAGTCATTTTCTTCTTCTTGCCCCAACAGAAATAACTGCTTCTATTATACATGAAAAAACAATACACTCAACTCTAAAAATTTCGATTAAAGATATGAAACCACTAGAGGGTCAATCGATAACAATATTCCAAGAAGAAATGAGGCATATTCGATATATATTGATTGATGAAATTATCTTTCTAGGATCAAGGTTATTCATGCAAATAGATGCTCGATTGCGAGAAACATTTTTAGAGAAAAAAAATTGTCCTTTTTGTGATAGATCCATCATCCTTGTGGGTGACCTTGGCTAGCTACCTCCTGTAAGAGATAAGCCTTTGTATGCAGGTAATACAAAAGGGAAAGACTTGTGGAAAAAATCCAACATTGTTGCCACTCTTGACATAATATTTCGCCAACAAGGGAATATTGAGAAACAATCTTGTTTCGTAGAATCCTCAATAACACAAGAAATGCATAACTTGTTCTTGATGATTGGGAGTTTCTTATGTCATAGGATGATATGAGGTTGCATACTCAAGAATGGGATTTATTTAATGCAGCAATTCACATGTTTCCAATAAATAATTTGGTGTTCTTCCATAACAGGCATATGTTGAGATCATTAAATTCTCTAATTACATGATGTATTGCTAAGAAATCAATGCATTCATAAATCAGTGGTGCCGATGATGATCAATTGGACTGTGGAGTTTTGTTGTGTCGTGGTCAATGTGCTATGTTGACTTGTAATTTGTAGGTTGAAGTTGGTTTGGTGAATGGTGCATTTGGTTATGTGAAGGAAATATTTTATATGCCTACCTCTAAGCCACCTCAACTTCCAATGTTCACAAATGTTGTTTTTGATAAGTATGTTGGTGCTCCATTTGATGCAAGCAATACAAAAATTTTACCTATCACACCAGAGATAAGAGGAAATCGAAAACAAAGTCCTTTAAATATGGCATGGGCTCTTATAATCCACAAGTCATAGGGTTTGAATTTAGAACGAGCATCAATTGATATCAGGAATAAAGAGCAGCAAGGCCTAACCTTCACAGCCATATCAAGAGTGAAATCAATATATGGTTTACACATTGCACCACCTTTCTCTTTTCAGCGTTATGCCAAGATGAAATATAATGAAAATTTTATAAATAGGAAGAAGGAAAAGGAGCGATTGAAGTCCATATCGCTATGACATGGAACTATTAATACTTTTAGCTCTTTATAGAATGTTTTTTGAATTTATTTTATTGTCCTCTTTATTTAATTTTAATATAATAATGATTTTGATATATTAATGAGATGAATACATTCATCATATTCATAGCTATGTTTTGGATTTTTTTTACATAGTTTTTCATGTTGTTCAATTTTTTTTTTTTTTAAAAGTGGTTATTGTTCTTTTGTTTACAATGAACCATTCAGAGATAAAAAACCATTTATATGAGCCAATCATTAAAAATAAATATTGAATTCCATATCACTATGTGTAACAACTCCCACTAACAATTTTTTTTTTTGTTCTTTTGATACTATGACTGGTCCTTTTTGCTCTTCTGGATAACAAATTGTACCTTTGCGACATTCGTAGTTACAGTTATTATAATGTAATTCTTTTATTTATATCCATCAAGAATGATTTATTTTATTATGTTATATAAAACTTGTTTCTATTTATTAACCTTATGACTTATATTTGAATTGACATAGCAATTCCTATACCCTTCATTAAATTTTGGTATTATTACATTTCCCTAACATGAATTTCATCATTAAAAAATTTAACCATAATCTATAACCTACCAATATGAAAATATATAACCTACCAGTGTGACCCCTCATCACCCTTGGATAGATACGATTCAACTATTGATCATTATAAATATTTGTATTGGAGTATACAAATTAAATGTGGATAATTTATAAAGTTTCTTACTTTAATTTTATGGTACCCAACCCGAAGGCTAGTACGAATATCAGTAACTTAAGATCTATTTCAATCTGCTTACCCTATCTTGCTATCTTGCAGTTGAATTTCTCATACTTCCTTCACATGGCTTCATGTGGGTTAGGGTACCTTTCGAGTCCACTTGTACATTTGAGAGTTTGCTTCATTGACAGCGGAGATTTCAACTGAAACCCTAATGTTTTTGGATGAACCCTCTCCTGGTCATTTGGCATTTCATTTGGTTTTTCGTTGGAGGTAGAAGAGTTATAAAGTAGTTGATCTCTTAACAGAACTATGGCTCTTGTCACGCTGGCAAGAAGAGATTTTCTGCGACCTGTACCACGAAGACATTTTCTTACTTTTCTCGTTAAGACTATAGCTATTCTAGCCGGGGTCTAGTTGGTAATATCTCATCTGTTCGATTTTATAGTGGCTCAAAACCCTCGACTGGCTCTCTGCTCATTACCAAAGTATGCATGTTCCCTTTTTTGTAATTCCTTTTTTATTTGTTAACCATGGTTTTTTTTGTTTTATCTCAGTACATTACAATATGAAAAAAATTGTTTAATGATTTACTAAATTGGTTTCTTGTCCATTGGTTTGTAGAGTCATTACTCTTCCCTGGTATTCTTACACCTGGTCTCCCTCAACCAGCATATTGAAATTCCAGAAAATTGATAGTGAGGTAAGTTTGATAGCGACATTTCACTCCCTGAACCATTTTCTTTGAATACAGACATACCAAGTTCTTAGTGTAAATTTGATTTTATTTCTCGTGTCTTACATTAGGAATTTTACTAATTTAATTATTGTCAATTTTTCATTCCTAAACTCAGGTCAACTTATGAATTCACTTTTATGTTTGCAAATGGGTATTCATACCCTCAACAATTACTATTGCATTTTTTGTATACTTCGTAGTGGTGAAGGTTCCCTTACTTCCTTCAAGAATTTGGCTATTCTTTAACATAATAGGTAAATTTCCTCTACATATCGTTCTGAAATTTTATCTCCCCTCATGGCTCTTTCCACTGATATTTTCCTATTCACTTTTAAATTTATTACTTTACTTTACATAACAATTTATAAAAGTCCCCTTCTAATAACATATAATAGAACCTATCTTTCCTAGTTCTACTTTTTAGCTATCCTCAGATTTAAACTTCATATTTATTATACACTCATATCAGTAGAACTGAATTTTAATTTTTAGTAGACAAATAATTTCATGGAATTTACATACCACTGTATAAGGACTATTTTTCCTCCCAACCACGTACTTGTTCCACAACTCTCCCCCAAGCAGAGACCAATTCTTCTCCTATGTAGACAACCCACTTGTCACACTAGGAATATCTTATTTAGGCTTTCTTTCCCTCAGCTTGTTTCCATAATGATATCTCACTATTTTGGGATGTTATTTCCTTTAGCCTAGGCTTTGTTTTTATTTTTTCCACAAAAGCTACTTTTTAAACTAGTTTTCCTCAACCCAATTTTATTCTTACTCCTTCTCAGTAACTTTCTACTTCTTTGGGGATTTTATTAGATATTTTTCTCCCATCTAATAATTTTTATTTATTTTATTTTTATCTGAGCATTTTTGGAGAATTTTGGGAAAGTCTTGGGATTCTAGTCCATCCTCATGGATCAGACTTCCTGGTCTCAAATTACTCTATATTTATACACTAATATAATTTCCGCATTTATTTATTAATTTCCAAAATTATTATGTCCATAAATAATTTTTCCTTAGGTCCAGGTGACCTTTACATTTTTTTCACAATTTATAAAATATCACAATAGGGATATTACAGTATGACATGCAACTAATAATATTGTGACATATTTATAGAATGTTTTTTTAATTTCTTTTATGGTACTCTTTATTTACATTTAGCATAATAATGATTTTCAAATATTAATTACATGAATACATTCATCATATTCATAGTAATATCTAAGAAAGTTGTTACATCGTTTTTCATGTTGTTCAATTTACCTCCTTCTTTTAAGTCGGTACTATTCTTGTTAACAATGAACCATTCAGACATATACAATGAGTTAGATGAGCCAATCATTAAAAATCAAGATTGAAGTCCATATCCCTATGACATGCAATTAATAATATTTATTAATGTGGTTTGCTAAATATGTTGTGGTTTGGTTCAATGATAACATATTTATATTTCATATTAATATTAAACTAAAATTAATATACACATTAACATTAATTTAAATACATATATAGAATTACTAACATTATTAATATTTGATTTTAAACATTAAATTTAAAAATTTGTGAATTTTTTATTATTATTATTGTAATAAGGGTCATATCACTCATTTAATTTTATCACTTGTTTCATGTGTACAATATGTATTTCTAATGAGTTTTATATTTGTAGAAATTTTATATCATTTGGTTCATGTAGTGTTAGGTTATTTTATAGCACGACATTTTTAAGATAAAGTTTTTTAACAATAATAATAATGGAGTGTTCTGTTTATTGTTAAAAAAACTTTTTCATTTCAAATGCAGATATGGATAATAATGATGGCATCTATTATAATCAAGTGGTGGAAAATATTTCTAGAGTGATCAGGTTTCTTTCGTATCTTTGGAACAAGTTTGATAGAAAACATGGCTCCCATCCTTCTTTTATTGATGAGAATATTCGTATGGTATATGAAATGAAATGAATGTAAAATACTTGTTTCATGTGCATATGAGGGAGGCTAGGAGGAAAACAAGAAGGCATTGGTTGGAAAGCGTTAAGTATCGTGATAATTATCCTATTGATTTGAATTGGTGTTCCTTTTGTCATCAGTTTGGTTGTGTTCTGGAACATGCTATTTGATAAATGACTTTTGATGGAGAGTTTCCAATCCATTTTTGTGGTGGGATTTTTTGATGTAAAGATAACAAAAAATATATGTTAATTTCAATGTTCTTTCTTTGGGTACACTAATGGTGGAATTGAATATAAGTTTATTTTATTAATTCATTCGATTTATAATATTAACAATCAGTGAGGTTGATTGATCACTTGGAATTTAAAATATTAAAAATCATGTGGCTTTATTAATCCTTTGTTTTTGAAATATTAAGTCGTAGGCTTTATTAAGCTCTTGGGTTTTTAATATTGATCACTTGGCCTTATTGATCCCTTAGGATATTAATATTTATCCCTTGGGTTCACCAATTCCTTTGGTTTATAATATTAAACCCTTGGGTTTATGAGTTCTTTAGGTTTATAATATTAATAATCTCTTGTATTTATTAATCTATTGAGTTTAAAATATTAATTCTTAGTGTTTTTAATTTCTTTGGTTTTTTATATTTTTTATTAGTTTTATTGATCCTTTGACTTTATTAATCACTTGAGTTTATTAATAATTATTATTTATAATATCAGTTTGGTAGGTTTATAATATTAATAATCCCTTCGTTTTTTATGTTTATAATATTAGTATTTCCTTGTATTTTTTTATCCATTGGGTTTATAACATTGATCCCTTAAGTTTTCAAATTCTTTAGGCTCCTAATATTATTCCCTTCAATTTATTAAATCCAACTATTAGGGGTTAAATATTAGTCCTATATTCTAATATTAATGCATGGTCCAATGTCACATTACGAAAAACATTGTCTCAATATGAAAATCAACCATGCGAAACCATCTTTAATCATCGTTAGCCATAGTCGATCAATGTATTCCATGGTTGAATGTCACATTGTGACAAATATTGTCTCAAGATGAAAGGCAACCATGGCTAATCATGGTCATACTTGGTCCAACATCGCATTGTGACAAAATTGTCTCAATGTTTAAATCAAGCATGGTCAACCATGTTTATTTCACAGTTTATAGTATTTATCTAATGGATTTTAAATAATTCGGTTTTATAATATATAACTCTTAGGTTTTATATTATTCCCCTTGGTTTATAATATTAATAATCATTTGACATTATCAATCCATTTTATTAAAAAAATTAATTCCTAGGCTTTATTAATCTCTTTATTAATCATGTGAGTTTCTCATTCATTTTTGTTTCAAATATTTATTCCTAGGCTTTACTAATCTCTTCTGTTTTTAATATGGATCCCTTGGCCTTGTTGATCTCTTATGGTTTTAATATTTTTCCCTTGGGTTCACCAATTCCTTTGGTTTATAATATTAAATCCTTGAGTTTATTAGTTCTTTTGGTTTTCAATATTAATAATACCTTGGGTTTATTAATCTCTTGATATTAACATATTAATTCTTAGGATTTATTAATTTCTTAGGTTTTTGAGTTTAAAATACTATTTCTTAGGGTTTATTAATCTTTTATGTATTAAATATTGATCCATTGGTCGTATTGATACCTTGTGTTTTTAATATATCCCCCCTAGGTTCATCAATTCCTTTGGTTTATTATATTAAACCCTTGCGTTTATTAGCTTTTTTGGTTTATATTATTAATAATCCATTTGGTTTATTAATCTCTTGAGTTTCAAATATTAATTCTTCGGTTTTACTAATTTCTTATGTTTTTGAGTTTAAAATACTATTTCTTAGGGTTTATTAATCTCTTGTTTTTTTAATATTGATCCCTTGGCCTTATGGATCCCTTAGGTTTTTAATATTTATCCATTGGAGTCACAAATTCCTTTGGTTTATAATATTAAACTCTTGGGTTTATTAATTATTTAGGTTTATAATATTAATAAACCATTTGGTTCATTAATCTCTTCATTTTAAAATATTGATTCTTGTGTTTTTAATATTGATCCCTTGGCCTTATTGATCCCTTAGGTTTTTAATATTTTTTCTTATGGTTTATTATTTTCTTAGTTTTTTGAGTTTAAAATATTTATTCTTAGGGTTTGTTAATCTCTTGTGTTTTTAATATTGATCGCTTCACCTTATTGATCCCTTAGGTTTTTAATATTTTTCCCTTGGGTTTATTAGTTCTTTTGGTTTATATTATTAATAATCCCTTGGTTTTATTAATCTCTTAATTTTAAAATATCAATTCTTATGGTTTATTAAATTCTTACGTTTTTTGGTTTAAACTCTTAATTCTTAGGGTTTATTATTTTATTAGGTTTTTTAGTTTAAAATATTAATTCTTAGGGTTTATTATTTTCTTAGGTTTCTTAGTTTAAAATATTAATTCTTAGCGTTGATTAATCTCTTGTTTTTTAAATATTGATCCGTTAGCCTTATTGATCCCTTAGGTTTTTAATATTTATCCTTGGGTTCCCCAATTCCTTTGGTTTCTAATATTAAAACCTTCGGTTTACTAGTTGTTTTGGTTTATAATATTAATAACCCCTTGGGTTTATTAATATATTGAGTTTAAAATATTAATTCTTAGGGTTTATTGATTTCTTAGGTTTTTGAGTTTATAATATTAATTCTTAGGTTTTATTAATCTTTACTATTTTTAAAATTGATCCCTTGGCATTATTAATCCCTTGGGTTTTTAATATTTATCCCTTGGGTTCACTAGTTCCTTTGATTTATAATATTAAACCATTGAGTTTAATACTTATTTTGGTTTATAATGTTAATAATCACTTCGGTTTATTAACCTGTTAAGTTTAAAATATTGATTCTTAGGGTTTATAAATTTCTTAGGTTTTTGAGTTTAAAATATTAATTATTAGGGTGTATTAATCTCTTGTATATTTAATATTGATCCCTATGCCTTATTTATCCCTTAGGTTTTTAATCTAATACTCAGGGGTTATTAGATATGGAATTCCACTCATAGTTCCTCACTAGTGATGTTGATTGGTTGCAACCGTGTATTTGTAGTGTTGAACTTCATGAGTATGCATTTCATCACCATAGATACCATGATCAGAGGTTTGGAAACCATCCTCGCATTCGAAATTACCTATTGAACATGATAATGTGGAATCCAATCCAAGCCACTATTGTAGTTTTTGTGAAGAAACATTTACATGATAACTCACCGACAACAATTGAAAACTTGCGTCACCAACTTTATGATTTACCAAATAATAATTTGGTTGAGCATATTACGCGGTTTGGTTCTTCTACGAGAAGTACAAGGGCATAATGGACTAAATTTTGGGCTGAATTGAATGGCAAGATTACTTAGTTGGGATGTCCATATTTTTTTTTTACTTTGAGTGTAGCTCACAAAAAGTGGCTCGAGTTTCATAAGCTTATGCATGTACCATCACATTATCGTTCCTTAAATGAGCATTGTATGAAAATTGAGAATTTTATCCAGTACCCTCATTTTTTGCAGATTTATGCACCATAGATTCAATATATTTCGAGAGGAAGTTATTCAAAAATATCTTGAAACGAAATACTTTTGGTACATGTCTATGTCTTTGAATTTATATTCTATTCATTTTCAATTTCTTATTATGGCTCTATTTATATTTTTTTTAGTAACTCTATATTCATTTTCTTCATATATGAGTAGAAACATACAGGTTCAACACGTATCCATGGTTTTCTATAGTGGCAAGGTGTCCATGACATAGAAATACTTGATCGGTAAAATTATTCTAATTTACAACTTGCAAGGAGATTATTTGAGAATTACGTAACTGCATGGAATCGATGTGAAATACATCGCCGCAACATAATGGTTCCAAGAAGTCTCAATGATGACCCTTTCCTATTGAATACTAGTAAGATTTTCTCTTGCAATCCTCATAATGATTATGAATAATTGTTAAACAGTGTCCAAATGCACACAAAGTGTACTGTATATTCTTGTTTGCGCAAAAAGGGTACTATTCTCACATGTCGGTATAATGCTACATGGGATATTTCTCAGGAAATTATTATTGTTCATAGATGATCAAGCAAGAAAAAATATGACCCAAAAAGAAAAGATGATAGGCTCAATGTACATAACATTGAGCTTCTAATAATGTGGCATGGAAATTATGATTGCGAACGAGTGCTTTCTCAGTATGTTGTCCTAAAATATATTGCTAAGTATGCATCAAAAGCAGAGAAAAGGTCTGAAATTTATCATGATATGTTAACTAGAATTTCAAATTCTATTGCCTCTTAGGATTATGCTTTATTTGCTTACAGAAGGTATCTTGAAGAAACGGTTGTTGATCGTGACATTGGAGCACAAGAAACATGCCATAAGTTTCTTGAGCTACATCTTGTTGTCTATAGTCAAATATTTGTTTCGTTAAATGTTGGAAGAAAGGTTTTCAGGAAAATATCAAGGGATGATATGCAATGTTCATCTCAGAATAATTTTGTTCAACATTATTAGAAGAAGCCTTTTTTCCTTGAACGTCAATATTTGATAGAAACAACAAGATCTTGGACATTTGATAGCGAGCATAAAAAAGATCCCTCGAAGACTAGAAATTTTCATGATATTGTTCAGGTTTGGCCATGGTTATATTCAATTCATATTGAGGGTCGAGATTAATTTGAAACCTTTTTCTGCACATAATTTCTCTTGTATAAGCCTTTTCGTGACATTTGGGCAGATATTGGGCTTTCAGCTCAAATTATTGTTGAAAATTGGAGGAATTTACGATATCGAGCATGGAATGTTGATCGAAATCCATCAATTATTGACAATATTGACGATGTAGAAGATGGTGATTTTTCTAACCAGGAAATGGATCTTTTTTCTCGCTTGGTTCCACCAAATAATGTGACTGTTTCTGATCTTCAGACCCTTGGTTGATGCGATTTTGATATATCATTTGACTGGAAAAGTACAAATATTTCTGATGATGTGGCTGAATTAGCTATTAATTTTATAAGGAATGGAAAATAAAGGGGTGATATTGTTGACCTTTCAAATATAAAACTTCCATCTCCAGATTCATTGGCAAGAAAACAACGACTTGTTTTCGAAATTTTTTTAAGGCATTTTGCTGAAAATGAGATTCGTGAAGCTCTTCTTATGATTGTTTAGGGCACTGCAGGAACTATCAAGTCTTTCCTTATCCAATGTATTTTTGAAGCTCTTTCTAATTTTTCAAGTAATGGATGAATTCCTTTGCTTCTTCTTGCCCCAACATTAATATCTCCTTTTAATATACATGCAAAAACAAGGCACTCAACTCTAAATATTCCAATTAAGGATATGAAACCACTAGATGGTCAATCGCTAGTAGTATTCCAAAAAGAAATGGGACATATCCGATATATATTAATTGATGAAATGAGCTTTATAGGATAAAGGTTATTCATTCAAATAGATGCTCGATTACTAGAAGCGTTTCTAGAGAAAAATATTTTTCCTTTCAATGGCACATCCATCATCCTTGTGGGTGACGTTGCTAGCTACCCACTGTGAGAGAAAAGACTTTGTGTGCAGGTAATATAACAGGGAAATTCTTGTGGAAAAAATTCAACATTGTTTTCACTCTTGACACAATATTTTTCCAACAAGGGAATAATGAAAAACAATCTTCTTTTCATAAAGTCCTCAATAACATAAGAAATGAATAACCTATTCTCGATGATTGGGAGTTTCTTATGTCGCAGGATGATATGAGGTTGCATCCTAGAGAAAGGGATTTATTTAATGCAACAATTCACATGTTTCCATCAAATAATTTGGTGTCCTTCCATAAGAGGCATATGTTGAAATCATTAGATTCTCCAATTGCACAATATATTGCTAAGAATTCAAGGCGTTCCGAAATTAGTTTTTTTGATGATGATGATTTGGACTGTGAAGTTTTGTTGTGTTATGGTCAACGTGTTATGTTGACATGTAATTGGTGGGTTGAAGCGGGTTTGGTGAATGACACACTTGGTTATGTGATGGAAATATTTTATATGTCTACCTCTAAGCTATCTAAGCTTCCAATGTTCACAAGTGTTTTTTTTTATAAGTATGTTGGTGTTCCATTTGATGAAATCAATCCAAACATTGTACCTATCACACTAGTGATAAGAGGAAATCGAAAAAAAATTCCTTTAAATGTGGAATGGGCTCTTTCAATCCACAAGTCATAGGGTTTGACTTTAGAACGAACATCAATTGATATCAGCAATAAATACGAGTAAGGCCTGATCTTCACAGCCATATCAAGAGTGAAATCAATAGATGGTTTACACATTTCTCCACCTTTCTCTTTTAGTGTTATGCTAAGATGAAATATAGTGCATATGTTACAATTAGGAAGAAAGAAGAGAAGCGATTGAAGTCCATATTTCTATTAAATGCAACTATTGATAATTTTAGCTCTTTATAGAATGTTTTTTGAATTTCTTTTATTGTCCTTTTTATTAATTTTATTATAATAATGATTTTGATATATTAATGAGATGAATACATTCATCATATTCATAGTAATATTTTGTAAAGTTGTTTACATCATTGTTCATGTTGTTCAATTTACTTCTTTTTTTTAAGTGGTTATTGTTCTTTTGTTTACAATGAACCATTCAGAGATAATCATCCAGTTATATGAGCCAATCATTAAAAATCAATATTGAATTAAATATCACTATGACATGCAACTAATAATATTGTGACGTATTCGTAGAACATTTTTTTAATTTATTTTATTGTCCTCTTTATTTACATTTAGTATAATAATGATTTTCATATATTAATGAAATGAATACGTTCATCATATTCATAGTAATATCTGAGAAAGTTGTTACATCATTTCTCATCATGTTCAATTTACCTCCTTTTTTTAAGTCGCTACTATGATTTTGTTTACAATGAACCATTCAGACATATACAATGAGTTATATGAGCCAATCATTGAAAATCAAGATTGAAGTCCATATCCATATGACGTGCAACTAATAATATTTATGAATGTGGTTTGCTAAGTATGTTGTGGTTTGGTTCAATGAAATTATATCTATATTTGATATTAATATTAAACTAAAATTAATATATACATTAACATTAATGTAAATACAAATATAGAATTACTAACATTATTAATATTTGATTTTAAACATTAAGTTTAAATTGTGATTTCTTGTTGATTATTATAATAAGGGTGATATCACTCATTTAATTTCATCACTCATTTCATGTGTACAATATGTATTTTTAATGAGGTTTATATTTGTAGGAATTTTATATCATTTGGTTCATGTAGCATTAGGTTATTTTATAGCATGACATTTTTAAGATTAAGTTTTTTAACAGTAATAAAAATGGGGTTTTTGTGTTGGTGTGTATTAATTTTGATTTTATTGTTTTTCCTTTCAAATATAGATATGTATAATAGTGATGGAATCTATTATAATAAAGGAGTGGAAAATATTTCTAAAGTGATCAGTTTTCTTTCGTATCTTTAGAACAAGTTCGATAGAAAACATGGCTTCCATCTTGCTTTTATTCATGAGCATCTTTGTGTGGTAGATGAAATGAAAATGAATGTAAAATACTTGCTGCATATGCATATGAGGGAGGATGGGAGGAAAACAAGAAGGGATTGGTTGGAAAGCATTATGTATCATGATCATTATCCCGTGGATTTGAATTGGTGTTCCTTTTGTCACGGTATGGTTGTGTTATAGAAGAGGATATTTGATAGATGACTTTTGATGGAGAGTTTCAAGTCCATTTTTTAGAGGGATTTTTTTATGTAAAGACAAAAAAATATATATGTTAATTTCAATGTTGTTTCTTTGGTTGCACTAATGGTGGAATTGGGTATTACTTTAGTTTATTAATTCATTTGGTTTATATTATTAACAATCAGCAAGGTTGTTTGATCACTTGGGGTTTATAATATTAATAATCTTGTGACTTTATCAATCCTTTGTGTTTAAAATGTTAAGTCATAGGCTTTATTAAGCTCTTGTGTTTTTAATATTTACCCCTTGCCCTCATTGATCCCTTAGGTTATTAATATTTATCCCTTGTGTTCACCAATTCTTTTGGTTTATAATATCAAACCCTTGGGTAAAGTTTAATAGCCCTAGATCCATCTAACTCTGGATCTATCATGCGCCGAGAGGGATCAAATCTCTCGAGGTGCAAACCTATTTTTTGAGTGCAAAACTTGAGGAAAGGTTTGCACCTAGAGAGATTTGATCCCTCTCGGCGCATGATAGATCCAGAGTTAGATGGATCTAGGCTGGTTCCAGTCGGAGGCATCAACGTCACATTTTTCAGATTATTAAATTTTTTGTATATTTTTGAGATGTACATCATACTTTGAAATTTTGAAGATTAGAAATACAAATTCTAACAAATGTTATTAATATAAATATGTTTGGTGATCATAAAAATGAACTAATTAATATATTAAATAAAAAATACACCTATCATATCATTGAAATGTGATATGAAGAATATATTGAAAAATACATGAAAAATACATAATTTATTTAGTATTTAACCTTAACCTGACTTCTTCTTCTTTTCTCTTAGAAACACCGGCACATTTTTCCATCTTTTCATATCGATCATATGGAAATGGTGGTTGAAATCGAAGACCATCCAAATATTTAACTCGAGATATTGCAGTAAAAGTGAGACCTTGTCGCTCTGTCCTTCCAATATCAATAGTTGCCTTTTCTAGTGTCAATCCCTGGGACTTATGAATTGTTAATCCCCAAGCAAGTCGCAATGGAATTTGTCTATTATTGCCTCTTTCAATAGGTATAATAGGAACAGTATGAGGGAATAATTCATCCCACGCAACTCCGACATAGTTATCAAATGTTACTAAAACATATGTAGGAGGATTAGGAGGTGATGTTCCAGGATTATACACAATATCTTCAACTACTCCAAGAGCACCATTGACAAGTCCTGCATTAGTCCATAAATTTGAAGTTAGCATAACCCTAGCTCCAACAGCAAGAAGGACCTCATTATCCAAATTTTCCTCATCTGCTTCCATGTTGTTGTTGTTATTTGATCTTGTAGCAACACTACGTGCAACAGGGTGATTTAGGGATACCAAGCAACACTTATTGTGATTGTGCACATCATCATTTGTTGCAAACAAATGTGTAGCCTTATTAAATGACTCTTTTGTTGAAGCATCCAATTTGGAATCTGTACGTGTCATTAGTACTTTCCAATCTTCTATTGTTGGAATTGCATCTCTAACATTCATTAATAAATGACGAAATAATCTTTGATCATTGCTCTGTCCATCTTGCCTGTATACTGTATCAAGAGTTACAACAGTTGTGAATAAATTCCATAATTCTTTTGCATGACCTTCACATGCATATGCAGGTCTATCCATAACAGGAGGTAGTTGTCCCAAATCACCAACCAATATAATTGATATACCTCCAAACGAGACTTCTTTATTATGAGGAAAAGCTTGGCGAAGTCGAGAATCAATATGTGTCAACAAATTTCTCCCTATAAAACTCATCTCATCAATAAGAATGTACTTAATATGTTTCATCTCCTCTTGTAAGGTAAGCAAACGTGACCCTTGTAAATCAGTGAAGTTCCTTACTGGTATATAAAGAGCAGAGTGTATTGTTGATGTAGATATGTTGAATGTTGCAACACCGGTAGGGGCCAAAAGAAGCAATGGGCTCTTATGAGGAAGAGAGTCAGTTTCAAGTCTTTGTTTTATTGCACCAATCAAGTAAGACTTTCCAGTACCTGTTGTCCCTTCGATAATCATAAGCAACTGTTCTTCCTTGTCATCTCCTTTGTAATGATCAAGAACTACATTAAATGCTATTTTTTGCTTTTCTCCTAAACTTTCAAATGAATATTTTTTTGATGATTCAGTAGTAACAATTGCATTCACTTTTTTCTTATCAGATATGAAGTTCACTGCACGTCTTGACGTCTCTTCATCAACAAAGCTAGAGCTCCAATTTGTCATAACATCACGATCCCTAAATCCAATCATGTCAAATTCACTCGCATGTATAAACTTATTCTTATACAAACTTGAAATAATCTCCCACTCATGTTGCTTAGAATCATTTTGTACATGTAAAACATCTTCATCCTAAGGGTGAATTAGGCAAAGAAGGAGAGAAAGGCGCTTCTAACCCAACTCCTTAGTGGAGAAAAAGGTTCCCCTGCAAAAGGCACAACCACATAAAATTAGAAATGAAAAGTTAGTGGAGTCAGCAATCCTGTGTTTATGTGTTTGGCGCACGAATGTACAAAATCACACCTACTTAAGAGGGGTGGTTTTTCCCTCTTAATTTCTTGGTCACATGTAGAAAATAGATGGAGCCAAGAAAGTTAGTGGAACATAATAAAACATAAACATACTAGATAGAGAAATAGCAAACATATTCAAACATAAAAAAATAAACTAAAACAAATAATACAAAAGCTCTAAATAGACCCAAACAACTTCAATAATCCAAACAGTGGCGCTTATGTCCCCTATTATTGAGTGCTGGTAGGAATGAAGGATGAAAATTTTACCCACTTGCCAAGGGGCCCTTAGAACTAGGGAGTTCTAAGTCCTGATGCAAGGATGTATTTACTTCCGAGCTACCTTGGCGCAAAGTTTCCCTCTCTCTACTATGATGGACTAGAGTTGTTGGATGGCCAACAACTGAGTCCCCTCTATCTCTGCTTTGGATCACACACTGCTGGTATTTCTTGGGGCAATTTTGGTGAGAATAACAATGTTTTCTTCTATTTTTCATCTCTTGGTGGCCTTTTATAGGAGAATTCAAATCCTCCTTCCCTCTCTTGGTATATTTTGGATGGTGACCCAGGAGAGGAGGGTGATTCCATTTTGTGCGACATTTATTCCATTGTGTACTCCCTTGAGGTCCTAAGGAGGCTTGGGAAGTTGTCCTTAGGTGGCCTCAAGTGTGGGATCAATGTCCTCGAGTGTGCCTTGTGCTCTCGGAAAGTGACTTCTGCCACTCTCATGACCGTGCGGCTTTTTGAGGAAAAGCCATGCAAATGCGTGCTTATCAAAGAATAGTGTGCACAAAGTTGCATTTAGTTGGTTCCTTTAGTGCGCAATTTTATTTTTCCTCTTAGACCTTAGATATTTTTAAATAATTCAAATTCTCTAATGTCTTTCAGCCCTGTAAATCCTTCTACTTGACATTTAATAATGTCATCTTTTCTTGTTTGATTTTCCAGTGATAGCAAGGGTCATCAGTAAATAAATAATACACTTTTCAAACATCATATACCTTTGTATATATTTATCATGTTATATGTTGAGGTGTCATCATTGATCCTCATGTAATTATTACTGCAATCAGATTCCCATTTCAAGCAAATGGTAATAAAATACTATAATTTTGAGAAATAATACGCTTTGCATTATTTGTTAAATATTTTGTCTTATTCTTTCAAGTATTGATCATCTACCAATTAATTATAAACCTTTTTGAAAAAGAGTCCTCCTTGCTCTTTCTTTGTTTAGACATTCTTTATTTTTTGGGACATTCTTTGATTATCAATTTCCCATATTGTATTTTTTTCCATGATTGGTGATTTTTTTCCTTAACAATTTTTCCAGCTATAAATTAAAGTTTTATTTTTATTTTTTAACAAAATTAAAGCCATAAAATTTATAGTCGAAGTCGCTCAACTATTTTCTTTGTTATAGTCCTTGAATCATTAATGAAAAAAAAATAGTTTAAAAAATTTCTAAACAAATTTTCAATTCTCCATCTTGAAATTCCTTAAGCTATTTTCAAAACAAACGTATCCACATATTTAACCCATTCTAAATTTAACCAAAATTTATTCTAAATAAAACCAAATGAAATATTTATGGGAATGTCTTATAATGAGATGTTAGGTGACTACTTATCTTCCATATTTGAGTCTAAATTGTTGATATATCTTTATGTCATTTATAATATCCCTTTCTTTTTATTAACTTTTGCCATTCACTTGAAGTCATGGGTTGAAAATATAATTGAGTGTATTGTGAGTGGTGTTTTTTCTTGTATTGTATTATATTATAGATATTAAATTACTCTAAATAAGTTAATTTAACTTTAATAAAATTTTTGATAAAAAAATTTATTATAAACAAATATTGTAGTATAATTTTTTTATGATTAAATAAATCATTAATAACAAAATTATATCGTAAAAAATTATTATAACAAAATATTAATTATTCTAAAATAAATTATTAAAAAATTTAGAAAATTAAATTACCTTTCCAAAAGAAATTGCTAACACATTGAAATAGCTTGGTAATTGGACTTATTTTCATATAATTTTTTAAACATTAAATAAAAATATTATATTTAGATTAATTATAAAGAAATAAATGATCACTATGACAAAATATATTAATTAACCTAAAATAAATTACTAAAAATTTTCCCCCAAAATTTGCTAATACATTGAAATAGCTTGGTAATTGGGTCATTTTCACTAGTTTTCAATATATCTTCTGAAATTACTAAATGATTATATTCGTGATCATGTTAAACACTTTATACTGAATGTAATTTAGATATATAACACCATAGAATGCAACTATCAATTTTTTTGTGCAATCATATGAATTCGAACTTAATACTTTATGTTGGCATGGTTATAAGGCTTGGCTCTTGGCGTTAATCTCGACATCTCATTGATTATTGAACTTTTCAATGTCATAGATTATTAATCAGCTAGGCGTGTATAGTAATGAAATGATTTTTGGTATAATTATCTATAATATGCTCACATTTGACATCCGGTCATTCCAGTTACCTTCCCACTCATATCCCAGTAATCCTCCCTCGTTTACTATGAACGCATGACAGCTATCAATTGTATTTGGCTAATGGGTTCAATACTGATGGCTGATCCGCAAGACCTAGATCCAACGACGAATAGAGTTGTGTGGTGAGCTTAGGTTAATCACCCAACCCAAGCACCGCACTTGCCCTTGATTTTTCACTACGCTCCTATGGTTTTCTGCTCTGTAATTTACCTTTGTTTCCACTGTTCATAATCTCCAGCGATAATGAGGATTATACCTCCTTCTTGAGGCATGAAATGAATATGATGTTACTCTCTTTCGTGAGGTTTGCGTTGATTTTTTTTTAAGCCCTTGTTCTTTTACTGTGATTTTTGAGTCGAGTGGCCATGAAAATGGGGTCGGCTTCTACACCTTGCTCAATGGGGTTACACTCATATTCACAGGTATTTAATATAATTTCCATTTATTACATATAATTTATCATACCCTATAGAATAATTTTTTTCCATTTTACCGCAAGTTATTTCAAAATTTAACCATTTATTTGTTTAATTTGTGTTCAGGAGATAACTCTATGGTGCTCGAGGGTTTCCCTTTGGTGACCAGTTTCATTTTTCACCTGTCTACAAGACCATAGAGCGTCACCTTTCATGCACGCCGAGGGCTGGAAACCAGGTGGGTGAATGTCTATATTTTGTTTCCATTCATCCTATTTTACCTATAATCTCCCTAAGTTATGCTCTCACACTTCTTTTACTTGTTCTTTCTGCATGCAAGGGTTGGAAGAAAATAGTAATGGAAGACAACTTTGTTTCCTTACTCTCTCCCTTAGTGGCCTCCACAGGTAAGCTAAAATCCCTTAGCCTTAAATTTTTAGTTATCAAATTTATATTTAGGGTTGTCTCTGAGGCTTAAACCCTCTCTTTGTACAAGTATCGTGATCCAGCCATGTCATTGCATGAGTCAATATTTAATGTTTCTTCGTGAGAAATGGTTCTCAAACCATATTGAAGGAAATTCCTCAGGACTGATATTTTCCAGAGCTATTGACTATTTTTTCATTAAGCTCGTAGTTGTTGCGCCATACAAGATTTTTAGTTTTATAATATTGTTTGTATTCTGTGAAGTTCTCGAGGATTTTTCCCTAAGTTATAATGTACTTCTCTATTTTAAATTCCAGTTTCATCTCACATCCTATTTTTTCATAACCTCCTTCTGATTATCTATTACAGTTTCTTCATTATGTAAATAAGCATTAGACAGCCAAAGGAAAATGAACCCTACTTTGTTCTTCTATAGAGCTCGGTTTCTAAACCTTGAGGTCCAAGCTTCCTTTCTCAATTTTCTAGAAATTTGTATAAGCAATTTCAATTAGCTTTCACATCTTTCACTTACAGCACATCTCTTCTTTTTGTAATGTGTTTTCCCTTGTAGTTTTTATTCTCTTGTTCTCAATTCAAATTACTATTTTTGTATGTTACTATCTTATTAGAGTTTAGCAATAGATATTCGGCTAGCCACAGTTTTCCTATTTGTGTTATCTACTATTAGTATGTATAAATACAATTTCTTTTAGATTCCTCGGAAATTATTATTTACACAGTTTTACCAAGTTTAAAGCAAGATCATCTATACATCTTTTCTATAGACTAAATTATGCCAAAAATTGTCTTATCTCTCTATTATATTAGATTAACTAAGCCTTTACTAAAATGACATAACTAGTTTATCTGATAACCTTTTCTCAAAATAAAATCAACACAGAAAACATATACAGTTATTTATCCCTTTTCATTAATCATAAAGCTTAAGCAGAAAGCTCAAGTACTTATATTGATTTTTTTCGAATTGATTTGTGCCATCAAGCATGAGCGAGGTGATTATATCCTCTACTGCCCCCGTGCTCCACATCAGAGACTAAGGCAACATTTTTCTCTAGAAGCTAGGGCTTAGGACCTCTGTCTATCCTACACTTTTATCGGGTTACAAAGCTCCATTGCTTATGAGCCAGCTCTGGACAACTCTTCCCTATGACCATCTGTTGTAAACCCTCTTTATTTTCTCTCTGAACATAACCCCTTCCCCTTCTCAGGATTTTCTTTTATTTTCTTGGGGAAGGTAACTGTCAAAACTGCCTCTACCCTTTTTACTCTGGAATCTTGGAAATTTTACCAATCAGTTACCAACCATTCAATGTAACTTATTCATAAACCAAAAAATAGGATTCAAGTCCATTGAATAATAGTCATATTCATTAATCTCTTTTAATGTCAACCAATCAAATTTATCTTTATGAGATTATTTTAAACATAAAATTTAAAAATTAAACTAGGTGTTACAATTTCCCCCACTAGAGGTAAACATCGTCCTCGGTGTTTTACTTCGTTGCAAAAAACATTTCAGGATATTCTTCTTGTATGGATTTTTTTTCCTCCCAGGTAGCCTTCTCTGGGAAAAATTGCTTCCAATGCACTTTAACTTGGGGGATGAGTGACCTTCAGAGCGTTATTTCTCTATGATCAAGAATACACTAAGGTTCTAGCTAAAATTCACCCTCTGATTCTACCTGCAGGAAACAAAATTTCATAATTAATTTAATTAAGGATTCTTCTTTTCTAGAAGTCATATCATAATCATAACTTACATGTATATTATGCCAGTGTATAACATGTTTGTGGTCATGTACATATCGTTTCAGTATTGATACATGAAACACATTATGCACCAATATGTGGCTAAGCAATGTTAGCTAATAAGCCACCGGCCCTACTTGTTCCAAAATTTGGAAATGTCCACAATATCTGGGAGCTAATTTGGCACACGTATTCCATATTAAGGTTCTCTTATTAGTTTTTATTCTCATAAAAACATGGTCACCCACTTCGAATTCTCAAAAGGTTCTTTTCCAGTCAGCATATATCTTCTGCCTGTCCTGGGCAGCTTTCAAATTCTATCTAATTTTTCTCACCTCACATTTCATTTCATCCAGCATATCTCTTCCAAGTATCAGTTTTCTTTCTAGACTGCTTCAGTCCATGGGGGTCTTACATTGTCTTCCATACAATGCCTCAAAAGGACTCATATTGAGGGATTCTTGGTATCCATTGTTGTAGGCGAATTCAACCAGATGTAAATACTCCTCCCACTTTGTGGGTTGTTGCATCACATACATGCATAGCATGTCTTCTAATATCTGATTTACCCTCTCGGTCTGTCCATCCGTTTGAGGATGATAGGTTGTACTAAACTGTATATGTGTCCCCAAACGAGTGAATAGCTATTTCCACAAAGATGAGTTGAAATTTACATCTCGATGTGAGATGAAAATTCTTGGAATGTCTTGCAGTCTAAATATATCCCTCATGAAGATGTCAACAATCTGTATGGTCTTGTAAGTCGACTGAACTGGTATGAAATGAGATACCTTGCTAAGTCTATGCACCACCACCATAATTGAATCATTGTGTGTTTTGCTTCTAGGTAGACCTGTGATGAAATCAAGGGAGATGACTTCCCACTTCCATTTTGGTACAATAATGGGCTGAAGCAATCCTGCTTGATGTTGGTGCTCCACCTTAACTTGTTAACACTCCAAAAACATATTCAAGTATTCGGCAATGTTATTACGATTTCCTAGCCATAAATAGTCCTTTATAATTGTTGTTAACATCTTCTAGTATCCGAGATGTCCAACATAGGATCTCCGATGATATTCATCCAAAATCAACGCTTTCAAGCTCATCTGATTTGCAATACACATCTACCCTCGAAATACTAAAATTTATTTATCATTAATTCCATAATGTGATTGCTTTCCTTGTTTTTCTGCCTCTCTTTCTTGTTGCCATAGGAATTAATACTCAGGGTCTCTTTTTGTTGTCCCCATTATTTACTCTTGGAACTTAAATTATTCTTGATTGAATTAAATTTCTTAGATGCAATGTATTTTCCTACTCAAAGCATCTCCTACACGGTTCCCTTTACCTTTTACATGTTGAATGTCAAAATCGAATTCACTTAGGAACGCATTCCATCTTTCTTGACATGCATTCAAATTAGATTGTTTGAAATAGCTGGTCAAGCTACTGTTATGACTCAGATTGAACCTCAGGCTGAGAGAGGCAATTCTAAGGTAAGCTCAAACCACGATTAGCCAAGTAGCTAGCTCTACTAGGCTAGGAGAGGGCTCTCTCCGTATAGATCACAGTCAAAATGACTAAGGAAAGAATATTTTAGGCTAGGTATAGTAGCACAGGATCTTTTGACTTTGATTGGAAGGTTTTTTCTTGATCAGGAGGAGTTAAGCAGCTAGGGCGAGGAAATTAGGTTAAAATCCGCAAGGTTTTCTAAGGGGCAAGGTAGGTAGAAGGTTTTACATTTAAAATATGATTATGATGAGGTGAATAGACTGGTGAGTATTTAGGAAGAGAATCTTGGACGAATTCTCCCTAAACTGAAGAAAATAAATAAATTATGCACAATTACTAAAATAGAGCATGAAACATGAATTCTGCCTCTCAACCTGAAATTAAGCATATTACAGACATGAAAATGGTTTATGAGATTATAATAAATTCATACAAATGATCACAAAGAAGAAAATATTTCAAACAAATCATACCACATGGATCCCAAATAAATAGTTGCAAATTTATCATTAATTTCCAAGCCAAACTGATAAAAAATGTTTCCTTGATATGCCAAAGCTCCAAGTGAGTCCAACCCTTACAATGACTAAGAAAATACATCATATAGACCTCAAAACCAACTCATCCTAGCTTCAGGGGGCCGAATCCATGAGAGGAGGAGTTGTTCCAGAAAATCTTGAGCCCGACAACTAGAGAATAGAGTGGTCAAAGTGACTCATCCCAAATTTGAGCAAAGTGATTCATTACATGTCATTGAGGCCATTTACCTAAAATAGCTACAAATTTATCATTAATGTCTAAGCCAAACTGATAAAAAAAAGTGTCCTTGAGATTCCAAAGCTCAAGTGAGTCCAACCCTTACAATGACTAAGAAAATACATCATATAGACCTCAAACCAACTCATCCTAGCTTCAGAGGGGTCGAATCCATGAGAGGAGGAGTTGTTCCAAGAAAATGCTAGAACTGAAAACTAGAGAATAGGGTGGTCAAAGTGACTCATCCCAAATTTGAGAAAAATTGATTCATTACATGTCATTGAGGCCATTTACCTAAAATAGCTACAAATTTATCATTAATGTCTAAGCCAAACTAATAAAAAAAGTGTCCTTGAGATTCCAAAGCTCAAGTGAGTCCAACCCTTACAATGACTAAGAAAATACATCATATAGACCTCAAACCAACTCATCCTAGCTTCAGGGGGTCGAATCCATGAGAGGAGGAGTTGTTCCAAGAAAAGTTTGAAGCTGACAACTAGAGAATAGGGTGGTCAAAGTGACTCATCCCAAATTTGAGCAAATTGATTCATTACATGTCATTGAGGCCATTTACCTAATGTATCTACCTTAGGTAAACCATAATTACATCACCAAACAATTATTACATCGGTAAAAATTCAAATTTAGATGATTAAAAATTTTAATTCCTAAAAGATTGATAAAGCTGAGAAAAAAGACAAAATTTGCCCTATGTGCCTTGCTAAGGAGGAACAAAATTGGTCTTATTGAAAGTCACTTTTGACTTACTTCCCGGTGTCCAAATTGAGCTCACGATAGCGCATTTGAAAGCTTGTCCTATCTACTTTCCATATATTCTTGTGGTTTCTTATTTGGAGCTTATTTGACCCCTAAAAAGTGCAATCTCCCAAGAATGCCTCTGTGCGCAGTGCGACCACTGAAAAAAGAGGCATAAACATTAATTTTTTGGTTGTTTTTTGGCCCTTTTTCTTGAGCAGTTTTTGTTCCAAATGCTTACCAAATGTACTGGGGGGTATGTAATCATCATTATGAACCAATGATGTCTTAATTTTTCTCATTATATGCCCTCAAGAGAAAAAATGTCAGCAGCACTTAGGGGCAAAATTTCATGTGTTTTTCCAAAATTGCCAAAAAAAGCTCAAAAATCTTCAAAATTTTCAAAATTTCACAAAATTTGTGGGATGGGCCCACAACCACTTGTCAATTTTAAGCTAAGGAGGCATCATTAAGCATATTGAGTTTATCACCTCCTTTATTTCCCTTCCAAATCTTCCTTAATTTATCTTTCATCTGTTTGACCTTGATATTGCAAATTTTTGTTCGAGGTCGATAGTGATGGGCCATATGCATGAGCATCTAATTGTCTTTGTAGGCTTTCACTAGGGGCTCCTCCAAGTAATGTTGACTCTTTCAAGCCACACTTTCTTTGTCATATTCAATCTCCTTGGCCAACTACTGGTCAAAACTCAAAACTTTGGGATTCTCGCTTTTCCTCCTCCAATGCTCTTTTGAGGCCTCTTATCTTTGGCCTTTTCTTGATGTTTTCGACCTCCTACAAACTCACAAATGTATGTCCTCTCTCTCCATGTCTGTTTTCGTTTTCGCACTTTGGAAACCTTGATTTAGAGAAGAAGGGACAATTGGGAATAATTTGGAAGAGTTTGGGAGGTTGCTGGCCTATGCGACAATCCCTAACCCGGGAGCGTAGTGCCCTTCTCCCTATGCGCAATCCTGCTGAGGAGTGCGAGGGCCATTTTACCCCCAACTTGCGGGAAACATTTGACTACCTTTTCGGTGTCCAAATTAGGGCCCAAGATTGCTCATTGGAAAAGCCCTTTCAAGCTTACTTTCTAAATCTACATTTGGTTTTTACTGTTTGGAGTTGATTTTCCTTTTCAAAGGTTATTTGGTCAAAAAAGTGTAGAATGAGGGTGAAGAAATGGAGATTGATGTTGTAGGCATCTTTTCGGAGGCCTTCCTCGACTCCCAAATTGAGTGTATGATAGCTCATTGGAAATCTCTATTTGTCTAGTTATCATTTGATGAATCAAGAAAGTAATTTGGACACTCCAATTAGGATAAAACTTGATTTTTCCCAAGGTCACTTTCGAGAAATGCGAGAAAACCTCTTATAGCAGACTATATTTTTAAAATTTCTCAAAAAAACATGATACCTGTGTAAAAATTGAAAGGAGATGTTTCTTCCTTGGCATATTATGGACAAAAACCTCTCTCACTTCTATCAAATTCATCTTTGTTTGGTCGAAACATAGTTTTAAGTAAAGCGGGCCCCTATGAGTGGAAAATGGCTTGATTCTTGGAATGATTTCTGGAAAATGATGGAGACATAATGTTTATGAGTTTGGAATGACCTCATACTTACTAAAACTACCTTATTCCTCCTCTACTCATATGTCTTTGATTCCATAGCAAACCCTCACTCGGTGGGAGAGGAAATTAGGGGTTTAGTGCTTGTGGAAAATGATGACGTAGGCACCATTTGTCATTTGATCAATTGCTAAAGTATAGATTTTTTTGTATTTTGACACTTGATGTGTTGGCATGTGGAACTACGAGCTCAGTAGCCTTGGGAGGCTGAGTACTTATTGCATTTGAACCCACATGAAGAAAATCATGAGTTTATTACAGGGTCACCTTCACACCTTTTCTGCCCTCTTTATTGAAAATGAGACAATGCAAATGATTTGAACTAATGAAACCCTACTAACCTAATGAGAAATGAAAGAAAGCTGACTCAATGATTACTTTGACTAAAAGTGGAATGAGAGAAAAGTTGTTTTGAGCATGATGAAAGCATGGAAGAGGGTTAGCAGGCATATACTTGTGAAGTAAAATGGGACACTTGACAAGGAAAAACACCGAGTGGAACAATTTTATATCATGACCTAATGGAATGATTGAAAATTATTTAGAGTGGGATACCTAATATGTACATGCAAAATTTATTTTGATCCCTGGTGGAAGTATGAAAATGCTTGACACTAACATTAGCTCCCGGCTTGGGATGGTAGCTCCTTGGAAGTTCCAAGAAAAATGTAGACCAAGTGCCTATCCATTGGGAAATGGAGTCAAAAGATAAAGACTAAGTTGAATAATGAAAACTTGACTCAATAAAATGACTCAAGACTAACTCAAGTACGTGAAAAAGATGCTCGGAATTGAGCTTATTCAATAAAACCTACTCTAACTAATCCATTCATCACACTGATTAAGTGAAATGGGTCAACCAATGCAACCACGTAAGAATTCTTGTTCTTGTTTGAATTTCTACGCAAGTTCTTTCTTATAAGCAAGAATAAAGAACTACTAAAATGAAACTCCCATGAAAACTTGTCAACGAGATCGAATCTTGATGAAATTGCAAAGCATGAGCCTTTGGATGACCTCAATAATGTTTTGAAAGGATGTTCATAGGAATATATATTGATTTCCGGCACATCTAATACATTCTTGCTCTTGCTTTAGGTAGTCTTCGTACCTTGGTTTTAAATTTTTTCCTAACATATGTGCTTTCTTTCTTTGATGAGTGTAGCAAGTTGAAAAAGATCTGAAACTCGAGAATGACTAATTTTCTTGATGATCAACAAAAAAACATGAATATTCTTCATTATGCTCCTCATATAGTCTGCAAATCTTGGTACGAGATTTGTAATGAAAAACTTGCTAAACAAGAAAATGAAGTCAAGTTGTTGGATCAAGTTTATATCAACACTCTTTTCGGGCTCACGAGTTAGCTAATGGAGAGGGACTTTTACTACATATATCATCTAACACATCGGCTATTGGGTCATGAAAAAACTTGAAAATACTACTGAAATGTATCCATCGGTTTTAATGAGATCTGCATAACACTCTACACGCGGCTCATCCTTTTCTTTAGAGATATTATGAAAATTTTGCTTTAAAAAATTGAAATTCTTCAAAACATGGTGGTACGAGAATCATCTTGCATCATTCGATCATGTGTTTCAACTTCCAAGCCTTCATCTACGACCTAACATTCAATGGAATTTGGTGTACGCAAATCTAGAGCTAAGGAGGATTCTATGTCGCAAATTATTTTTCTCAACCAATTCGGGAGAATTTTCATCATTTATAGTGTTGACCACTTGCTTATCTTTGTTTGCTTATAGTTTACTCTTATTTTTTGCAAATGAGGGGAAACACAAGGGTAAGGAGCTCTAATAAAAAAATTTGATTATCCTCTTGATTGTCGAGAACAAAACTCAATGACTGCGAGTTTTTATCGCATGAAAGTTATCTACGATGAAATGAAATGAACTAAAACAAAGAGGCAAACATCCTTCAATTACTTCCAAATTTTCAGCATTTTCCTCATCATTGTCATAGGCGATATGAATCGGTTGATCATTGTTTTCGAAGTTGTTGAAACTAAAATTCCCCTCACAAACCAACTATTGATTTCTCTTCAAGATTAGATTTTGTTTGGAGAAAATAATCATCGTCATATTGATCAAACTTTGGAAAATAATCAATATAAGTAATGTCGCCAATCATACACATTAGATTATCATATTGTTTCTCCTCGAATTGATCTACAAATCAATTTTTCGATCTATGAGTGGTTTGGGATTAGCGGGGGAAAATATTTAGGGCTTGCAATCTCTTCTTTTTCTAGGATAAGTGGGTCATGATGATCTTTAACAAAAAATACATCTCTCATGGTCATCCTTTGCATCATTTCCTCTATTTTACTTGCAAAATGTCGAGCTTTACCTCTGAAGATGCCGGGTGCTCTACGAATTTTCTTCTTCTCTTCTTCCTTCAACTTTGCCCTTCGATCAATAGATTAGCCTCTACATCTCTCCCATGCTTGTTCTTCATCTCTTCAAGTGTTGTAAGGTTCCTTTCTCTCAAATGAAACTCCATTTCCGGATCAAAGGCATCCAGCGTAATGTAAAGAGGCTGAGAGAGGAGGGGGTCTTATATCAGCGAGGTAATGAATAATAGACTTGATTGAACTCGAGAGAAAAAATATTGTCTTGTCTCCCCCTAGTTTGTCTTTTCATTTAGTCATACTATTCTAGAATGAGGAAAGGGTTTTGTTTGACCACCCACTTGTCGTGGAAAACTTTGAAAAACTACGAGAAATGCGAGATGCTCGCGAGAAGACAAGTTTTTGAACAAACTCTTGACTTTACCTTGCAAAGAAAGAGAAAATACACGATCTTGACATGCTCTTTGTCAACTTCAAAAAGATCTAGGAAAGTCTCAAAATTTTGCATATTTCTCTTAGCGGTGATGTTGTTGTATTCACCATCAAACCTTGACGAGATATAGTTAATTATTTTTCGGGGAAAGCATGGAGTATAGGAGGTAATATGAGAGGTCTATATCGATATAGAATTTTACAAGGTGTAGGAGTATGTATAGAAGTTGTAGGATCGGTTTTGATCTCTTTAGTCTCATTGGCTTGAAAAGGATATATACAATTTTCGGGTAAGAGGTCTTGGTCTTGATCAAAATCGAAGGGAAAATCGGTATTTACACTCTTTAAATAGGCGAGAATCAAGACTTTGATCATCTTTATCATACAACAAACCCCCAAAAAAAATTCGGGATAGTTTCGGGGAAAAGAAAAGAAGTAATTTACAAGAAAGCAAATTACGTCCTAAATACAATTCCACTTTGAATACCTAACCTTTGTGTAAGATCCTTCCATTTTCTGTTGGCAAGCTCGATCCTCAGTGGACTCTTTATAACAAGTTGGAGTCACCAAGTGAAGAGTTCGGCCTTCATATGCATCTAACTAATGTCCACCATGAGCAATCGGATCTAAACTTTGTTGTTCTTTCCTAGGGAAGATATGATATTAGTGTCCCCAGGTATGGTTACCAAAATGTTATCACTTGGATTGAACCTTGGGCTAAAGAAGGCAGATTCGATGTAACCACAAACCACGCTTAGTCAAGTAGCTAGCCCCTACTAGGCAAGGGACAGGGAGCTCTCTCCATAAGGATCACAACCAATATGACTAAGGAAATAAGATATTAGGCTAGGTATAGTAGCTCGGGGTTTTATTGTGATTGTATAGGGTTGTGTTGGATGAGAAGGAGCATAAATAGTTAGGGCAAAGGGAAATTAGGTCAAAATTTGCGGTGTGTTCTATGAGGAAAGGTAGGTACAGTGGTTTAGCACTTTTAGGATTTCGATGGGTGGGATGATCAAGATAGGTGAGGAGCTAGAAAGAGCATGGTGAAATCATGGATTCTTTCTAAAGCGAAGAAATTATAGGCCCAGTGAATATTTATCCAAAAACAAAGCATAGAAATTATGGATTATGTTTATCAAACTTGAAAACATTCACTCAATAGATATGAAATGATGGATGAAATAAACAAAACATTCTAACAAACTAAGCACAAAAGGAGAAACTAGAGCTAAACACCATACCACATGAATCCCATAAAAATAGCTACAATTTTGATTAATATTCCTCCTGAGGCTGATACAAAGTGTGTCTCTTCAAATCCCAAGCATCCAATTGAGTCCAACCTTTACAATGACTGAGAAAATACATCATATGGACATCAAACCAAGTCATCCTAGCTTTAGGGGGTCGAATCCATGAGAGGAGGAGTTGTTCCAAGAAATCTTGAGCTGACAACTAGAGAATAGGGTGGTCAAAGTGACTCATCCCAAATTTGAGCAAACTCATTCATTACATTTCATTGAGGCCATTTACCTAATGTATCTACCTTAGGTAAACCATAATTACATCACCAACCACTTATTACATCGGTAAGAAGTCAAATTTAGATGAGTAAAATTTTAATTCCTAAAAAGCTGATAAAGCGAGAAAACAAACAAAAATTTGTCCTATGCGCAATGCCAAGGAGGAAACAATTGGTCTTATTGTGAGTCACTTTTAGTGACTTCCAAGTGTCCAAATTGAGCTTATGATATCTCATTTGAAAAGCGTGTATTATATAATTTACATATATTCTTGTGGTTTCATATTTGGAGCTAATTTGACCCCTCAAAAAGTGAAATATCCCAAGAATTCCTCTATGCATAGCGCCACCCTAAAAAAATGGCGAAACATGATTTTTTGGGTGTTCTTGGCCCTTTTACTTGACTGTTTTTGCTCCAAATGCTTAGAAAAAGTACAAGGGGTATGTCCTCATCAATATGAACCCAATGATATCTTCCTTTTGCTCATTATATGCCCTCAACAAAAAGTGTAGTGCCACGACACTGCGCTTAGGGCATAATTTCTTGTGTTTTTCCAAAATTTCTAAAAAAAACTCAAAAATCTTCAAAATTTTCAAAATTTCCCAAAATTTGTGGGATGGGCCCACAACCACTTGTCAAGTTTTACCTAAGGAGGCATCAAAAATCATCTTGAGTTTATCACCTCCTTTCCTTTCCCATACGGATCTTCCTCAATTTATCTTTCATCTGTTTGACCTTGATATTGCAAATTTTTGTTACGGGTCTCATAGTGATGGGCCATGTGCGTGAGAATTTGATTGTCTTTGTAGGATTTCACTAGCAGCTCCTCCAAATGAATGTTGACTCTCTCAAGCCATACTTATCTATCATCTTCAATCTCCTTGGCCAGCTAGCTGGTCAAAACTCAAACTTTTGGCTTCTTGCTTTTCCTCCTCCAATACTCTTTTGAGGCCTCTTGTCTTTGGTATTTTCCTAATGTTTTCAGCCTCCTCAAACTCATCATCATTGTGTTCCTCCTCTGTGTAATCTTTGTCCTCTCTCTCCATGCTTGTTTCTTTCGCACTTCGAAAAGCTTAATTTAGAGAAGAAGGAACAATTTGGAAGAATTTGGAAGAGTTTGGGAGGTTACTGGCCTATGCACAATGCATAACCCAAGAGTGCAATGCCCTTCTCTTATGCGCAACGCCATACCAAGGAGTTCAATGCCATTTTACCCCCAACTTGGAGGCGACATTTGTTGCCTTTCTTGTGTCTAAATTGAGCCCATTATAGCTCTTCGGAAATCCCTTCCGGTTTAATTTCCAAATCTACATTATTTTTTTACATCTGGAGCTTGATTTTCCTTGTCAAAAGGTTATTTTCCCAAGACTAGTCATAAAAGTGCATAATGAGGGTGTTATTTTCCCATGACGAGTGTTGTTGCGAGGGAAACTTTTGGAGGCCTTCCTCAACTCCAAATCGACCTCATGATAGCTCATTGGAAATCTCACTTTTTCTAGTTATGATTTGATGCATCAAGCAAGTAATTTGGACACTCAAACTAGGAGAAAGCTTGATTTTCCCAAGGTCACTCCAGAAATGCATAAAACCTCTTGTAGGACTTGTATTTTTGACATTTCTCAAAAAACCATGATACTGTGTAAAAAACAAAAGGAGGTTTTTTGTTCCTTGGCCTATTATGGACAAACAATTCTCTCACTTCTATCAAATGCATCATTTTTTTGGTCGAAACATAATTTTAAGTAAAACTGCGCCCTATGAGTGGCAAATGGCTTGACTCTTGGAATGATTTCCTGGAAAATGATGGAGACATGAGTTTTATGAGTTTGGAATGACCTCATACTTACTTACCTATTTTATTCCTCCTCTAATCATATGTCTCTGATTCCATATCAAACCCTAGCTCGGTGGGAGAGGAAATTAGGGTTTAGTGCTTGTGGAAAATGATGACTTAGGCACCCTTGGAAAAACATAACTCCCTTTGTCATTTGATCAATTGATGAAGTAGATTCTTTTTTGTATTTGACACTTGATGTATTGGCATGTGGAACTCTAAGCTGGTAGCCTTGGGAGAGTGAGTACTTATTACATTTGAGCTAGTGAAGTAAATCATGAGTTTATTACGGGTCACCCTCACACCTTATGTTGCCCTTTCTTGAAAACGAGACAATGCAATGATTTGACCTAATTAAACCCTAGTGAACTAATAAGAAATGAAAAGAAAGTGAATCAATGAGTGACTTTGACTAAAATTGGAATGAGAGCGAGTTGTTTTGAGGATGATGAAAACATGGAAGAGGGTTAGCGAGGGCATATACTTGTGAAGGAAAATGGGACACTTGACAAGGAAAACCACCATTGGAGCAATTTTATATCATGACCTAATGGAATGATTGAAAATTATTTGGAGTGGGACACCTAACATGCACATGCAAAATGTGTTTTGATCACTGGTGGAAATATGCAAATGCTGACACTATGACTACTATGACTAGTTCTTAGCACAAACCTTTTCCCCAACAAGTAATGTCTCCAAACTCAAAGAGCATGTGCTACCACAGTCAACTCCAAATCATAAGCATAGTATCATTTTTCATGGTCCTTTAGCTTCCTCAATTCATACATTATTACCTTTCCATCTTGTGTCAATATTGTTCCCATCCCTTCCTTAGAAGAATCAATGCACACTTCAAATTATTTGTTTAGGTCGGCCACTTTCAACACACGGGCAATAGTTATTAGTTCTTTTAACCATTCAAAATTAGCTTAACATTCATTATTCCACTTAAAAACTCACCCCTTTTCTGCAAGGAAGTAATGGGAAAGGCTATCTTAAAAGGCTTCAATTAGTGTCATTATCCCTAAAGCTAAGTTTCTAAGTATTTCGAGGTTGATGGCACCATTCTCCACTCTTCTCCCAATAAGGTCAAATGATTTTCCAAAATTTAAATTCTTGTAAACAAATATTTCATGTATTATGTCTTACATTTCCTTTGTTTTACTTATAGACCTATAGATTTTCTAGGTTAAGACATTGGTTTTTTTACCCTGTGGAAGATGAAATTGATTAATTTATTACTCTGTATATGCTAAGAAGAAGTGATGCATTGATCCATTTTCACTAACAAGAAGTGGTGCATCACTCCCTATATATTAAGAAGGAGCAATGATCACTCTCTACACCCTACTAGGGAGTGATGACACTCCTAAGCTAGAAGGTTTCATTACGATATAATGGACTTGGGAACTCGTGTTGGACTACGAATCCACTAGGACCTAGGGGTCTACATTACTCCTCTCACATTCTCACCAAGTATATTGCAAGAATCCATTCCTATGGAAGAAGAAAATGAGAGTACACTTGCAAGCTGCATATTGGAAAAGTATCAAAAAGAGATTCTTGAGATTATACATACATTCAAAAATTTTCCATGCTTGAGATGTATGTTGAAGAGGAGATTGGATCAAAGAAACTACAACAAATTGCAAAAAATATTCAAAGTATAATGTTTGCAATTTATATTTCTTAATATAGATTTCACTATTTCTCCTCATAAGTTGTTTCACACATGTTATGTTTGGATTTCAATTTCCTTGAATAATATAGAATAGATTTTTAAAAATATATAGCTTGATCATTGTTGGGAAAATTCAATATTGGGTGTATTGTACCTATTTTGTGCCACATAGATGTGTTGGGAGTGGAAGCAATATCTTGAGGAGCTAGAGTAGATCATCTACATCCATACTAGTAAAGATCACACACGACTTCGAGGAATGAAGGCATGCTTAGAATAGTCCATCTAATGCTTCATTATATGTCAATTAGTTTAAGATTTTAGATCTAGGTGAACATAGTTGATGATCTATCCAAGAATCTATTTCAAATCAAGGGAAGATTTTTGGAGGATTAAACCTATCAAGAGAACATATTTTCATCACAATAGAAGTAGCAATTCCATTGGGGATGGATCTTTATATTCATTCTCATTTGTTTAAATTATTTGGCTTATGTACTTTCTATGTTTTATGTGTGCTTTAGTTTCATTTTACGAGCATGTTTGTGTCATTAATTCCATTAGATTTGATATGTGAATTCCATTGGGGATATATCTTTATATTCATTCTCATTTGTTTAAATTCCTTGGCTTCTACGATTTCTATGTTTTATGTGTGTTTTAGTTTCATTTTATGAGTATATTTGATTCATTAATTCCATTAGATTTGATATATCTAATACAAATCTAATCAAAACATTGTTCATCCCTTCATAACTTTACATCACTTTATATAGTCTAATACAAAAAGATGCATCAATCTCTGTAGGCTTAGCAAAAAAAAGATCATCATTTGTTGCTAGTATACTAGTTGTGATGATGCATGTATGGCCTAAATTTGGGGAATTTTTTGGGTTTTTCCTATGCGGTCTAGTTTTATATGTCCACATGTGTTATGGGAGGCATATATATTTGTGTATGTAATCTCAAAAAAATCCTCTTTTTCAAAAATGTCATTAGATCATGTGAATTATAGTCATAGATGTTCTTTTATACTATAGCTAGAGTTATGATACCATAGTTAAATCTTTTTATTAAATTTACACTTATAAATATTTCAATTGTCTTGACATTTAATTAATTTGAAATTAAGATAAATCTAAATTAATTATATAATGATACAATTTTTTTTTAGTTTTATATTATTTTATTAATAATTTGAATTAATATTATTTATAAATTTAAAATTAATTTTTTTTAATTAAATAATAAATATGATATTTATAGTAAATAACTTTTTCATCTATTTTCAACTTTCACCTTTTTTTAATCTAATAACTACCTCTCTATTTTGCATTATCTGAATTCTTGAAAATGAAGAAAAAAAAATGCAAATCAAATGTTTTACGTTCACATTTGATTGCAAGAAAAATTTCATTATCTGACTTCTTGAAAAATGAAAAATAAATAGCACATCAAGATTTTTTACTTGTTCACATTTGATTGGAAGAAAATGTCTTCCTACTAGAGCAAAGTTGAGTCACATCTCTTAACTAGATCAACCTAACCGATTCTACAGGTGCAAGTCTCGAAGTTCATCGTGATAAATTCTGCTGTGACATTTAATGGGCAATGTGCATGTGGACCATTATTTCACATTTATTTTTTGAGCTATCGAAATTGAGGTGGAAACGTAGTCATCAACATCCCCAAGAACAGTCCTAATTAATAGGAATAAAGCTAATTATCGTTGGATTTTTTATTGAAAGTGATCCTTAAAATGTTGGGGTTAAAATAAAAGGTTTTGTTTATTGAGGTTATAATTTTGAATTTATGATAAAATTTGGTTTTTTTTCTTTTGGAATGGAAACGTAGTCATCAACATCCGTAAGAACATGAGTAAAGGGAATTATTGTTGGATTTTTTATTGAAAGTGATCTAAAAGGTTTAGGTTAGAATAAAAGGCTTTTTTTTATTGGGTTATAATTTTGAATTTATTGTAAAATTTAGCAAAAAAAAATTAAAATTTTATTTTTGGTAATGTTTGAATAGTTTTTTTTGTTATATGATGTAAACGGATTTAAAAATTTTGGACCATCTAAAATAGCGAAGCTTCACAGCTGTTATTGTCATATTTTTCTAGAGAATTTTCATTATGTTCAAAACAAAAATTATAACCTCAATGGTCATATTTTCTCAGAAAATTTTCATTATTTTCAAAAACAAAATTAGAACTTTAAAACTAAATAAAATAATTTTATTATTCAAAAAAATTCAAACTCTGTTGTTACATTTAATGATCATGTGAACCATTTTTTTACATTTATTATTTTTTTAGATGCAGGAACTGAGGTCTCAACGTAGTCATGAACATCGGCTAACAAGACAAATAATTGATTCCGTTCAATTTTAAAGCAAATTACTGTTAGATTTTTTTAAAACAAATCACTATTGGTAAATAAAATAATTATATTACTCAAAATATTTATTATATAAATTTAATATTAATGAGAGCACTCGGTTAGATCTCCTTAGAACTGTGTGTACAAGGCCCCACCCACAAACCGACTACCATTGACGCCCCCCAAAAAATGGGAGTACATTATATATAGGCTAGCTCACCACAACTTTATTCATTCCTACCATGCCCATCAAGCATTGGTACTGGAGAGAGGCACAGGGAATTCCTGTGGCCAACCTTCCCTTCTGGTAATTCATTGGGTTTCCTTTTTTTAATCAATGAATATAGTTTTAATTACAGTGTTCTTTCTTCCATGACTATGCCAATAGTTGAGCATATACCAGAAAATGGAAGTTTTCTTTCTTACACATATTTATTTCTCATTATTCGAAGTTGTGGGTTTGCAATTTGATCCACTAATATTCTTTGAATGTTATTCATCTTCTTCAGATATCGTGCTACATATTTCATCCTATTTACATATCTCGATTCTCTGTTATTCATCGTATTTTGCATCGGTTAGATAGCGGCGAATATCACATTGACTGTTGTCAAGAACGTTGAAATTCTGTGGTCCTAGGTAAACCAAGAAGCTTCTTAGGGTTTTCTGATTTAAATTTTTTTTTTCCCAAAATGTATTTTCTTAATTTTTAATAGATTTTGTACTCCAATTTTGATAAGGGACAATTAAAATGGAATATTATGTTTATTAGGTTTATGTGGGGTTTATTTAGTTTATTTAACTCGATTTTTTAAGAAGTTTGCTTAGTTCTTCATAGTTTTAAATAAGTTCAACAAAATAAAATTTAAAGTTATATTTTGTAAATGTAGAGCTTTATTTTATAATTTATCATTATTATTAATTTATATTAGTTTAGATTAATGTATTTTTTGATTAATCACATTGGTCTACTTTTAGAACCAACTAATGTGGTTCACCTTGTTCATCTTTCATTCTCAGGACAAGGTGAACCACATTAGTTGGTTCTAAAGGTCTACCAAATCCTAATAATGTGATTGATCCTATCTAATTTATGGATCACAAAAGTGTTAGATCTAACATTACATTGGTCTAGTTATTCTAGAAATGCTAAGTAATTCTTATTGTACAAAATCAAACTCATATTTTTTGTTTCAACTTAACATTTTTTCAAATATATATTTAATGAAATATTTTGATTTTATGTTTTCTATATTTTTGTGGAGTCTATTTATCTTTTGACTTATTTGGTGACATCAAATTCTACATAAAGTTAAAACAGTGATTTATAAAAAATGCAATACACATATTCATGCAAAGATGATGATGTCTCGAGAGTTGATGTTGCCAAAAAAGAAATTATTGACTCGAACAACTTTTTGTAACTCAATATCAAGGAAACAATGGTTTTGGAAAAGCAGTAACACATGAGGATGCACCAAATTTCAAGGGAAGCAAAGGAAATTAGTGCCTTAAATAGACTCTCTAACTCCATTTCAAGTACAAAGTGAGAATGAACACCAAGAAGCACATGGTGGAATACCTACGCTCAAGGTGCGAGAAAATAAAATATTAACAACTCATATTCAACAATACTATGGGAATTGTACGAGTCAAATGCACATGATTATGGATCAAAGTTCAATATTCAAACACTTCATAAATTATTGTGTCAAACATATTATATAATCAAGTTTAGAGATATAATGAGATTAGACTAGAAGAAGTACCAAAAGAGAGAAAAAAGAGTAATAACCACTGAAGAGGAGTTGAAAGCTTTGGCAAACTCACTAAATAAGTCCCGAAATATCATAACGGTGAGGCCTAAGTACTTGAATTTAGACAAATAAATCTCTATTTCTATAAGGTGAGCTGAAAAAAAATTGATAGTTTAGTGGAGATCCTAGAAAAGGAGAAAAAATGCACTTTTGGATAAGTTGTTTGTGTTGGAGGGATTGGTTGACCCTTCCATTTTTAAGATGCTAGCTAAAAATTATACGCATTGTTGCAATCTTAGTTTTTTCTGTACATATAAATTCCTATGGTCTAGAGAAGCACTTCATTTTTTTGTGAAATCCCTCTTAAAAGGTTTTCATAATTTTTAAAGTTTTCTATGGAAGTAATTGCATTGTAGTATACTAGTGCTTCTAAATAAGGAATAATGTTCTACTAAATGAGGAATGATGTTCTATTGAAAAATTTAGAGCATGAGAAACTTTTCAGATAAATTAGTCATGTTAAAAGGTTTGGTTATAAATATTCGAGCCTAAATATATAGCCATCTTACTGCAGTCTATTTAATTTCTAGAACTTATAAGTCTGTCGCATAAATAAATTGAATGTGAACAATTTTCATGATGTCAATCCCAAATTTTTTCATGAAAAAACAAGAATAGCAATTAGTGCATAGAAAATTTGGGATTGATATCATGAAAGCTATTCACATTCAATTTAAATTTATTGATGCAGAGTACATGGAATTATAACTCCTAAAATAAACAAGATTGCACTAATATGGTTATATTTTTGAGTGGAATACTTATAACCAAACCCTTTATCTTGACTAATTTATCTTAAAAGTTTTCATGTTCTAAAATTTTTTTCTCATTTTCAACTCCTTGCAATAGAACATTATTCTTGAATTAGGAGAAATGAAGTATAGTGGTGCAATTACTTTCCATAGCAAACTTAATAAATATGAAAACATTTTAGGAAATATTTCACAAAAGATCTCTAGACCACTAGAATTTACATGTACAAAAGAAACTAAGGTTGCAACATTGATTATAATTTTTAGTTGGCATATTCAAAACTAGAAGCATCAACCAAACCCTCCAACACAACCAACTTATCCAAAAGTGCATTTTCTCTTTTTCTAGGATTTCTACTGCACTATCATAGAGCTCATCTTCTAGAATAGAGATTTCTTTGTCTAAATTCAAGTAATTACAACTCAATTTTTTATACTTCTTGGCTGATTTAGTGAGCTGTGAAAGTTGTCAACTCCTTTTATAGAGTTCTTACACTTTTTTCTCTCTTTTAGTATTTTGGGTGCTTCTTCAGCTCTAATATTATTATGTTCTTTAAACTTGACTACATAATATGTTTTACACTTTTACATGTTTGAATATTGAACTTTGATCCATCATCATGTGCCTTTAGTTGTACAATCTTATACTATTTTTGAAAATAAGTTGTCGATATTTTATTTTCTCCAATAGAGAATTTGTTTGATTCAATAAATTCCATTTGGTCCACTTGAACTTTAGTCCCATTCATCTCCATAAACTACCTTTTTATTCTACATCCAACCCTTTAAGGATCGCTTTTAATTAAAAAAATCCAACCTTAATTTTCTTTAAAATTGAACTGAATGAATTACTCCTTTTGTTAGAAGATGTTGATGACTACGTTGAGACATGAGTTCTCGAAGCTAAAAAAAATAAATGTAAAAAGATGGTCCACATGACCATTAAATGTATGTAACATGGGAGTTTGAATTCTTTGAGTAATATAATTATTTTAATGGGGTGTAGCAAAGTCATAATTTTCTACTTAGTGTAATTAGGTAGTAATTTTGTCTTGAAAATAATGGTAATTCTATCTAGATTTTGAGAAAATATGACAATCATTTTTGGAAATCCACATTATAGCTGTCAAGCTTCAAGATTTTGAGTGATCCATAAATTTTTAAAAGCCTTGAATCCTTTTACATAGTATAAAAAAGCTATTTAAACATTACCCAAAAAAATTTCACTAAATTTTACCATACAACCCAAATTATAACCTATGTGAATACCATTTTATTTTAGCTCCAACCTTTTAAGGATAGCTTTCAATAAAAACCCAACTATATTAACTTGAGAAAATTGAGGGGAATCAATTACTTGCTTCTTACCGATGTTGATGATTACCTTTAGACCTCAGTTTGAAAAAATGACCCAGATGCCCATTAAATGTATTGTTGTAGTTTATTCCACTCGTGCTTAATAGGTGAGTGCTTAGGAGGGTTTTCTTTCCTAAAAGCAAGTCACACTTCAATTGGTTTGTTAGATTGTTAGTGGAACAAAATAACATGTAGTAAACTAAGTAAGGAAAATAGTATGCTAAATCAATGAAGAAACATAAGAAAATAATCATGTGCAATAACAAGTTCAATGTAGTCAAACACACTAATAATTCAAATGGGAGAACTCTCTCCCTTTATTAGGTGTTGGTGTTGTAATAGAATATGATGCTAAATCACTTTGCAATGGATCCTTAGAGTTATGGAGCTCTAATATCCAAGACAAGGAGGTCTCCTCCCCTCAATATTTCTACAAGCCTCTTTCTCCCCTCGACATATGGTAGATTGATGAGACACTTGGTGAACTTCTTCTCTTAGATTGAGGTGTTGGATGGCCAAAAAGTTGAATCCTTCCAAATCCTCTTGTTGCTTGGAAAACACAAGCTCAGTTTTCTCTCAAGCAATTTGGCTAGCATAACAATGTGTTCTCATGTTTCTCTTCCCATGGCAATATTGTATAGACAAAATTTCAAATTTTCCCTCCCTCTCTTGGTGCAAGATGGATGTTGACACAAGAGTGGGAGGATGATTCCTTTGTGTGGTGCACTAAGGCCTTAAGGTGGCTCCAAGGGGGTTGTACTTGGTTTGCTTGAGTCAGAATATTCTTCTTCAAGTGCGACCAAGTGGTCCCACATGGTGAATTTACCATGCTAGTTGTGATGATCTTCACGGTTATGGAAGAAAAAATTTGCAAATATCATCCGGTTCAGATGTTTCTTGTGCGCAATTTAATAAATTTTCGAGCTTGACCTTAAGAAAATGTTAAAATTTTTCAGCTCTTGTAATCTATTCTTTCCATGTAAATCCTTATTTTGTACCTTCTCCTTGAAATTTTCTAATGTCTTTTTTCTTGTATGATTTTCCAATGTTAAAATTTTCCCCTCTAATGTATGAGGTCTAGGAAGAACTGTATAGTAGAAATGCATTATAGTTCCCTTTTCTATTTAATCAATTTGAGAGAGAGAGAGTAGCTTGTGTGAAAAATGAGGTTGGAGACCCCTTGTCTTCAGTAAATGATGTACCGTGCTCTATTGGAAACCTGCATGAGATAGAATAAATACAATATTTCTATGAGGCATGCATGTCCCATGCTCGTGATGTTTTGACTATTTAATCTTATCTCACAAATATAGGTTTTTTCTATGTCACTTGCGTGGTAGTGACCTACTGTTGGTTGATGATGGCAGTTGTTAATGCCCTCGAGGGTTTTTTTTCTTTGATACTAGGTTGAATGTGGTGCCCATATACATAATATTGGTATGGCATGTTTAGAACAAATTCTCATTGTATGCATGGGTCTGTGACTATTGGGGACCTTCCCATGTAAGCATTGCTGAAAGAGATGCTTATCATGGCACGAGTCTTAGATGAATTTTGACAAAGTACAACGATTGTGAAGTACGATACCATCTTGACATGAAAACTTATGTTGAATTCAAATGTCACGAGGATCAATGGAATCAATGGAAATGATGACTCCCATAGTCCCATCATAGGATGCCCTTATTGAGGTGAGGAGCCATCCAAGGTACTGCCTCCTTCTTGGAAGATGGTTGTTGAAGTCGATAAGAAGGATGCCTGGCCAAGAGGAGTACCGATGCAAGGAATGAGGGTTTGTGATGTAGTAGGGCGGGGTGTGATAGGTTAAATTAGGCATGATGACGAGAAATGGTTGTAACTCATGATGTTAGTTCAATGGCGTTGAGGTCGGAGCTTGTAAATGAAATTGGCGAGATCCTTAATATTTTCTCGTGAGGAACTCCCTAGTCTCGGTAGGATGTCGAGGGTGGGTATGTGTTTTTTATGAGTGTCATGGTGGGGTTGGGTAAAGAATGTGAAAGTATCTGACCAAGGGTGATTAGGGACCGCTTTGCCACGTGAGAAATTTTGATGGATGAGTGGGAGTGCTCTCGTTAAAAAATCTTTGTACACTTTCCAAAACAATATCTAATGGGTTTGTATGTACGAGCACGAGAGATGGGTGCCCAATAAACGTGAAAATAATCTGTCACTATGGTGTGAGGAGGGTGTTTTTTCCGATGGTGGGGGGCCCCATTAGTTGGTATCGGTGTGAGGGTGGTGAAGCGGATGAAAAGTGTTTGCAGATGGGCTATCTTTGATGGGGGGTGTGATAGGCCAAGTGTGAGACACGGTGGTGCGTAGTCAATAGGACCTCCACGGTGTGTATGTGTTTGTTATGAGTGTAATGGTGTGGTTGGGTAAAGAATGCGAAGCTCTGAGCAAGGGTGATTAGGGACTGCTTCCCGAGGTGAGAAATGTGGATGGATGGGTGGGAGTGCTCTTGTTAAAAATATTTGTACACATTCCAAAATAATATACAATGGGTTTGGATGTACAAGAATGGAGATGGGTGCCCCAATAAACATGAAAATAATCCATCACTATGGTGCAAGGAGGGTGTTTTGCTGAGGGTGGGGACCCTATTGATTGGTATCGGTGTCAGGGTGGTAAAGAGGATGAAAAGTGATGCATATGGGATACGCTGATGTGGGTGTGGTAGGCCAAGTGCAAGACGCGAAGGTGCATATTCAATATGCTTATGAGAATGGTAATCCGGGAAAGGAGTTTTATCATGACATGGGTCAAACTTGACTTGATGGATGATGGATGACTGAACATGAACTACTTCCCAGACTTGGATGTTATGGCCATGGCTCCATATCTTTGGTTTATGGTCTACGTGAGTGATGGATTCCATGGAAAGTGAGGTTCTTCCGATCTACAATAATTTTAATCACGTGCGAGGTGAGGTGATGATAAACATGCGTCGGGTGACTAGAACCTATGGTTTATTTTCATGAATAAATGATGTGAGGATATGCATAGATTCCTTTGGGGAGCCTATCATGCTAGGGATAGAATCATACATGCTCGTATACCTTCGGTGGTCAGGGGCAACATGTGATGCGTCATGCTTGTAATACCTACAACCAATAACCCAAGTGAAAGCATATTTTATATCAAAACATATCAGAAATAATGATGAGTGGAAAGCAATAAGAGATGGAATACCTCGTGTGAGGAACTCCCTCGAGTCGGTAGGACGTCGAGGGTGGGTATGTGTACTGTTATGAGTGTCATGGTGGGGTTGGGTAAATAATGTGAAGCTCAGACCAAGGTTGATTAGGGACATTTCGCCATGTGAGAAATGTGGACGGATGGGTGGGAGTGATCTCATTAAAAATATTTGTACACTTTCCAAAACAATATATAATGGGTTTGGATTTACAAGCATGGAGATGGGTGCCCCAATAAATGTGACAATAATCCATAAATATGGTGTGAGGAGGGTGTTTTTCACTGAGAGGGTGGGGGCCCATTTAGTTGGTATCGGTGTGAGGGTGGTGAAGTGAATGAAAAATTGTCGTAGATGGGCTATGTTGATAAAGATGTGGTAGGCCAAGTGCGAGACGTTGTGGTGCGTAGTCGGTAGGACGTCGAGGGTGGGTATGTGTTTGTTATCGTTGTCATGGTGGGGTTGGGTAAAGAATGCGAAGCTCGACCAAGGGTGATTAGGGACTTGTTTCCAAGTGAAAAATGTGGATGGATGGGTGGGAGTGCTCTTGTTAAAAATATTTTTACATTTTCCAAAAAGAATATATAATGGGTTTGGATGTAAAAGCATGGAGGCGAGTGCCACAATAAACATGAAAATAATTTCGTCACTATGGTTTGAGGAGGGTGTTTTGTTGAGGGTGGGGGCCCCATTGATTGGTATCGATGTGAGGGTGGTGAAGAAGATGAAAAGTGTCGCGAGATGGGCTATGTTGATGGGGGTGTGGTAGGCCAAGTGTCGAGGCATGTGGAGGTGCATATTCAATATGCTTATGAGAATGGTAGTGTGAGAAAGGAGTTTTTATCGTGACATGGGCCAAACTTGACTTGATGTATGATTGATGATTGAACATGAAATATTTCTCGAACTTGGATGTTATGGCCATGGCTCCGGATCATTGGTGTATGGTCTATGTGAGTGATGGATGCCATGGAAAGTGAGGTTCTATAGATCTGCAATAATTTTTATCTCATGCGAGGTGAGGTGATGATAAACATGGTTGGGTGACTTTGGAACCTATGTTTTATTTTCATGGAGAAATGATGTGAGGATATGCATAGCTTCTTTTGGGGAGCCTATCATGATAGGGATAGAATGATACCTTCTCTTGTACCTTTAGTGTGTGAGGGGCAACATGTGATATGTCATGCTTGTAATACACTGCAACCAATACCCTAAGTGAAGGCATCTTTTATATCCACACATATCGGAAATAATGAAAAAATGGAAGCGATAAGAGAGGGCATACCTATTGTAAGCTGAAAAATTTATTTTTTTCTGCGAGGGTTGGATGTGTGAAGCATTTGCTCTTGTACCTTTAGTGGTTGGGGCAACATGTGATATGTCATGCTTGTAATACACGCAATCAATACCCTAAGTGAAGGCATCTTTTTCATATCCACACATATCGGAAATAATGAAAAATGGAAAGCGATAAGAGAGGGCATACCTATTGTAGCTGAAAAAATTATTTTTTTCTCTGAGGGGAGTTGGATGTGTGAAGCCTACTTTGGATGTGATGAGGTGTTGATTGTTGTGCTTCTTGTGGTTTTGAAATTGGGCATTCTTATTTCCCATTATGGACCATGTCAAATAATGAGAAAAGAGGCGATATATGGGTCAATATGGCTTATTTCAGTTCATTTGTGTCATTTAAGACTTTTGAGGTTAGAGTTGAGCCCCCTACTGTCGTGCCTTTCTTGCTATTGCAGTTAGCCTCGAGAACTTGAGATTAGCGTCGTAAGTGTGAGGTAGGGCCCTAAGTGTCTGTTTTTCATTTTTTTTAGTTTATTCCTTGGTGGTGGGGCGGGGTCTATACAAATAGGATTTTTACGAATTACCTACCTCTTTTTTTTACTCGATCGTGCGAGTGATCGAGGTAGAGCTCCATGAACCTTATGGAGAAGGAAGCTTTCCCACAAGGTTATTGCGCTTGGAAATGATTTTGCGCAAAGAAGCATGTGTGTGTTCTTTATATGAGACGCGCATACATCGCTTTCTGTGTAGAAAATAGGTGTGATGATGGGCCGAAGACTTAAAATTTTGATTTTTTTTATTTTTTTGGTCACTGATTTTTGGTTTCTTCGTGGTAGCGGGATGTTGTGGCGTGAGCGGGATTAGCCTAATCGGCGGATTTGTTGTGGCTCGGGATGAAAATGTCAAAGGCTCTAGGCATAGTGGGGTTTGTTAAAGTTTACGGAGAATGATATCGTGAGATCACAAGATAGTCTACTCCATTTCTTGGTTCGTTGTTTGAACATGAGATAGAGAGTGATGGTCTTGCGGCGTATAGAGGTGGCGTCATCCATCCGGAGATGGATGTTTACTTTTATGACTAGCCTACTTCCTCACGGCGAGACACTACCATACCCCCTTCCTCTTGGAAGGGTGAGTATCGGTGCTAGGCTAAGGAGCATTGCGATGGTGCACGCTTACCGCGGCGGTGTGCCTACATCGAGTTTGTGACTAACCTAGCTGATCGGTGTGCCTTAGCGATGATAGTGCACTTGATGGGGGTCATCGTCGCCCAATAGGGTGTACTGCATCTCATATTTGTGTCTTTGCGCAAACTACTGGGCCGGTCATTTCTATGACTAGGCATGCCATATGTATGATGGCATGGTATCGCAACTAGGGAAGGTTCGAGAAGGATCTTCCTCGGTTTTTACGTATTCAAGAATCTTGTGCAACATCATGTTCAGGGAGAGGGTGGTGATGCTCCCCCTTTGTTTGTGCATGTGCCCATTAGTCGCACGGATCCTCGGATTCGGGGATGGGGCCCGTGATGCCTCGCGGTGGAGGAGGGGAGGGAGGTCGTTATTGGGATGTGACCATTGAGCCATGGTGCAGGAGAACCCGTAGATGTTCTTGGATTATCCATACTCAATGATGGATTTACAGGCGGGATACGGATACGGGTCTTCCCACCGGCTACGTGTGGGGTCTCGCGACTATGACCTTTGTTGTTTTTTCGCATTTTTTGAGTATTTTATGATGTGTATATTTTTTATTTACATTATGGTGACAACGACACTACGCTTGATTTTCTTACGGGATGTGAGGGTGGTTGGGTGTCCTCTTTCTGCTTGGTGTGGCATCAAACAACGAGGGAGGGGCCCGAGTGGGGCTCATTAGCCCTAAGTTGGGGGGTAGGAAGGTGGTGCTAGCCCTTCGAGGAGGGGAAATAGTGCGATTCTTGCTTTGGGGATGCTACCTTTCTTTCTCGTGCCGAGGCAGCTCGAGGCCGAGCGCGGACGAGTTTGAGGAGCAACTAGCTACTGTCTGAGGCTCGGGTCGATGTTGTGGATGCGCATGTGGCAGATTTAGCCAACTCATGGAGTCGGTTGGAGAGAGGCTGAACCCGAGGTATACCAACCCGAGGATTTGTTGATGATTTGGATGACACATGTCTCGAGTCACGAATGGCTCAAGACGAGGGCGCATTTCGCAGACATTGCATCATGTGGTGCTTTTTTGTTTTCACTTTTCACTACCTGTGAGTACGGAGTGCGGCTATGGGTTCCCGGGAGGACCCACCTAGTAGGGCTTAGCCCTAGATATTTTTGTGTCTTTAGGGAAAGCACATGTTATGAGGATGCTTCCCTATTTTTTTGATGACATGTAGACCTATATTTCGACTAACATGTGTTGGTTGCGATGAGGGTGTATAAATGTACCAACATTTAATTTTTTCAATTCGGATAGTTCATGAACTTCGAGACATAACCTTTGGGAAATGCCGGAAAAATCCCTTGACAACCTACAAAAAAATTCTCTAGTCTATCTTGTGCATTAAATAAATGAAATTCTACATTGAAAAAAGAATTCGAGAAAAAACTAATCCAAAAAATAAAATCATGCGCGAAGTAAAAGGAAATTAACAATGCAAAATGAAATTCTAATTACGGGCAAACATAAAGGAAATCATAATTAGAAATCAACGCAGTGTCGACACCATATCGAAAGGCTTGTAAATGCTAGAATAAATTTAAAAGGAATTCAAATACTAACTACGATTGCAATAATCATGTGTGAAATTAACCGAAAGCATGAGCATCATAACAAGCAAATCTACTTGTGAAAATAACTTATGAAAGAAATTAAATTAATATAAATCCCTCGCCTTCCTTGTCCCTTGAAATAGATCGTGTGGAACCGTCCGGAAGTTTGAAGGAAAATAAATATTATTATTTTCAATCATAGTGTAGGTTCCCTTTTTTATAAATGTCGGTTCAAAACCATAAATACTCAAGTCGATCTTATATTCTGGAATATTAATTAAGTGGGTCTTGTTCATTTCAAGTTAACGTTAGAGCTCATAAAGGAAACTTTGATCTCTGTAAATTCAAATAATATAGAGGGACGTAATTTAATATGAACAATTATTTTCGAATTGATGGAAAAATCCTTCATACAACAAATTAAATTAATCTTGTAGATGAAAGGAAACGTTGCGACAAATCAATTAATTCCGCAATTGAAAGGAAAATGTTGTAGTAAATTAAACAACACCAATGCGGGGAAGATAAGAGACTATAAATAATGAAAGAAACTTCACACGAGTAAATGATATTTAAATGCTAATTAAGTTAAGAAATGAAGAGCGGTGTCAAGTTGGTGCTAGGGGCCAACCTAGCGAGCTCGCACCCTCTATGCATAACCTAGTTCACACAGGTAATCAAGATCATGAGATGCAATAAAGGAAATAAACAGAACATGAATAAAAAATTTCTTCAATTAACTCTAAAAAAAACAATCTTTACACATCATGACACAAACACTCAGCTCAACAAGATCGGAGGAGTGATTTGTAAATTGCAAATGTGTGGCGCTACATCACGACCGACTCCCTCCTCCCTCTTATGCATTCTTTCATGCTTGTGTGCTAATCAATTTCATGATTGATTGACTAACCAATCTCGCCACCTTTTTATTTTTTGCTAGCAATCTCTTATATAGCATTGAATTACAAATTGGAGTTTTAAATTAGGCAAGCTGGAATTCAAGAGAGGAAAATTAGCAATTTTAACAATTTCCGAGAATGAATTTAGTTTTCAACTAAATTTCAAAAGAGAACGATTATGGTGAATTGTTCCTCTTTTTCGGGGATGACAATGTTGCCCAAATTGGGTTCCACGGTGTAACCATACCCGAGATCAAAATTCATAGAAGTCACAATCTAAAGATTGGTATTTATTTTTTCAACTAAATTTCAAAAGAGGAACGATTATGGTGAATTTTTCCTCTTTTTTCGGGGATGACAATGTTGCCAAATTGAGTTCCACGGTGTAACCATACCCAAATCAAAGTTCATAGAAGTCACAATCTGAATATTGGTACATCATCCGAAAAAGCTAGGATTTGACGGCGGTGGTTATATATGGATGATGGATGCAATAGAGTTCGAGATTTGGACACACATTAAAAGTTATCGACTATGTCATGATATCCACGACTATCTTAGTCAATGTAATATCCCAAAATGGGAATACACAACAAAGCCCTCTTTGGAATAACATGACTTTGTTCACAAATTGGTGCATTGAAAATGAGTTTGCAACTCCTGGATCCCTTGGGGACATGTTACTTAATAGGTTGGGAAGCAAATCTACTCCCTAAGAGTGCGGGATGACATGAAAGGTTTTTAATTACTATTCTTTATTCGTTGGTCATGCTACCCTAAGAAATTATTTAAAAAAACATCTCGGATAATGACCAAAAGGATTCCTTGAGTGGATCATGCTAGGGTTCTTTATGAAATCTTATTAGGGTTTTGTAGGCGTGGTCCACCATAGGAGTTTTTAATTTATCCCTTTGAAGAGGACTTTAAAAATATGTTATAAATAATATTTTTTTTAGAAAAAAGGAGAAAAGTATTACATGTAACCTATGAAAATACATATTGATCCACAATCAAAGTCACTTTTAAAATATGATTTATTAAGAGTAAAGTTCCTCTCACGAGTCTACCCACAAGAGTGCATGATAATAGAAATTCCAAAAGTTGTACTTTAGGGAATCACAATTTCAAGAATGTTGCTATACCATCTTTACTATTCTTATATTATCCTACCTTTTTTTTAAAGAAATAAATATCACCCTTACGTGTAGGTGTACTTCCAATGAAGCCATGTGTAACAAAATGTTGATTATAGTTACAATTATTTTTTATATAATAAACTTCAATACATACCAAGTGAAGAAACGGGATGCTTCAATTGACATGGTATCAAGAGTTTCTGAATGATGAAGAAAACAAGGTGGCTTAATGATTGCTCGAAACCGGGATTCAATGGAATCCACATATTTATGATTCTCCAACTAATGCAAGTTTTCCAGAGTTTGATAGTCACTCTCCCGGAGGCACAAGGGATCTTGTGAAAGAAAAAAAGATAAATCCCTCAAGTTCGGGCTCAAATATTTTATTTTCAAATTGAAAAGAATGGTTGAGAGATATTCTAGGGTTTCGAGTTTCAACAACATTTTTTGAACAAGTTCCAATGGAATATTTCTCCTCTTGTGGTCTTTGAATTACAACTTCTAGGGGTGAATGTTTTGTGATAATGGGGGGAAGTTTCCAAATTCATTCCCTTTCCCAACATAGAAGGTGTAATATTTTGTTCAACATGGGAATCAACGGGGAAGAATAGGTGGTTGAAGCTGTTGTGCAACGTGATGGTTTAGATTAGGGTTCGAGAAGATGGTTTGGGATAGGGTTTTGGTTAATTCTTGGACTAAGGTTTGGATTTAGATTGGGATTAGGCTTTGGACTAGGGTTAGGTCTAGGTTTTAAATCGGACCTAGGGTTAGGTCTAGGATGTGGATTAGGGAGTTAGGTATAGAGTGTGGATTAGGGTTAGGGTATGGATTAGGGTTTGGACTAGGGTTAGGGTATGAATTAGGGTTTGAATGAAAGCTAGGGTATGGCGAGGATAAGGAATAGGGCAAGGTTGCACATGCGGTTAGGACCACGGGGAGGGTAACTTAATAATGTATTGGAAAGAAATTGTGGTTGTTGTTAGTGCTCATATCATTGAATTTAAATGGGATATTTCCCTAGAGATAAGGATCCAAATGATTCTTGAGGCCATGGAGATATGCTGGATTTTCGAGGATGAGGGCCAAGGGAGAGGGCCACTACGGCCACGAAGTAGGATATTCAATTGGAGGAGGATTAAAATTTTTCCAATAAATTCCGGGATTATAAATATGTTGAGGAACCTATTTAGGAAAATAAGAATTATTCCAAGTATAAAATGATGATAATTTTTTATTTATACCTCATAATTGATTTGATTCCTTACTTGACTTCCTAAATTCTTTTAGTAATCGTGGTAATCACGGGAAATGTTCGAGTTGAATGAGCCTCCTCACAAAATTTACAAATTTTTAGGCTACTTAGTGTACACCTTCCAAGGAAGTGTTTCTTTATATAGTTGGTGCAAAATATTAGCGGTGGGTCTTCATCCTTTTCATATTATTCTCCAAATCATCCAATTTTGAAACCAAATATTTAATAATATGATTTTTATGTTCAAGAAAAAAATGTTAAATTTTTTCATTTGTTAATTCATCATTGGATGATTTGTATGTCTCTGTGCATGACATAAAAATTCCTCATTGAATGATTCCTCTAAATACCATTTTCATGTTTTTAACAAGCCTTTGGTACATTTGTTACCACATGAATAGTGCGTATGTGGGGTAGGGTGGGGGTTCTCACAACATTAAAGAAAATGAGAAACCTTAAAGTAATATTCTTACAACATTAAATGAAATGAGAAACCTTAAAGCAATAGTGCAGGAAAGAAATAAATTCGGGAGAACATAAATTTGCAAGAGAAACTAGGTGAAGGAAAAAAAAATCAAATGCGACGAGATCACCAAGGTTAATCCCACGAGTGCCTCCCTCACAATGGCGTCAAAATTTTGGTTGCGATATAGGGTATATAAATGTACCAACATTTAATTTTTCAATCCATATAGTTAGTTAACTTCAAGAAACATCACTCGAAATCTTTGGAGAAACGATTTGAAAACACACAAAAGCAGGTCTCTAGTCCATCTTGTGCATTAAATAAATGAAATCCTACATTAAAAAGAGAATTCGAGAAAACACCAATCCAAAAAATTAAAATCATGTAGGAAGTAAAAAGGAAATTAACAATGCGAAAGGAAATTATAATTAGAAGCAAACAAAAAGGAAAGCATAGCTGAAACCAACGCGGTGTCGACACCATATCAAACACGTTCTATTGACACCATATCGAAAGACTCTAAATGTTGGAATAAATTCAAAAGAAATTCAAATAATAACTCTTCTGGCACTAATCCCGTGTTAAATTAACTTTGGAAAGCATGAGCATCATAATAAGTAAATATATTTGTGCAAATAACTTATGAAAGAAATTGAATTAATATAAATCCCTTGCCTTCCTTGTCCACTGAAATTAGATTGTGTGGGACGCTAGAAGTTTGAAGGAAAAAAAATATTATTGTTTTCAATCATAACATAGTTTCCCTTTTTTATGAATGTCGTCTTTCAAAACCATAAAAATTCAAGTCGATCTCATATTACTGGAATATTAATTAAGTGGGTGTGGATCAATTCAAGTTAACGTTAGAGCTCATAAAGGAAACAATGAAATTGTAAATTCAAACAATCTAGAGCGGCATAATTTAATATGAAGAAGTATTTCGAAGTGCAGGGACAATTCTTTAATACAACAAATTAAATTAATCTTGTGGATGAAAGGAAAATGTTGCGACAAATTAATTACTTTTGCAATTGAAAGGAAAATGTTGCAGATAAATTAAACAAAACCAATGCGGAGAAGGGAAGAGACTATAAATTATGAAAGAAACTTCACATAGTAAATTATAATTTAAATGCTAATTAACTTAATAAATGAAGAGTAGTGTCGAGAGCTTTGGTGCAAGGTCAACCCGACCGACTCACACCCTCTATGCGTAACCTAGTTCACATAGTAATCAAGATCATGAGATGCAATAAATAAATAAAAGGAACATGAATAAAAATTGCTTCAATTAATTCCTAAAAAAAACAATATTTACATCATGACATCAAACACTCGGCTCTAGCAAGATCGGAGGGTGATCCATAGATTGCAAAATTTTGGAGCTAGATCGGAGTCGACTCCTCCTCCCTCCTACACATTCTTTCGTGCATGTCACGTGAATCAATTGCTACATTGTATTGGTGACAAATCCCCCACTCCCCACCCCCCATTTTTCTTGCTCCCAAAAATGTCTTATATAACATTGAATTACAAATTAGAGTTTTAAATTAGCCAACTAAAATTCGGGAGAGCGAGTTAGTTATTTTAACAATTTTCCGAGAATGAATTTCTTTTTTCATCTAAATGTCAAAATAAAGGAACGATTTTGGTGAATTTTTCCTCTTTTCCGGGGATGAAATTATTTCCTAATTTATTTCCGAGGGCATAGCCATACCAAATCGAAATTCATTGAAGTCATGGTTTGGATATTGGTACACCATCTGAAGAGCTAGGATTTGACAACATTGGTTATATATGGATGATAGATGCAATAGAGTTCAAGCTCACCATAATTAATAGGTATTTGAATAAGTCATGACATACGACACCTATCTCTGACCTCCCTTATCACATCAAGGAGCTGTGTAGCATCATTAGCACGAATAAATGATTCAATACCATTGCTAACCAACCCTTCCCCTAAGTTGTGCTTTTCCAAATTCAAGCATATGCCACATGGTATATAGTCATGAAAATAATACTGAGCGAGAGGTCCAGCTATCTCCAGGTTCACAAAGGTCGATAAACGAAAACCAAGAATTAAAGAAAAGTAGTTTTCCTTCCTCTTCTTATTTGTTTTCAAAAGTTGTGTTGAACTTGTCGATAAGCTCTTTCATGGTACTCGAACAATTTGTGATCATAGCTAGGTAAGCCATCAATAGTGTATTGTTATATTCCATCAAAAAAATCATCTTGAAACTTTGGGGATTCTATCGCAGGCATCCTTCTTAGAAGACTGGAAACTTGCCGCAGCAAAGAATCTTCATATGGAATTTCACCTCTTTGCATTGCTGACAAGAAATGATAAAGAACTCTAATACGACCGTGAATAATTTCTATGGAATTGTGAATCTCCATTGGATGTGTAGCCAATTATGTAGTAGTTGAGCCTCCATGCGAGGGTTTTAGGTGTGCAACACGATCAATATAAATTCACTCTGCCTCCTACGAGTCTCTATAGTGTATTTTGACTTAAATATGCCTTGAAAAGCTGGATTATAAAGCTATATCGGATCCATGGATTGATATGTTATCTAGAGCACACATTGCATTTTTATTTGAAGAGTATAGGGAAGGCATCAAAGGGTGTAGGCAAGTAAATGGTGCGGGAATCCATTTACGCTCTAGTGCGACAATAGGGTAAGTGCAATGGTGTAGGCGGTTAAATGGAATGGCGTAGGTAGGTAAATGAAATATCCAGACAGATTTTATCCACTGCAATAGACAAGACTTTATTAGACATTCATTAATGATATTTTAATCTTGTTAAACGAAGAAGTAACAAATATTCTTCAAAAATAATCATTAAGCCACTCGACAACATGAGAGAAATGAATAAAAATAAGACAAATTGGAAGCCCAACAACATGTTGGTCAACGACATGACTTGTATATTGTGACTCACATATTTTTTTGATGTATATATCGCGAGATATGTATTTTACGGACTACGATGATGTTCCTATGGTTGCCTTATTGAAGGATTCTATGTACCTATGATGCATATCTATTTTTATTCCTTTTTCTTTTCTTTGGGTGATGGTTTATACGGGATGCATTTGAGTCTAGAATGTGATTAGCTATGTGATCGGTTTTACGGTTTTGATTTCTTTGTATATGTCTGAATGTAATATGATCAAAGTGACAAATTAATCTTGGTGCATGAAAATACTTCCTAAATAGTTGAGAATCTCATACTTCAAAATATTGATTTAAGCGAGAAACCACTAGTTGGGAATCAAGGTCGATATGTATATGGAGAATGACTTAGTTGAAGGAATTGCTCATCAACTCAGATGAATACATCATATGCTGCCTTATTATTGGTGGTTGATCTGATGCATACTATGTTGGTGAAGAATGAGTGATGGGTGAGGGATGGTAAATGGTCGAAAAGAGTTCACTGCATAGATTTTGATACCATGCTATGAGGACTCCTTGAGAGAATGAAAAAATAGTGGATGGGGAGATGGTCCATCTATGACACCAAATCATTTTTTAGAACAAGTCTTTGATGATTGTAATCATCACAAAAAAAATATTTTACTACATGCATATAATCTCTAAGGCTAATACCATGTCCTTATGGAGTGTGAATTTTGTTTAGGGGATGCCCATTAATGGGTTTAGCTAGCGATGTACCATAGGAGTACGGCGAGGATGTATGCCCCCTTGAGGAGGTAATTTTTTAGGATGTAGGGACATTTCCATAATGTTTCGAACTTCCCTACTCTTAGGAACAACTTTCACGAGATGGTAGTAGAGGACTAACTGCACATCGGTGAATGAGCGAGGGTGATGTTGTGATCAAATGATGATTTTACCCATTTTTTATGTGCCTCATTATGTTGGAATAGACTCTCATCAATTTTCATCAACTAGTTCTAACTGTACCAATACGTTGTTCTAAAAGTGGGTATCATTGAGGATTTCGATGGCGGCGTGTAACTTAGGGATTTTGCGTTCGATGGGAATCACGGGATTCTACCTCGTACACTAGTTGGAAAGGGTGTGACATGTTGAGCTTTTAACTTTCATGCGGTATGCCCATAGAGCTAAAAAAACCATGTGATGCCGGTTTGTCTTATGGTTATTCACCATATGTTATAACATTGTTCCAAGCACTTTTTTGATAGCTTCAACTTTGTCCTTTGGAGTGAGGATAGTATGATGATGTGAATTTTTTTGTGAACCCTACATGGTGAGACAATTGCTGGAATATTTCATTTTCGAAATTCTTTCACGTGATTAGAGACTAACTCTTTAGGCACACCAAACGAGTGCGATGACATGGTTGAACAAAAAAAATGTGCCATGGTTTCTCACAGTGTTTTTCATATGTGGGCATGGATTCTAACCATTTGGTGAAATACTCGACAACGACAATGATGTACTTGTGGTTTCCACATGACGTAGGGGTTGCAAGTCATAAAGTAGATTCCCCATTTTTGAAAAGGGACGAGGCTACGATGACCGAGGTGCATAGAAGCGAGAGGTTCTCTTGCCTTGTGGGCAAAGCATTGGCATCACTCACATATTTTTATGTCCTTAATGAAATTGCGAGAATAATGTGGGCCAAAAAATAACTTTCCCGTATAACTTCTTGAGTGGTATCCATCGGAAAGTTGTCTGCTGCCAAGCTACACTATGACATTCATTGAGGATTTGCTTAGCTTGGTCATGAATGAGCGTCGACATAGGATAGTATCGATGCGTCACTCGATAAAGGAAATCTCCCATGAGGAGGTATTGGGTGGCACGGTGGTGTATGTGCTTTCGGTCATCACGTGTGAGTTTTGGATTGAACTTTTACAATAAGAGGATATCGTCGTACCAAGGATCACCCGGTCGTCCTTTGGAAATAGATGTTCGTCGAGTAGTGAGTCGTTGACTAGGGATTCTTTAGTTTGACTCGAGAGGTTAGTGATGAACTCGGCTAAGATCAAAACATTTTTTCTTTTGGTGGAGATAAAGCGCAAGTCAAAATCTTGCGGTATGAATACCCAACAAGCCTATTTGTGGTTCATTAGAGGGGAGGTCGGCAAGTATCTCATGGGGTTGATAGCTATGATGATTGTTTCCATCTACAAGATAATGTAGTCCCAAAGCTTTTTGGATTGTGTGTATAAGGGATAGGGCAGTTTTTTTCTTCGGATTCATATCTTAATGCAAGGCACGATAAGTTCTTGCGGCGTATTAAATTACGTGTTCTTTACCATCAAGTTCGTATTCGATTAACACCCACGACTAAAGAGGTTTTTGATGCTTTGAAAAAATATAGGGTGTAATATTTGTCATAATTTGGTGGGTTGATGAGTGGAGCTAAAGAAAACACATCTTTTACTAGCTCATATTATTTTTGGGCTTGATCATCCCATTTAAACGGGATATCCTAGCGAAGAAGGTGTAGGAATCCTTGCGCACAAGTGGCATAATATGTAACAAAGTGTCACAAAGAAATTTGCTTTCCTCTGCAAGCTTTTCGAGTTGCTTGAGGGTTTTTGGTGGTGGAACCTCTTTGATGGCTTGGAACTTCGGGGATCTACTCGGTCCCTTTTTTGGGATACTATAAATACTAATATTTGACTTGTGTTGACATAGAAGATGCACTTGAGAGGGTTCAAGTGTAGGTTGTAGTCATGACATCTTTGGAATACCAATCCTAAATTCTCTAGATGATGAGTGTGATTCTAGGACCAAATGGTGAGGTCATCCAGAAAGTAAGGATAAGCTAGGCTAGAGTCATGGAAGATATATTTCATGGCAGTTGGAAGTTTTCTCTAGCATTTTTAAGACCGAATGGCATAACTTGGTATGCGAAACGTGCCCAGGGGCGGTAAATGATGTCTTGTATCGATCGGTATGTCAAAAGTTTGGAATTTGGTTATACCACTGCGAACCCATCCATGAAGGACATTGCCTCGTGACTAGTGCGAGGGAATCAATGACTTGGTTGATGAATGGGGTAGGGTAGTTGCCTTTTGGCCTCCAACATCTTCTTCTATAACTTTTACCCTACCTAGAAGCTTCTTCGAAACTTCGGCCTTCCCAAAAAGCTTCTTTTGCAACTTTGACCTACCTAGAAACTTCTTCTACAACTTCAAACTCCCCAAAAATCTTCTTTTCGCGGCTTCTACTTTCCCAACAACACCTTCTATAGAAACCCTAACCATAGGACGTGAGAGAAATAATGGTGTATTTCTACTCCTTTCTTATTCACTTAGGGTAGATTCTGCATCGTAGAGAATTAAACTTCCAAAAAAGATCTTCTTTCGACCTAAATTCACTTTTGACTTTCGGGATTTACTACAACAACATGAACCCTAATTCCTTCACTTGTGTGGAGAGAATTAGCCAAAAATAATCCCAAAAAATCGACCTCTTCTTCTTCCTTCATCCTCTTATTTTTCACAAATTTTTTTCTTTCTTGTGATTGAGCTTACGTGAATGAAATGTCTCTTCCAAATGAGGTTGAAGTCTTCTTTATATAGGCTTCTCAATGGGTCAAATTTCACCTTTAGGCCGACTTGTCTCTACATGTAGGATGACTTGATCTTTGTGTGATGACGAGGTATCGAGGGTCTTTTGACCAATAAATTTTCCGGATCACAAATTCTACACAATTCTAATCAGGAAATCCCCAACAAAAATATGAATAACTATGGAATTATCCAATTACTATTATGTAACATGGCCAAATGGGTTTTCAATACATGACAATGACTCGAGTTCACTTTATGAAAAAACCTAGAAGCACTCAATGAGTGCTTGACCTATAAAATAAATTTCCTTGACCATGAAACCCATGCCTCCAAAAAAATAATACTAAATTTACTTTATTTTTTACATTAAATACATAAAATCATTATTACATATGTCATTATGAAGACAAACCGAGTTACATATTTAAACACTCCCTCCTAACTAGGGAGATATTCATAATCCATAGAAGGTACTTGAACATTTTCAATCGAAGAATTCTCATAGAAAATTTAGATTACTAACCCATGTGTTTAGCATCATATCATCCAAAATTGTCCTTTGTCGAGTCCCTATAATACTAGTTTAGACCCTTATTGTTATTATTAGTGTATTCGCCTTATTGATTTCTTTGTGCCCATGTAGTCCCCCATATTTTTTATTATTGTGCCCCATAGAAGCCCACCATTATTATTGTTGTGCCCTTACATTATTATTTTTATGTAGGCTCACATAATGTTGGGACCCCTTAGACTCCTATATATAGAAAGTAGGTTTTTTCCATTTGTATCATCCAAGAATTATTCATTTATGTAATGTAAAGGAGGTTTACCCCTCTAAGAGGTTGATTTCTAAGTCGTTGATCTATCTTTTCTTCTATTTTACTGAAATTTGGTTGCTATAACATTTGGTATTAGAGCTTGGGATTCTGGGGTTTCACTTCTTTCAACAGACCACCTTGGCATTTACGCTATAACGTTTTTTCTACAGGGCTTAGGCTGAAATCATAATGAACTTTGTGTAAAAATTTCGAGACCTTGGTTTGCTATATTTTCAAAGATATGATATGTGGAATTTAGGATTTTTTGTAGGTTCCATAATTTCATCTCAAACACGTAGCGAGGGAAAATTGTCATAACTTTCATTTCGGGCATCGAATTTACTTTTTGTAGAAAGTGGCCGAAAGTACACGGACTATAGTTTAGTTTGTATCGATTTGAGGGGCCGAATGTTGAAACAATGACAAATGGCACGCCGTACAAGTTTTCTCTATTGAGCTGGTTTCAAGAAAGGAGTGGAAGCTAAGATGGAGTGTTTGAAGAATGGCATGGAATCTTGGAATCTTAGATGGATGAAATAGAAGGTAATATCGATGGTATAGAAGAAAACTTGAAAGGAAACATGGAACATATGAATAATGGTCTAAAATTAGATATGGAAGGTTTGAAGGAAGGTTTGACAAAGTTTCTAAAAGAAATTATTACTAATGTAGAAAAGGTGGTAGATGAAACGCATGATGAGAACACAAGAAATGTTAATCATGATTTCATAGGCTCTAGTGTTGGATTTAATACCCAACTTATTCCAAATATCAATATGAGGAAGTTTGATGGCAAGGATCCGATAACATGGATGCTACAAATGGAGCAATATTTTGATCTCCATAATGTGCAAAACACACAAAAGAGTACGTATTGCAACTTTATTTTTAGAACCCAATCAATTTCTATGGTATTGAGGTATTTTTTCTTGTAAACCACTTCCACTTGGTCAATTTTTACGGAGGAAATGATAGAACATTATCGGGATACAAAGAGAAAGGCTTTCTTTAGCCAATTAACAAATCTCAAACAAAAAGGGGTTCAATGGTGGAGCACATTGAGGGAAAATGAAGTATGAAGGTTGAAATGAAGAAAGGTAATTTGAATAAATATATATGCGATTTTATAATAGCTTTTTCAGTAGTGAAGAAATCTTTCGGTAATAATCACATTACAATGAGACAAAGTCGACGCGTTTTGAACCAGCCATTTGTAGTTCATTATTTCTCGATGGATCATAGAAGCCAAAAATCTATAAAAAAAACTTTGTCAATTGTTTTGTAGTTCATGTGGTACTTCTCTGTAAGCTCTCAAATTCAAAGAAATTTGTTATATTGTTTGCTTCATATAGTTTTGTGTTATTTTATGCTGCTTCCTTTCATCTTGGAAGTGAACAAATAATTATGATATTCTTGGTATACGTCTCGGATGACTAACTATATTTTCGAGACATCATAAATTCAAATGACTAGCTAACATTATAAAATGAAAAAAAGAATTAAAAAATGTTACCGAATTTCTCCGAACCTCTCATGCATTTTAGAGCGAGAATTCGGCTTGTTGGGGAAATTTAGCATTTTCCATTTATAACATAATCTTCGTTAATAGTGTTTTGAATTGGGTTTATATTTTTTACTAGTTTTGTCAATTGGATTTATATTGGTTGGGTGGTACCGGGTTCCATGACTCCTACGAGGGGTCAATTTTCGAAAGATATATTATTGTAATTCCTTGGACCTTGTGAATATCTTAGTGTTGCCTATGGGGTTTGAGAGGGGTGCTTGGTGATAGTAAAACTGGAAAAAAATATTATCAAAAAGTGTTTCCAAATCAATTTTAATTTTCATAATTTCATCATAGAGTTTCTTTCTACTTTATGGTCGTGTAGCTTTTCGATACTTTGTTATGGTACTATAAATTGCGGCACAAAGGGTGAAGGTTTTGTTCTAATGGTTATGAGGGGTTTGTCAAAGGGTGAATTGGTTTTTGTCTAATGGTGGTCTAATACTTGGCTATACTATTTGAGAACCAAATTCGAAATTTAAAAGGGAATTGTGATTGAATGAAGAAATAGAGAGTAAGAAAAATTACCTCCAAAGGAAATCATATGACATGATGGATGATTGTCCCTTTGACAAACGTTGGAAAATGCAAGTAGTGATGGTTAAGTAAAAGAGGGAAGAGAGAGTCATTATGTGAGCATTAATCATCATATGAGTATGATGGATTCTGAGTGATAAAGGATTGATAACACCATGGAGTTCAATTCGGTATGAAGAGAAAGCCTCTTAGTGAAGTTACCTCTCACGAAAGGTATGTATTCAATAAGTATTTAAACAATCTCTTATGTGTTTTCTACATTATATTTGATAGTGCTAAGGGTTACCTCTTTATAGCACTTTTTAAAATAAATCTATTAAAATATTTGTATATTTAAATTGCAATGTTCTATTTAATGTAAAAATGAATTCATTCAAGAAAAATATTATTTATGTAAATAAGCAGAAGACCACATATTAGCAGAGTTGGACCTTTATCCAAGAGAGAACCTGCGTGATTTAAAGTTCTCCAAACCTATAATTTCTTTTAAATAAAAATAATTCATATTTATAATTTAAATATTCAATTAAATCACATAACATATACATATTTTTTCCTCTATACTAGTTTTTCTATATGTACCTCTTCAAAAGGTTTCATAGCAACATCAGTACAATTACGAATTATAATATTTTATTATTAATTTGAATTGTAGAGATTTTAATTCTCTTAACACTTGATTAATTTGAAATTAAGATAAATTTAAATTAATTGCATAATCATATAAAATTTATATATTTTTTTATTTTTATAATATTTTTTTATTAATTTAAATTAATCATTTTAGAATATTATTTATAAATTTAAATTTATTTTTTAATTAAATAATAAATATGATATTTATAGTAAATAATTTTTTCGTCTATTTTGAACTTTTTTCTTCTGTGTAAATGTAGTAACCATCTAGCTATTGTGCATTATCTTAATTCTTGAAAATGAAAGAAAAGAATTGCAAATCAAAATGTTTTACGTTCACATTTGATTGAGAACAAAAATGTCATTATCTAATTTCTTGAAAATGAAAAATAAATTGCACATCAAAATTTTTACTTTCACATTTGATTGGAAGAAATGTATTCTTACTAAAGCAAAGTTGAGTCACATATCTGAACTAGATCAACACCCGATTCTATAGGTGCAAGTCTCGAAGTTCATCGTGATAAATTCTGCTGTGACATTTAATGAGCAATGTGCATGTGGACCATTTTTTGACATTTATTTTTGAGCTATCGAAATTGAGCTGTAAACGTAGTCATCAACATCCGTAAGAATAGGAGTAAAGTGAATTATCGTTGGATTTTTATTGAAAGTGATTCGTAAAAGGTTTCGGTTAGAATAAAAGGCTTTGTCTATTGAAGTTATAATTTTGAATTTACTGTAAATTTTGATAATAGAATTTTAGTAAAGGTTAAATAATATGATGTAAATGGATTTAAAAATTTTGAATTAGCTAAAATTTGAAAAGCTTCACAACTGTAACAAAAAAATATCATATTTTCTCAGAACATTTTCATTATTTTTCGAAACAAAATTATAACCTTAAGACTAAATAAAAATAATTATATTATTCAAAGAAAATTCAAACTCCGTTGTTACATTTAATGGTCATGTGAACCACATTTTTTTACATTTATTATTTTTTAGCTGCGGGAACTGAGGTCTCAAAGTAGTCATCAACATCGGCTAACAACACAAATAATTAATTCTGTTTCAATTTAGCGCAAATTACTGTTGGATTTTTTTTAAGCAAATCACTATTAGTAAATAAAATAATTATATTACTCAAAATATTTATTATATAAATTTAATATTGATGAGACCACTCGATCATTGACGGCCCCGAAAAATGGAAGTACATTATGTATATAAGGTCGCTCACCACACAAGTTTATTCATTCCTACCATGAGCATCAAGCATTGGTAGTGGAGAGAGGCAGAGAAATTCTTGTGGCCAACCTTCCCTTCTGGTGATTCATTGGGTTTCTTTTTTTAATAAATGAATATTGTTTTAATTACAGTTTTCTTTTACTTCCATGACTATGCCAATAGTTGAGCATATAGTTTTTCTTTCTTACACTTATGTATTACTCATTATTCGAAGTTGTGGGTTTGCAATTTGATCCACTAATATTCTTTGAATGTTACTCATCTGCTTCAGATATCGTGCTACATATTTCATCCTATTTACATATCTCGATTCTCTGTTATTCATCCAGTTTTGCATCGGTTAGATAGCGAATATCACATTGACCGTTCTCAATGAAGTTGAAATTCTGTGGTCCTAGGAAAACCAAGAAGCTTCTTAGGGGTTTTGTGGTTTAATTTTTATTTTATTTTTAAATGTATTTTTTTAATTTTTAATAAATTTTGTACCTCAATTTTGATAAAGGGGCAATTAAAATGGAATATTATGTTTATTAGGTTTAGGTTGGGTTTGTTTGGTTTATTTAATTAGGATTTCTAAGAAGGTTTGTAGTTCTTTATAATTTTAAATAAGTTAAATAAAATAAAATTTCTATATGATATATTAAAAAGATTTTTATTTTGTAAATGTGAAGTTTCATTTGTTTAATTTATTTAATCATATTATTAGGATTTGGTTTACCTTTAGAATCAATTAATGTAGTTCATCATTCATCCTCAAGACAAGGTGAACCATATTATTTAGTTCCAAGGTCACCAAATCCTAATAATGTGATTAATCCAAAAGACATTTACCTAATTTATGGATCACAAAAGGCTTAGATCTAACATTACATTAGTCTAGTTATTCTAGAAATAGCTAAGTAATTCTTATTGGACAAACCAAACTCATATTTTTTGTTTCAACTTAACATTTTTTCAAATATATGTTTAATGAAATATTTGATTTTATCTTTTATATATTTTGTGGAGTCTATTTATCTTTTAGTTTGTGACATCAAATTCTACATAAAGTTGAAACAGTGATTTATAAAAAATGAAATACACATATTCATGCAAAGATGATGATGTCTACGAGAGTTGATGGTGCCAAAAAAAGAAATCATTGACTCCAAATTTTGTAACTCAATATCAAGGAAACAATGATAGTGGAAAGAAGTAATACATGAGGATGCACCAAAGTTCAAAGGGGAGCAAAAAGAAAATTATTGCCTCAAACAAACTCTCTCAACCCATTTCAAGTACAAAGTGAGAATGAACACCAAGAAGCACATGGTGGAATACCTAAGCTCGAGGTGCGAAAGTAAAATATTAACAACTCATTTTCAAGAATAATATGAGATTGTACAATCAAATGTGCATGATGATGGATCAAAGTTCAATATTCAAAGAGGTCAAAAAAATATTGTGTCAAACTTTGTGGGTTAATAATCCTTTAACACTAGAGTTCTACAACCCCTATTAACTTAGCCTAATCAAGAAGCATAGTGTTGCACTTAAAAAGGCCAAGTTAGAGCATTCACTCACAATTGAACTTGGACTATGCGGTATTGTGATACTATTAACTTCCATATTCCATGTATTGTAATTAGAAAGCTAAGGTCTAGAATATTGAGAATCGAGCTAGGGTTAATATCTCAGATAATCTAGCTTTAGGGTGATGGAAATAAATTTTTTATATATGAATAAAGCAGATGATTATGGGCTCTACAAAGTCTTATTATTTTTCTTTAAACTTGATTACATAAAAAATTTTGCACAATATTTTAAGTGTTTGAATATTGAACTTTTATCCATCAATATAAGTTTTTAGTTGCATAATCTCATAGTGTTCTTGAAAATAAGCTATCGATATTTTTATTTTTCTCCTATTGAAAATTTATTTCAGCCCATAAATTCCTTTATTCTATATCCTAGCCCCTTACACATCACTTTCAATAAAAAAATCCAATCATAAGTTGCTTTAAAATTGAAGTGAATCAATTACTCCCGATGTTGATGACTACCTTGAGACCCTAAAAAAATAATTAAATGTAAAAATATGGTTCACATGACCATTAAATGTATGTAACAAGGGAGTTTGATTGTTTGAGTAATATAATTATTTTATTGGGGTGTAACAAAGTCATAACTTTCTCTTTAGTGTAATTAGGTCATAATTTTGTCTTGAAAATAATGGAAATTCTAGCAAGATTTTGAGAAAATATGACAATTTTTTTGGAAATCTAGATTATAGCTATGAAGCTTAAAAAATTTTGAGTGATCCAAAAAATTTTAAAAACCTTAAATCCATTTATACTATTTAAACACTACCCAAAAAAATTTCACAAAATTTTACCATACAACCTAAATTATAACCTCACTAAACAACCCTTTTATTTTACCTCCAACCTTTTTAAGGATCACTTTCAATAAAAATCCAACTTTAATTAACTTGAAAATTGAGCAGGAATCAATTACTCCTATTCTTACGGATGTTGATGACTACCTTTAGACCTAGACTGATAGCTAAAAAAATAAATGTGAAAAAACTATCGATATGCCCATTAAATGTACCAAAGTGAGTTTATCATGATTGTTGTAGTGTATTCAACATATGCATGCGAGACAAAATACATTGTGCTTAAAAAGGAGGCTTATTTCGTACAAGAAATTCATAGGTCAATTGGTTTGTTAGATTGATAGTGGAACAAAATAACATGTAGTAAACTAAGTAAGGAATATAGCATGCTATATCAATGAAGGAAACAAAAAACAAAATAATCATGTACAATAACAAGCTCAATTGATTCAACCACACTAATAATTCAAATTGAGAACTCTCTCCCTTTATTAGGTGTTGGTGTTGTAATAGAATATGATGCTAAATCACTTACAATGGATCTTTAGAGCTATGGAACCCTAATATCCAAGACAAAGGAGGTCTCCTCCCCTCAATATTTCTTGAAGCCTCTCTTGCCCCTCAATAGATGGTAGATTAGCGAGACACTTGGTGAACTTCTTCTCTTATATTGAGGTGTTTGATGGCCAGTGAATCCTTCCAATCCTCTTGTTGCTTCGATAGCCTCAGGTTGGTTTTGTCTCAAGAAATTTGGTGAGCATAACAATGTGTTCTCATTTTTTCTCTATCCATGGCATTCTTTTATAGATAAATTTAAAATTTTCTCTCCCTCTCTTTGTACAATATGGTTATTGACATAGAGTGGGAGGATGATTCTTTTGTGTGGTGCACTATGGCCTTAAGGTGGCTCCAAGGTAGTTGTACTTGGATGGCTTGAGTGAGAATATTCTTCTTAAAGTGTGCCAAGCTGGTTCCGGATGGTGAATTTTCACATACTCGGGACGGATAGTCACCATGATATTCATGGTTATCGAAGAAAAATATGCAAATATCATCTCGGTTCGGTATTTCCTATGCGCATTTTAATAAATTTGCGAGCTTGACCTTATGAAAAGTTAAAATTTTTTAGCTCGTGTAATGTATTCATACGTTTAAATACTTATTTTTCTTGTATGACTTTCCAATGTTAAAAGTTCCCCCCTAATGTATGAGGTCTAGGAAGAACTTTATAGCTGAAATGCATTATAATTTATTTTTTGTTTAATCGTTTGAGAGAGACAGAGAGAGAGAGAGTAACTTATGTGAAAGGCGGGGTTGGAGACCCCTTGTCATGAGTGAAAGAGGTATCATGCTCGGTTGAAACCTACATGCGATAGAATAAATACAATATTTCTACAAGGCATGCATGTCCCATGCTCATGATATTTTGACCTAGTTAAGCTTATCTCACACATAGAGGGTTCTATCTATGTCACTTGTGTGGTAGTGACCAGATGTTGGTTGATGACCATGGTTGCGATGCCCTCTCGGGTGTTTTTCTTTCACGGTGGGTTGAATACGGTGCCCACATGCATAATCTCAGGTATGGAATTATTAGAACAAATTCTCATTGTGTAGAATATGTCTCTTATATTGGGGACCTTCAGTGTAAGCATTGTTGAAAGAGATTATTATCATAGCACGGTCTTCGATGATTTTAATGGGATGCAAGGGTTGTAGATGATACCATCTTCACATGAAAGCTTATTTTAAAGTCAAATGTCACGAGGGATCGATAACATCAATGGGAAATGATGACTCCCCATAGTTCCATGCGAGGATGCCCTTATTGAGGTGAGGAGCCATCCAAGATGCGGCTGCTCCTCCTTTGAAGATGGTTGTTGAAGTTGACAAGAAGGAAGCCTCAACCGGCCAGAGAGGAGTACTAATGCAAGGGATGAGGGTTTCTCATGTAGCGGGGTGGGGTGTGATTGGTTAACTTAGGCATCTTTGATGAGAAATGGTTGTAACTAATGATGGTAGTTCGGTGGCCTTGTGGTCGGAGCTTGTAAATGCAAGTGGCGGCGGTCATAAAAGTTCACAGTGAGGAAATCCCTTGAGTTAGTAGGACATCCATGGTGGGTATGTGTTTTGTTATGAGGGTCATGGTGTGGTTGGGTATATAATGCAACGTTCTCACCAAGGCTGATTAACGGCCGGTGCGGTGAAAAATGTGGATGGATGGGTGGTGCTCTCCTTAAAAATATGTGTACACTTGCCAAAAAGAATATATAATGGGTTTGGATGTACGAAAGCACGGAGGCAGGTGCCCCAATAAATGGGAAAAGTGTCACGGATGAGGCTATCTTTGATGGGGGTGTGGTAGTCCAGAAAGGAGCTTTATCGTGACATGGGTCAAAATTGACTTGATGTATGATGGATGATCCCGAACATGAAATACTTCTCGAGACTTGGATATTATGGCCATGGATCCGGATCTTTGGTGTATGGTCTACATGAGTGATGGATGCCATTAAGGGTGAGATTCTACTTACCTATAAGAATTTTTATCATGTGCGAGTGAGGTGATGATAAACATGACCGAGGTGATTGGAACCTATGGTTGATATTTGTGGAGAAATGATGTCACGATATGCATAGCTTCTTTGGGGAGCCTATCATGCTCGGGATAGAATGATACCTATCTTTTTGTACCTTCGGTCATTTTGAGGAAACAAGTGATTTTCGTGCTTGTAATACACCTGCAACCAATACCCTATGTGAAAGAATATTTTATATTCAAACATATCAGAAATAACATTGAATGGAAAGCGATAAGAGAGGAAACGTGTCGTAACCGAAAAAAGTGATTTTTTGTGAGGCGAGGATTTGTGAAGCCTACTTTGGACGTGAGGAGGTGTTGATTGTTGTGTTTCTTGAGGTTTGTAACTCGGCATTCGAGCACATGTTATCGGTTGTAGAATAATGAGAGAAAGGCGATATATGGGTCAATATGGCTCACTTCGGTTCATTTGTGTCATTTGAGAGTTTAGGTGAGAGCTAAGCCCATTTTGTGACCCTTTCTTGTCATTGTAGTCAACCAGAGTACCTAGGATTCTTGCGGCGAGTGTCAACTAGAGGCCGTAAACGTCTTGCTTTTTGAATTTTTTTAGTTTTTTTCCTCAAGGGGTTTGTACAAATATGATTTTTACGGATTACGTACCTCTTTCTTGCCTCGATCACGCGGAAATCTAGGAAGAGATGCATCAACCTTGCGGAGAAAGGAAGCTTTCCGAGGTTATTTCCCATAGCGACACTTTTTTGCGAAGATACGCATGTTTTTTCTTGATACGGATGCTCGAACATCACGCATGTGTATAAAATATGTGCGATGATGGGACAAAGACTTAAAATTTTTATTTTTGATTTATTGGTCAACGATTTTGGTTTTTCCCCTGGTAATAGGATATCTTGACGTTAGCGAGATTGGCACGATTTGTACATTCTTTGTGAGCTCAATATGCTAATGTGCGAAGGCTCTTCGCGCGATGGGGTTTGTTAAAGTTTATAAAGAATGAAATCCCGAGATCACGGGATAGTTTGCTCCATTTCTTGGTACGCTATTGGAACGAGAGACGACGAGTGATGGTCTTGCGGCATAGAGACGTCGTCATCCATATTGAGATGAATTTTTACTTTGTAGTTGCTCTGCTACCTCACGGAGGCGCTACCACACCCCCTTCCTCCTGGGATGGTGAGTATATGGTGTTGGGGCTGAGAAACATTGCGGTGGTGCGCCACTTTAGCAGGGGTGCATCCACATCAAGTCGATGGGTGACCTAGTTGATAGGTGCGCCTTGGCGATGAGAGTGTGCTATGTCGTCATCACCCAATAGGGTGTGTGGACCTCATATTGGTGTCTTGTGATCGGCTCAGGAGCCATTCATTTTTTGCAATGGGTGCCGCCGTGTGTATGATGGCATGGTATCGAAGCTAAGGAAGTTTCGGGGAGGATCTTCTAGAGTTTTTCACATATGTAAGCATCATGTTCGAGAGGGTGGTGATAATGCGACCATTTGTGCCTCGTGGCAAAGGAGGGGAGCGGATCATTATTGGGATGTGACCGTTGATGCGTGGTTCTGGAGAACCCACACATTTTATTAGATTATCCATATTTAGCGATGGATTTATGGGGGTCTAGATATGGGTCTTCCCATCGGATATGTATGGGGTCCCGTGGGTATGACCTTTGATGTTTTTTCTGCATTTTTTGAGTATTTTATGATGTGTATATTTTTATGTACATCCAGGTCACCCGACACTATCCTTGTTTCTCTTGGAGATGTGGGGGTGGCTCGTCATCCTCTTGTACGCTTGGTGGGGCATCGACTACTCGGGGAGGGGCCCGGGTGGGGGCTGATTAGCCCCCGGGTTGGGGCGGGGGAGGTCGTGCTAGCCTTTCATGGGAGGGCGATGGTGTAGGCTGCACCGCCGGGGATCACGCCCTTCTTGCTCGTGCGGGGCGACTAAGGTTGAGCGGTGACGGTTAAGAGCGACTAGGCGGATGCAGGAGGCTTGGGTCAAGGATACGGATGCCCATGCTATATATTTAGCGCAGGTCATGGAGTCGGTTGGAGAGAGTTGACCCAAGGAGTATGCCGACCTCGAGTTTTGTTGATGATTTGTATGTCACATGGCTCGAGAGGGCACATCACCCGACATTGTGCGTATGGATCTTCTTGTTTTGGTTCTTTGCACTCGTAGTGGAATAGAGTGCTGACTATGGGTCCCGAAGGACCCACTTGAGAGACTCAGCGTAGAGATTTTTGTATTCAAGAAGCACCCGTTATGAGGATTCTTCCCTATTTTTTGATGATATGTAGACCTATTTTTCTTGACATTCTCATGAGGGACATGAATTATATATTGTGACTCACATGTAAATGTATATATGTGAGACATGTATTTTTTGCGGCTCTAATGATGTGTCTATGGTTTATTTATTGATGGATGTAGTGTACCTATGATGGATATACTGTTTTTATGTTTTTTCTTTTCTATGTGTGATGGTTTATACAAGATGCATTCCGGTCTAGAATTTGATTAACTATGCGATCATCTATCTCGTTTTGATTTCTTGGTATATGTGTGAATGTAATATGATCAAACCGATGAATTAATCTTTGTGCATGCAAATACTTCTTAAATAGTTGACAATCTCGTACTTCGAAATCTTGTTTTAACTACGAAACCACTAGTGGGAATCAAGGTAGATATGTAAATGGAGAATGCCTTGGTTGAAGGCATCGCTCATCGACCCGATGAGCGCATCATATTATTCCTGATTACTAGTGGTTGATCCAATGCATACTCTGTTGGTGAAGAATGGTGATCGGTCACTATAGTAAATGTCCCGAGCGATTTGCTGCTATATTTTGAGACCATCGCGAGGCTCCATCAATGAATCCAAAATAGTGGATGGGGGGATGGTCCATCTACAACACCGGAGAATTTTTTAGAAAAATTCTTTGATGATTATAATCATCACAAAAATAGTTTTTATGCTACATGCATCTAATCTCTAATGTTGAGACCTCTTGTCCTTATGGGTGAATTTTTTTGAGGTAAATCCCATTGATGGGTTTCTCTAGGCATGTACCATTGGGCCACACGCGGGATATATGCCCCCTTGAGGAGGAATTTTTTTATGATGTAGGTACCTTTCCATAATGTTTCGAACTTCCCGGGTCCTGGGCTTTTTGCAACATCGTAGTAATGGACTAACTCACCCTTGTGGTGAATGAGTGAGGGGTGATGTTGTGATCAAATGATGCTTTTAATCATTTTTTATGTGCCTCATTATGTTGGAGTGAATCTCGTCGATTTTCATTGATTGATTCTATCTGTACCTATCATTGTTCTAAAGGTTGGGTATCATCGAGGAGTTCGGTGGTAGTGTCTAAGTTAGGGATTTCACATTTGAGGGGAATGCACGGCTTCTACGATACACTAGTTGGAAAGGCTGTGAATCTATTGAGTTTTAACTACCATGTAGTATGCTCCTGAGGACCATGTGGTGCTAGTTTGTCTTATGGTTATTCACCATACAATGTAACATTGTTTTAAGAAATTTGTTGACAACTTCTACTGTCCATTATATTGGGGATAGATGGTGATGTGAATTCGTGTGTGAAACCTAGGTGGTGAGACAACTCCTGGAATATTTCGTTTTATAAATTCTTTCCATGATTGGAGACTAACTCTTTGGCACCTCTGAACCGTGCGATGACATCATTGAGACGAAACCATGCGTATTTTCTTCCATGTTGTCGTATGTGGGCATGGCTTATGCCCATTTGGTGAAATAGTTGATGACGAAAATGATGTACTTTTGGTTGCCACACGACGCGAGGGTTGAAAGTCATAAATTCGATTCCCCATTTGAAAAAAGTCACCGACTATGATGGTCAGGATGTAGAGGAGCATGACGTGCTCTTGCCTTGTGGGCGAAGCGTTAGTATTTCTCACATCTTTTGACTTCCTTAATGCAATCACGAATAAGGTGGGCCAAAAATAACGCTCGCTTTTTGTTATCACTAAGTTGGTACGGATGGGATGCTCAACTAGACAACTTAGATTAACTCTTAGACCAAATTTGACTAAAAATTAGCCTCTTTAGCCTAAAAAGGGCTCTCTAAAAAGAAAACTATGATTTTCAAATATGATTCAATCAGGAAGGCTAACCTATGATAGTGTCTTGAATGTGTTTGTATGCGGTGAAAAATGTATAGGGTTTATTACCATTTGTCTTATGGGAGTAAATGTTTGGAAATTCATTGAAATGGTTCTTCTTGTGGAAGCTAATGCATGTAGATGTTTCAAAGAAATGAAAACACGCATAGATATACAAAAAATTAATGTTTAAAGAAATTGAGAGCATGAAGAACATGAATTACAGTAATTAATCATTAAAGACTGCTTTGAAAGAAAAAATATTAAGATACATAGGAAAAATTCTCATTGAAACGCGAAAAAGAATCTCGGGTGAAGAAGAAAAGGGACACAATCACTATATATTATTGATCATAAAAACTTTACAAAAGTGGTAGTGTAGAATAAAATTCTCGACCTCATCTCCTTCAAGTTCTATCTATTAATGGGCTTTTTGTCATCTTACATTGGATCTTCCCACATGGCTACATCATTGAACGATTTGTTTTGACACCTAAATTAACAAGAAAATAGATACTGGAAATGAAATAGACACCTAATGATTTTATACTTATAGGCCTGTTAGGACTCTTCCTCTTATTTATTACATTCACTATGCATAGGTGGATAATTAGATAAAAAATAGTCAAGTGCTCAAACGGCACTAACCATAATCAATGCATAAATACCCCCACAAGATTTAGAAACTAATCACCCTACTTTTAAGGAAAAATATTTCATGATATTTGATGATTTGTCTTTATGTTGAAATTTGGTGAAAAAGAAAACTTTGTCAAAGAGCAAACCTGTTTGGAGTGTTCCAATGATACTTGTTAAACCCTCCACGTGTTTGGCTAACCTCAATGAACCTTCAAAACACCAAATTGCTACTAAATGTTACTCGCTACGGAAAAAGGGAAAACAAGGCAATTCCATAGTGTGGTTTTGATAGAAAATCCACTTCACCTATTTATGCCCATTTGACCTTCTTTCTGGTTTGGATGTGTTTGTTAGACAAAATGAGCTAAATTGAAATTTTGTCCCTCTTTGATTCCGCCAAAGCTTGTGATTTTTTGACAAGAATTCACTTACGAGGGATTTCATAGAAAAATATGGGCTTCAATCCTCGGATTCGCTATGAAATTGCCTAATTGGCGAGAAAAACACAAAATTTTAGCTTTCTTCAAAATTTCACTTCTAAATAGGAAAATGTTGATTTAAAAGTGTTGGAAAAATATAAAAAATGTGATAGGTCTATTCCTCGAGCTTTAGGAATTTCTTCTTTAGAAATAAGAGGTTGAATCTCTTCAAGTTCATTTATCATTGTGATTTTGAGGCCTAGTTTATTCAATTTTTGGTATGTAGCATCTCCATTTGATCCTCTAACTCTTTGACCTAGATTTTTAAGCTTCTTCCTTTCAGCTTGTAACCATAAATTTATGTTTTGAGGTGTTTCATTACCCTTCTCGAAGAAATGACCTTTTCAATAGCTTCTTAGCAATGGTTAAGGATTCACCATGCGGTTGCATTGCTCATTTAATTTTTCCTTAAAATCTTCCATCAACGTTTTGTCTCGTTGGATTCCTGCTAACTCTAAATTGGTCTCAATGACTTCTTCTCTATCCTCTTGTCAACTTTTCTTTAAGTACCTACACTTAATTTTTTTTCAACCATCATCTCTTTGCCTTTCCTTTTCACAATGACTTCCTGCGATGTTGGAGGCAGGTCGATAATATCTTCGTGATAGGCTTCTTTCCTTTGTCGGTATTATTTGTCTTCTATTTATTTTCCATGACACCCTTTGCAAGTTGTAGCCTAGTGAATGGATTCCTTGGCTGAAATAAGAAACACTGCATCTTCTCGTGCAAAATCAATATTTTTTAGTAGTATTGCCTTTTATTTTTCTTCTTGTCACCTTCAATGTCTTCGATCTCGACTCTTTGAGTCTCCTCAATATCTATATCTTGAAGGATGTATTCAAGGTTTCCATTTACACTTTTTTTGACTTATGATTATCCTCTTGTGGCCATGTTTGCTGATCTTTTTGTTTGTTGCTTGTAGCAAAGGCTATGGGATTTCTACCTCTTGTATAAGTTACATTTCAAGATCAATTGGCTCTTGGATAGGCTCTATCTCTTCTTCATTTACACATTCCTTGAGAGCTGCAAATTTATCATTTTTTATTTTATGGAGTAGCTTTTGGCTTTGGGGTTTTCTTAGGTGTCACTCAATCAACTTCATAACCCGCGAGGAAAGGAAAACTAGCCTTATCTCCATTTAATTTCTTCAATTCCTCTCGCACCAAGAGTTTAATAAAACCATGGTGGAAGATTGATGTCTCAAAGCCTTCAGCCTTGGCTTGAACCTTGTCATACATTTTCCCTAAGCTCCTAAACACAAAGAAGGGAAGATCGAGGCGCTTACCGGTGAAGTGCAATAGAAGCCGGAAATGGTACACGTAAACCATATGAAATCTACCCTCACAAGTAAATTAATTTTGAATCACAAGAAATAGTTTGGAATAATTCTCCTTCATGTAACTCCTTCAAATCCCAAATGCCATGTCGGCTCAATGTGTTACGGGTTTCAAAAATTCATCACAACTCTACATCTTAAATTCGGTGGCTTTGAACCACTCTTACCCTCTCTTTGTATCTCTATGGCTTGAGAAAAGCTGTCTCAGTAACCTTTGTAAAATTTATAACCCGAACTAGCTTCGAAGTTGTGCCTATGAAATTTCTTTGCAAAAATCCTTTGATACCTGACATGAAAATCCTATAGTTTTTGTAGAAATTTAGGCATCCAAAATTTCTAAATGCTTCCACAAAGTCGGGGTCTTCATTGAGTAGCTTGAGGTCCATGGTTTCATATCTCACAGAAGAACCTCCCTTGTTTACTTTCTTCGTCATAGCCATCCTCTTTTATAACCATACTTGACCTTCTTGAGCTGTGATGACACCTGCAAATAGAAAAATTGAACAACGAGTTGCTTGCAATGGGACTAAGCTTCTCAAAGATGATAATGGATTGATGCATGAAAAAATCAAACAAAATAGGACGAGAGAGGTGCTTTGGGGATAAGTTTAAAAAATGAAATTTTAATGAGGAGAGAATGATGACAAATTTGGGAGTGAAAGGTAATGATGGGTGGTATTTATGCTTTCGCATGCTTAAATGACCATGATAACATATTAGATGACCTCACCTTGATCTTAAACCATTAGAAATTTGACAATTCATCATCCTCTATTTTGGTGCGAGAAAAACATGATTCCATGGCATATTCGGTTATAAACTCGGCGAGATTCACTACGGATTGGTTAGGTGATTAGTAGTGAAATCTGCCATTTTTCACTTATATTCACTACAAAAAATAGAAAAATCAAACGGGTGGCCATTACCTCAATTTGAAACCATGCACGTGAACCTAAGATGGAACTTGATAGATATGGCCGAGATGACATGAATAATGGAGTATTTTAGACTTAGGATAAAGACTATTTCATGAATTTATCATCAATTTCATGAACCAACCGTGTGAGAAAAAATGAAACCTAGGTTAATGACCCTATCAAAAAATTCAAAATTTATGTGTGATAACACTGTAGAAATTTTTGGGTGGTATCCATCAGGGAGAGGTGGTTGCTACAAAGCTCCACTATGACGATCATTGGGGGTGTTCTCGGCTTGAGTGGTGTGTGAGGAATCAACATAGGATAGTATCGATGCCTCGCTAATAAAGGACATCTCCCATGAGGAGGTATTGGGTGGATCTTGGCATATTCTCCTTTGGTCATCACATGTGAGCTTTGGATTGAACTTTTGGGTTTGTAAAAATAAGAGAATATCGTCGTACCAAGGATCATTAGTTTTCGGTGGAAATATATGTTCTTCGGCTAGTGAGTTGTTGACTAGGGATCCTTTATTCTAACACGGAGGTCGGTGATGAACTCGGCTAAGATAAAAGAATTTTTCTCTTGGGGGAGCTAAAATGCGGGTCAAACTCCTTTAGTATGACTACCCGGCGAGCGTGTTGTGGTTCATCGGATGGCGAGGGTCAAAAGGTATCTCATGGGGTTGATATCTACTATGATGTGTGTAGTCTACAAGATAATGTAATGCGCGAGCTTTTGGACTATGTGTATAAGGTCCAGGGAAGCTTTTCTTCGGAGTTCATGTCTTAATGCGAGGACTAAAAGACTCTTCTTGACGCGTAGTAAATTACGTGTTCTTTACCATTGGGTCACGAAGTCTTGGATTAACAACCTAGATAAAGTGGTTTCTGATGCTTGACGAGATATAGGGTGTAATATTTGTCATAATTTTGTTTGTATGATCAATGGCGCCAAAAAAATGCGCCGTCTTTGCTTGCTGAAACAATTGTTGGGCTTGATAGTCCCATTTCGATGGGATATCCTAACGAAGAAAGGCATAGGAATCCTTACGTACAAGTTGCGTAATACGGGACAAAGCATCTAAGGAGATTGAATTTCCCATGAAAGGTTTGGATTTGCTTGAGGAGTTTTTGGTGGTGGCACCTATTTGATGACTTGGACCTTGAGGGGTCTACTCTAATGCCTTGTTGGGATACTATAAATCCTAATAGTCTAACGTGTGTTAACGTAGAAGATGCACTTGAAAGGGTTCAAGCGTGGGTTATAATGTCAGATTATTTTGAATACCAGCCATAAATCCTCTAGATGATCATTGCGCTTCTTGGGCCGAGCCGGGTGGGAGTTGTCAAGGTAAGCAAGGATAAGGTGGGATAGGTCATGGAAGATATATTTCATAGACACAGCTCGAAGGTAGCTCCGGCCATTTTAGGAACCCGAATGGCATAATTTGGTATGCAAACGGTGCAGGGTGGTGAATGTATGTCTTGTATCAATCGGTATGTCAAATTTGTATTTGGTCAACCCCTAAGAACACGTTCATGAAGGACAGGGCCTCGTGGCTTAGGTACGACCGATGCGGCATCGATGACTTGGTCGATAAATGGGATAGGGTAGTTGTATTTTGGACAATCTTTGTTCAAATATCGGAAAATCGGTAGAGATGCGAGATGGTGCCTATATCATAGGGACGAGTTGGAAAACCACAATGTGTAAGCTATTATGTAGATAAACCGAGCTTTTTGGAAAGGCTGTCAATTTCTCGCTTGATACATGCACTTGTAGATGGGTGCAATTGGCGATTTCGTTTCTAGTGTATGGTATGTCGGGCTAGGTGTCAAATAAATGGTTCTCTGATGATAGTGCTACGTCGAGACAGCTGGAGACTATAAATACGGTACAGAGATGTCTTTGTACTCTTGTAGATAAGGGACTACTTCATGCGGGAACATTCTTCCCCTAATGAGATTTACCTTGATGGTTGGTGAAATATTGGACATGTTCCCTTCTTTCAAACATGTGGGGCACCGAGGGTGGGGTTTTTGAACCAATCGACTTTCTCAAATGGGAGGAAGTATTTTGATTCGATAACATATATCTCTTGGTTTTCTAGGTTGTTAGGACCGAATGTTTTTCGGAGGTAATAAAAATGAGCGGTGATGCATTGCATCCAATGGGAAAATCTGGTTTCATCATGGCCTCCAAAATATCCTCCTACTTTGAATGGAACAAGGCATCTATGAGGGAGTGAGTTTGTGTGAGGCCAGTGAGGAGTTGGTTCGGAGCCTAAAAGAGTTGGTTGTTTACATACACGAATAGGATTCCATAGTTGATGTTGTGGAACTAGACGAGGTTGAAAAGGTGCAAAATGGTTGTGTTTGTGCCGTCGATGGTAGAACTACTGTTATTGTAGTTTTAGCGGTCCTCGAGCACCAATGACAAATGGGCATATAGAATGACCCATGGTTCCCATGAGTCAGTCGAGATGAATCATATGTGGTGTTGCGTTTCGTCAATGTTGGATGGTGGAAGAAATTTCCATTGTGGTGGCTTTCATGAGGGCTTGAGCTTATGTTCCTCACATGTGGCGTTACTAAGAGGTACTTGCACTTTCCTGGATTCGAAGTTGTGTTGACTTTGCGTTCTTGAATGTTTCCCTTAAGAGGAGATGACTATGTTACTGTGATTGTGACTTCGCAAATGGTGCACGATGTCATGGTTCCTATTGAGAATTGCATGTTATGAGAACCAATGCCACTCTTTGTCCACAAGTGGATGCTCGGGGATGATTGGTCATTGGGGTATGAGTGCCGCTTTTTTACATCTTCCGAGATTTTGGTTTTGGATGGTCCTGAGCTCCCTTCGAGTAGTTTTAGACCCAATGTTTCCTTGATCGCTCGTAGCATTAGGAGGTACTCACAATACATCATATGTTGGAATTGTGATAAAAAATCATGCAATATCAACGCATGATATTCTCTTGATTAGATAGGGTGATCCATGGGATAGTTGACCATGCAAAGATTGTTTGTAAGGTATCTTGACTCCTTTTATTGATTCGGTGGTAAATTATATCGCATAGCCCGCATGCTGAGTCCTTGGCGAGGGTTTTGGGACCTATTAAGATGATGGGTTTGTCCTAGGCTTCCTAATGTTTTGGTAATGATGAGCTCTGTAGCTCCCCTCAAGACGGAGTTGCCTTGCGTTAGGCTACTCTAGTTCTAGACAAAACTATATTCGAGTATTGGGAATCGAGCGAGGCACTTATGGTGTCTATCGAAAGGCCATACTTGAATGTAAGTACAATGGCGAGTCTAATATTTTCCTTAAAAACTAGACTAAGATTGTATTTCCTTGGTACTCCTTACCCTTTCGGTTGCACAGAGTGATTTGATACCATTTGCGGAGTCGACTCCAGCATCCGGGCATTGGGTGACAGTGGTTACATGCGTTGCATAATTCACGGAGTTGGTCTTATCCATGGAGGGTGGTTGGGGGCGATAATGTGCCCCTTTATTGGTTGTTTTTTTATGCTTGACATGAAGAAAATGGACCTACTTGTCACATTTTTCTTTATGTTTGTCAAACTTTCCACAGGTGCGGAATCGATCGAGTCTCCTGGCTGAAAAGGTGTACTGTGGCCTTTAAACGCATGAAATTTTTTAATGACGAACAAAATTGGGGGATATAGAGGACAATCCGCAGTGCGTGGTGGTTGCAAAACACACTCGACATGAATCTGTGACTTTGCTCATAAGCTTTCATAATATACGAGGTTGACAGCAGGGTACCATCTCTTAAATATCTACTGTTTCACGTAGTTGCGCAATGAATTGATTGACGTTCATTACAAAGTGTGTAGAGTTGAATAGGAGATGGAGGGCGATATTAGAGAGAGGTGGTCGTTTAGGTGATAGCCTCTCCTTGGCCACATATAGTATGGTTCTTTCTATTTCCGTCCCTTGAAAGGTGTGTGTTTTTGCGAAGTTTCGTGTCGGAGACGGCTAAGTCAGAATTTTCGGCGATGGATCATCGCTTGAAATTCAACTTGTGGACCATGTATGTGGGGACAAAAACGCACGTGATGGGTGCTTCGGAAAATCCTAAGACATATGTCATCGAGTGCCTAGCTAAGTTTCTTTAGGAAACATGGGATGCGATTCCAATGGGTGAACACCCTTAATTTGGGACATTGTGTGACTGCGTGGTTAGGCTAGTCACAGTAGCGCAAGCCCAGTGGGCTGAGTGGCCCCTGCAGTTTCCTATCCATGGTGGGTTAGGGATAACTCTATATGAGCATGATGTAGGCTCATCTCATAGGTACAAAGTATGGTTCGAGATCTCCCTCATCCATTTGCATGGGTGGATTTGAGGGATCTTGTTGGTAATATTTCTCTAGGGCATGTAGGGCATCCCGTATCAGGGCACCTCTACGCAATGGTTGGTATAATGCCCATAATGGTCACATAAGTGCATACGTGATTGGTGTGCAATGCTTTCCCTTCATTTTTCATGACCAGTGCCTTTTTATGGTAACTTTGAGCTCGCCAAAATTTATTTCGAGTGTAGAAGGGTTTTAATTCATCTAACTGCGAGAAAAATGTTAGTAGGATGGCCTACGATATCACAAAATGTGCAAGCTTGTAATTCCCTAGGTATGTTTGGGTATTCAATTTTCTTCCTTTTATTATTTTTCTTGGTTGTTTTGGCTAGTGCTACTACGAGTGTTTCGTTAACCGTCATTTCTTCCCGAGGGGTGATAGGTGTTAAACCTATAGAAGTGATGCTAGGATTTTCCTAGCATTTCTAGGGGACCAAGTACCACACATGTATTGTGAAAGCCATGTTTTGTAGGGTGATAGTTTCAGGGGACTTGTTTAGACACAAAACTGGGTTGGGGGGTATAAAGTGGGGTTTGGGTGATGGCATAGGGTAGGGAAAGTGGTCTTCATACTAATGTTTTCCATAACGGGTTGGTCTCGGTGTTGATTATAGGAATCATGCACATTGGTGCCCCCCATGACTTACGAAGCGCCTCTTGTATCGATGATTTACGAGGAATTATACTAAGATTCATGATGGTCTTTGAATTGGTCGAGGCCATATTCTTGGCACCACATGAGTGACTCCATAGTTTTTGTATACGTAAGGTAGAACAACATTGAGGGCCGCCATGGGTTTATTATCATAGTATGTAAGTTGGTCAAATGGTGATGATTCAATATTCATGGGGGAACATAATCACCTGAAAAATGGAGGAGGCTATGGAGTTCATAGCATACATATAACTCCACCGAGGAGTATATTGTAGTCAAGCTATGCATCCAAGACTTTAATGTCTATGAGTATCATCTTTCCGAGCCCAAGTTTCGTGGAAATTCTGATATAGATTGATGGGAATTAAAGGTCGAGTGTCGTATGATCTAAGCATGATGTTAGACGGTTTCAGCTTAAGGTGATCTCAACCGCAGAAATAGACTTGGACATGATGCATGTAGATGCACCTCCGTCGATGATACATTGGTGTATGGTGATATTTTGGACTGAAAACGATATCTCGAAGGCGACCGAGAGAAGGAAGCCTAGGGGTGGATTTGTGTCAGGTCAAAAAAGCCATTATGCGTGAATCGAGAGGGTCGATTGCGCCTAATGCGAAAGTACGGCTTTCCACTATTTTGGGCATGATTATAGGACTTCTAAGGCTAACATGGCGGTGGTTGATTTATGCTAAATCATCCACGTATGTTGTAGTTATGGGAAAGCTTTTTGAGTGGTGTCCGACATGCTTAATTGTCCTCTTCACCATATTTGGAAGGGGCTCAATAGGTACTTTGGATATAGTCAATGAGTGCGGTGGGTGCAATCGTGCTCACACACGAGTGGGCTAGTGTGTCTTGAGGCATAGTTACGGTTTCATATGTCTAGAAGAACATTTTCTTCGCTATTCATGTCCATTTCGTGGTTGTCGTTCCAGGAATCATTTTGGCGTGGTTTATGTTTTTTGGGTATTAACCATTTGCCACGAGGGCGAGCTGCGTGGGGGGCGTTTCTAGTTACTGCACGTCCCGAGTCTCCTCTTTTTTATACTTAGGATTTTCCTTGCGGCGTTAGGAGAAGTTGGCCCTATGGTTCTCCTGGTCATAATGCCGGCGTGGGCCGAGCGTGAGATGGTTGCACGAAGATCACCGACACGTTGTTTTGCGATGGTGGGTTTTTTGTGATGGAAGGATAAAATTGGTTTCCGATGCCTTGGTTGTTGTATGGTTGTTGAATCTATTCCATCATCATTCCTAGCTGAGTACTAGGTCCCCTACGAGGGAGGGTACGGTCCTCCCCGGTGTTGGTGGTATGATCACATGCTATTTTTCATATTACGAAAAGGTGCGATTGACTTTGGTGGTATTCGAGGTTATGTCATGTTTTTGGTAGAATAATATGAGTAACCTTGGTATTGAATCTTTGCATGCCTAGGTGACCTTGGTTCGTTGACTCAGTGAAGCTCTCTACGGTATTTGATGCACTCGGAAATTCTTTGTAAGTTTTTAGGCATGGAGCATTAGGCAAGAAACTCTAAATGTATCCTCACTAGGTATAGATGAGTTGGAGTCGCCGGGAATTTGAAAATGGAGTCCTCCTCAGGAGGTAGGTCGTTGTGTCTGCCACATCTTTTGAGATCTGTTTTTGAGAGTCTTTCAAAACAAGTCCATTAAAACTCTATCATCGATAGCTTTTCAAAAGCGGCTGACGTCGCCGCCATTCATGGAGATGGCCGAGATATGGACACCTAGAATTTGGCCTAAAAATGAGTCAAAAAAGTCCAATCCCGAATCATGGTGGATGGGTAGTCTGAAATAAGTGAGGAACTAAGTATCGAGGGTGCTAAATGTTCCATGTGCGAAGCGAGAAGGCTCGCTCCACATAACATTTCGTAGGAGGTCGATTGAGGGTGCATTGAAAAAAATCCTAGTCGAAATAGTATCATCAATAATACTATTGCATGAACACCATAGGTGTAAATTCACGATATTATTTCTATGGTCTTCCGCTTGCTTCCCTTCAAATTTTGGTATGTCGAGGGAACTTTGTGAGCATAGGGAGGGCTAATCAGGTACGTGTGGAATGGGGTCATTAGTTAGCTTTGACAAATATGAAAGGTTTAATGATGCTAAAAAGTGTAAGCTGGTATTTACTTCCATTGTGTACTATGAAACACAGTGTCATTGTGATGATATATGGGGGGTGCCTGGGAAAGTGTTACGTGACCTGCACCGTTGTGTGTTTTGACTCCACGAAGGAGTAGTTCTCCTTTTCCCTCTAGAGGATTTTGGAGGAGTTGAGTGTGGTGACCGTTGCTAGGGATTCCACGTCGGTGTTGGGTGGCCCTTGGGGTTTCCAACTAGAGGTGCTCTCGATGAAGGATGAACCAATAATATGGTGGTGTGTCGTGCTTTGATGCCTAAATGGGGAAATACACCGAAAATCCTCCCCTCTAATGGAGGGAGTCCCAAAAAACATCTGGGTTGGCGAGGTCACATTGGGTCCGTTATGGTGTCGACTAGCTTAACGTGGAAAAAATTTTGGAGTACGGAGAGGAGGAAGATTATTACCAAAGAAAATACGATCAAATACATAAAGCAAGGAGAAAAAAATAAAAGGTAAGTTTTCCTTTATATTAATTATATGTGATCAAGAAAGAAAAAAATATTGTTTGGTTTTTTTTGTGTATAATACTCAAAAATCCTAAAAATACCTAATTGTCCTCACACTCTCAAATGTAGCTGGGCCTTCTAAAGATATTTTCTAATGGGTTGACGGTAACATCGCAGAAATAACTGATGTACGCCTTCCAACAACGGAAGAGGTGACCAAGGTAATGGTAAGAGGTTATAAATTTGCAGCATCATCACCTATAGAAGTATTCCTTAGATTTGGCCACTAAAGTACCATTGTCCCACATGAGCATTGGAGTCTTAAAGCTTCTTGGTGTTCAAACTACTAGTACAGGAGCACTTGATGGGACAGTAGCCCCCAGCATCTTGCATGCAATGGGCCCAAGCATAACCCTCCGAAACTGGGTCTGTAATGCTCGGGTATTCTGTTTCGTGTGCGGATAGACATATTTTAAGCTTCCTAAAAATTCCATATCTAAGTTTCAAATTGTAGAATGACCACAACATATTATTGGAGGCCTACGATTGGTCCTAACCTCGAACTATAATTTACTTTTGTGGTCCCCTGTGGGGATAATTTATTGAGTTCAATTAGTGGTTTAGTTTAGAGAGTCTTAGTTTTCTTAAGATGTGCCTTGGTCAAATCGTATGAAGAGGACAAAAGTCCGAAACACCTTTAGGTGCCTTTTGGTCCAATGCTTATGGATTATTTATGTGTTCTTTGGAGTGTACAATCACAATTGTTATTAGATATGTATATGTACGATGATCCTTTACAATCCTTTCTCTAATTACGCCATGTGTGATTGTTCCTTGCAAACAATTAACAATGTACGGATGATGGGCCGCTTACACCTTGCCTAGTTAGACGAAGTTTTGCACTATAGGGAGATGGAAAATTTCCTTAATAAAGCTTTCATATGCATAGCTAGGATCGAGATGTGCAAGGGTGGCACTATATTACTTTCCTTCTCTTTGATATTTTCATCCTTGTCTGAATCGTAATGCAAAAAATTGAACAAAAATAATGCGAAAAATTGAAAAACATAAATTAGCTAAAGATGTGTGGATGTATGGGCCACTTAATTTTCAACTAATTATTCTTTGTGTTTAGTATCATTTTTTACTAGAAAATTATCTTTTTCAAATAGCGTTTGTGGATTGAAGGCCACTTACTTTTCCACTACTTAAACTATGTGTGATTTGCAATGATAAAAAACTAAAATTAAAACAAGATATTTGCTAAGCTAAACTCCAACAAAAAGTGTCCTAACTAGGTCATGAAATACCGGAACAGCGGTGATGGAAACTTTCTTATGGGTTGCCAACACCTTAAAACTATAGAAAAAAATAGTGAAAAATAAGCTCCTTTCCTACCAGAAACTTTCATTTTCACACGAGCACGGTCGCAGCGTCACGTATCAGATTTGGCCACATGGATTACAGTGATTGAAAAAAATCCACCTTCTACGAGCCAAATTTCTCTAGCGAGTGTAGTGAAAAGTCTTGAGAGGAAGCATGAGTATGACTCTGCAGCAAGTACGAGTAGGAGACGGGACTCGCAAAAACAACCACTAGCTTAAAAAGAAAGAATGAAGTGAAGTCACCATTCTCATTGTAGTGTATTTCGACTTTGTGGGTATCGAAATACAGCTGTAGCCCTAATAGGGAGGCTTATTTCCTTCGAAGAAAGTCCATAGGATCAATTGGTTTGTTAGATTATTAGTGGGACAAAATAACATGTACCAAACTAAGTAAGGAACATAGCTATGCTACATCAATGAAGAAACAAAAAAACAAAAATAATCATGTACATTAATAAAGCTCAAATTGAGTCAAACACACTAATAATTCAAATGGATAACTCTCTCCCTTTATTAGGTGGTGGTGGTATAAGAATAGGATGCTAAATCGCTTTGCCAATGCACTCCTTTGAGCTACGAGCTCTAATATCGAAGACAAGGGGGTATCTTTCTCAAGCACTTGCAAGCCTCTCTCTCTCGCTTTGGATCGGGTAGGCTGATGGACACTTGGTGAACTTATTCTCTTGGATTGAGGTGTTGGATGATCAACAACTGAATCCTTCCAATCCTCTTGTTTTTGGACAACACAAGTTGGTTTTATCTCAAGCAATTTGGCGAGCATAACAATGTGTTCTCATATTTCTCTTCCCACGACGCCTGTTTATAAACATATTTCAAATTTTCCTCCCTCTCTTGGTAAAATATGTATGTTGACACAAGAAGTAGGGATAGATTCCTTTCGTGTGTTGCACTAAGGCCTCAAGGTGGCTCCAAGGTGGATACACTTGGGTCGGGCTTGAGTGAATCTTCTTCTTCAAGTGTGCCAAGTGGTCGTGATGGTGGATCGTTCTGCACACTCATGACCGTGTGGCTCTTTGAGGGTTAGCCACGATGATCTTCGTGGCTATCAAAGAAAAAATCCACAAAGATCGTGTGGGGTAAGTGTTTCATATGATAGTGGTTTAATAAAGTTACTGCCTAACCTTTAGAAAAATTTAAAATTTTGAGGGTCATATAATGTATTCATTCCATGTAAATCCTTATTTGTACCTTATGCTTGGCATTTTATAATGTCTTTTGCTTTTACGATTTTCTGGGTGTTAACAACAATGAACATTGAGACTTGCACTTATAGAATCCGCTATGTTGATCTAGTTCGAGAGGAGTGTGACTCAACTTTTCTTTAGTAAGAAGACATTTTCTTATAATCAAATGTGTAAGTAAGAAATCTAGATACGCAATTTTTGTTTTTCTCAATTTCAAGAATTTAGATAAGCACAATGAGGAGGTCATTACCGCATTAAAAAACAAAAATTGGAAATGGAGGAAAGAGTTTATTTTTTTATATTTTGGGGGGGGATAAATATCATATTTATTATTTAATTTCTAAAAAAACTATTAAGTTCAAATTTATAAATAATATATTTTGACCAATTCAAGTTAATAATAAAATATTATAAAACAAAAAATATGAAAAGTTTTATCATGATTATGCAATAGTTTAGATCTATTTTAATTTCAAATGTCAGTGTGAAAATTGAATCTATAAGTGATTTAATAAAATGATAATGCATCATAATTCTAACTGTGACATTTTCATTTCAAATTAAAAATATCTAGCTATGGTATCTTAATTCCAAAATCATTACAACCAATAACCAATGCTAATGCAGAACTAAATCAAGCAAAAGACTCAAGACTCTACCCAAAACACTACTCACCAGGAAACACGGATCAGTAACAACAATGATCTAATCATATTTTTCACATGATCTAATGAGAGTTTTTGAAAAAAAAGGTTTTTTTGAGATTACATACAAAAAAATCTAAGCCCTAGAATACCTCGTGGACATATAAAAAAACTATACTACATAGGAAAACCCAAAAATTTCCCAAAATTGCAATACATGTATCATCACTACTAGTGTAGTAGAAACAAATGATGATAGTTGTTTGCTAAGCCTAGAAAGAGTGATGTACCTTTTTGTCTTAGACTATGTAAAGTTATGAAGGGGTGAGAAATTTTTTTATTATATTTTTATTGGATATATCAAATCTAATGGAATTAATGACTCAAACATATTTATTATTAACAAAAATAAAATTAAATAAAAAGAGACTTATAACTACTACATTGAAAATAAATCTGAAACTTTGATTTTTGTATACTATTAGCTGAATATTCTCAGATATATTATGGAGATTAAATCTCTACCATCACGCAGTAATTATTGATAATTAAATTGAGTTTTAGAAGCCTGATTGTAAAATAGGTATGCTTATTAGCATAAAAATTGATTAATTAAAAGAAAGTGTGTTAGGTCCCTATATTACTAGTTTAGTCCCTTATTGTTATTAGTGTGGCTCCCTTATTGTTATTATTGTACCCTGTAACCCCAATATTTTTATTATTGTGCCCTTACATTATTATTGTTAGATCAGTCTATGATTATATCATGGCTCCCATGGACTCCTATATAAAAAGAGGTTTTGGTCATTTGTATCATCCAAGAATTGTTTCATTTATGTAATGTATTTGGAGGTTTCCCCCTCGAAGTGGCTGATTTCTAAGGCATTGATCTCTCTTTACTTCTATTTTTGGAGCTGGTTTCATAACATTTGGTATCAGAAGCTTTGGATTCCATGGTTTCGCCTACGCTCCAAACGGATCATCGTAATGTTTCACAATATATATCTACGAAGGTTTAGAAGCTAAAATTTATGTAGCGCGAAGCCAGATCCTGAGGAACATCTTGTAAAAATTTTAGATCTTGGTTCGAAATATTTTCGGAGATATGATTTTGAGAAGTTAGGGTTTTTTTCAAGCTCTCAGAATTTCAACTAAAATAGGTCATCGATGGCATTTTCGCTATAAATTTTTGTATACGAAGTTTAAAGAAATGCTAAAATTTTTTACGGTATGCAAAGCTGAAATCCCTAAAGGAACCTCCAGTAAAATTTCTAAATCTTGGTTCGACAATATTTTTTGGATATATGATCCAGTGGAAGTTAGGATTGTTTGAGGCTCCCATATTTCATCGCAAAGAGGTGACCGTGGGAAAAACATCATAACTCTCTCTCACGAGCGTCGGATTGGGATTTGCGCAAAGTCGGTCGCAAGATACACGAGACTTTGGTTTTCGGTATATCAATTTCAGAGCCGAAAGGAGGAAACGATTGACACGTGGCAAGTCGTGACAAGTTCGCTCTACTTGAACCGGTCCATAATTAGGTCATCATGGGAGATTGGGCATAACTTTGTCTTGAAGAATCCAAATCAGGTCAGAGCTGTGGCATTAAAAGATGATTCAGATGGGCTACTTCAGGGATGAATTTCAGATATTGACGATCCGAAAATCATAGAGATAATTAAGTTTCAATATCGAGCTCCTCAAAAAGCAAGAAAAAAGTGTGTATTTTTTTCGAGATTACATAAGTCTCGTTTTAAAAAATTAGTTTGAATTTTGATCTAGGTGGATATTGGTGGTCCACCACGCCTGTTCCACTTGGGGCTCCACCATTTTAAATTTCGGTTTTTTAGTTTTAAGCCTGATTTACTATTTTTAGCATGTGTTTTTCGGGTCCTAAACTTCGGAGCGGGCGTTTGCCCTAGCGATGTTTTTTTGGGAAAATGGAGGGAGAGCAGCCATGGGTCCATGGATTGATGTTTCTCAGTTTCCTGAAATTTGTAGTCCTCGGATATATATTTCCTAACGAGGTATGGATACGCATCAAACGGAGGTCGTATGCCGAGTTACGCCCACGGGAAGTTGAAACACCAATTTACCCAAAGCGGGAGGGCCTGGATTTTAGCGCTTCATCTCCCGGGGTTAGGGTTTGCGGCTGGCCCAGGATTTCCCATTGTTTCTCAAATGGTAAATAGGCCCTCGAACGCCTCATTGTAACGGAGTTCGAGAGGCTGCAGTCGCACATCTCTTCTCGGAGAGATAGCTACCGGTGCCCTAGCTAAGTTTTATTTTCCATTGCGCGTACGTAAGCAAATTTCGAGTTCTTTGATATTAATGAAATGAAGTGTTATTTCCGCCTGCATCTCTTGTATTGTATGGTTGTATGTTTGTACTGTTGCATTCACTGCATAAATTTGGATCAGTGGTGTGTTATCGGAAGCGGTTTGCTTTTTCTCGATCCTTCTTTGCATGTCAACGAGGTGCGGGGTACAAGGTGCTTGCAGGGCTCGATGCGGTGCTGGAGCTTTGCAAGATCGGCCCTCGCAAAGCCTCGACGGACGCCACATGCGGACAAAGAAAGATGAGGGAGCGAGGAGATCCTATCAAAATATTGCTCGAGGAGGCCCTCGAAAAACAAAGGCACGCGATGATGGATAACTTTGCTCGGATCCTTCCGACGGCTACCCAGCTGGCGGGCGCATACGCATCCGGCCGGCCCTGCTTGAAGGCACGACTCCTTTTAAGGTACAACTAAATTTTGACATTCCCATATTTGTGAGGGTCAAATATATATATATATATATATATATATATATATATATATATATATATATATATATGTATTCCATGGGAATGTCGTAGACAGATGGTTAGGGTACTGGTAAGAAGGATATTTCTCGGTTCATGACTTTTGAGACCGGGAGAAGTTTATTTTGCACTCCTCAAAGCTACCCCCATGTTGCGGTGGAAACCTCTTTGTCGAGCAAGGACCGAGACGGAGACCCTCCTACGTGCTCGGCCGTGTCCAACTTGGAATTCTTTCCGAGAACGCCATCAGGGAATAGTACTATCCGTGGGGAGCTGTGAGGACAAGTACGCACAATGCATTGGACCACGCTACGACAACAACAAAGGGATCAAGATGTGCATGAGGTCGGCAGATACGCATTCGATACCACTGCGCACAAAGGTTGGGTATCCAAAGATTCCGAAGAAACATACTGGTGCTAAAGTGCTCCTTGTTGTCTACACGGAATGCATTCGAAGGAGGAAATGGAGTTCCTCGACATCTCCTCGCCTGGTGACGCACTCTTAGGTATGCTTTGGCAAGATTGAGCAAAAAGTCAAGCGCGAAGAAGCGAAAGAATTTGGATCTACCAGGCCAAACAGCGAGGAAAGGTGCTTCCAAACAACCCACGCAAGAACAAGGGGACGGAAGGCAAGGCGCGGCGGCTCCCTCCATCGAAGCCACAAAGAAAATAACAACACCGCAAAGCCAAATAAGGACACGGGAAAGTGGTGTGAGTTCCATAAGAGCTCCCGCTCACAACACAACGTGAGTGTCGGGCCATGCGAAGTCGCGTAGTGGCCGAGATGAGGGCCTCGAGTCGGATGCATGCTGCGACTCCGAAATCGAGAACACGAAAAGGTGAATGAGAGGTAGACAGTGATTATTGATGCGGAGACCCAATGTCCTTGTTGCCTACCAAAAGATCACAAAGGAGGAGGCGGAAGATCCGGAGGAGGAGGAAGACGTCTCTTCCACTCCCGAGATGTGGGCCAAGGGCTCGGTACCGGGTTCATTGTCGACAATGGGAGCCGAAGAACCTCATTTCAGCGAGGCCGCCGTGAAAGAGTGGTTGGGCTTGCAGAACCACGGCTCACCCATCCATACACCGTCGGGTGGCTTCACCAGGCAGGATCCCCGCGTCGGCCGGCGGTGTCACCTTCACCTATAGCATCAAGCCCTTCACGGTTAAAGGTGTTATGTGACGTTGCTCCTAGCCCGAGTGTTTACGATGTATTATTGCTACGAAGGACAACCATACTTGTGGAAGCGTCATGATGTGTATGGAGTCTACCGACCTCGTGCGGTTATTGTTACTTTGGGAAATAAGTTGTTACCAAGATACCAGAAGAGGTACCTCCTCACACGCTATCTCTTTCGTTACTGCACGATACGAGCAAGCTCATTTCGGCCAGGAAATTCAAGTTTCACGATGATCCGCCCAGGGCAAGAAAGACGACGCCGCGGCCTCCCGGAGCGAGGACTCTCTGCGCACAACAACAACAAATGGATAAAGGTTGTGGAGAATCTGCATTTGTTTGACGCGCGCCTGTCCCCACCCACGTTCCTCTACCTTTGTCCAGTCAAGCACCCGATTGATACGGCGAGTGCGCACGCTACCTAATGGGCCAGATCCTATCGGCCGCTGCGCATTTGCAGCCAGAATGATGAAATCCGAAGACGATTCGAGTACCGTGCGAAAAGGTCGTATCAGGACGAAGTCCATCGTCCACATGCCAGGAGCCGATCGTGTTGGTGCGAGAAGGATGGAGACGGCGACTCGTATTGACTGTCGAGTGACTGAACAAGATCCTCTGTGCGACGGTGCCCAATCGCGTGGTTGGTGACCGTGCAGACCAACTCAAGAGTGAAAAATATTTCAAGCAAGATCGACGACAGTCTCGGTGTCACCGGTACCAATTGAACCCTCTGATGTGAAGGCGCCTTGAAAGCCAAGGAAGGAAGGCCTTTTCGGAGGAAAGTAGGCTGGTCATGCCTTTCAGGGTTGATGAATGCTCCCGCCACCTTCATGAAAGGGATGATGGATGACATCTTGCAGCCATTCACCAACTCATTTGTGGTGGTGTGCTTGAGATGACATTCGGTCTTGAGCGGACTTGGGAAGAGAACTAGCACATCCGAGAAGTCCACTCCAAAGCTTTGCGGCAACACGATTATGTGCCAATTTGGAGAAGTGCACTTTTGGCAACGCGGGTTGCGATCTACGGGATACATTATTGATGAAAGGGGTGCATGTCGATCGAGCCAAGATCCAAGTCATTCGGGATGGCCCAGCCCCAACCACTATGTGAGCTTCGCGGCTTTACGGGTCTTGCTAATTTCTGCACAGGAGGTTCGATTGACAGGAGTTCTCTCATATCACTTGGCCCTTGAGTCGAGTCACCAAAAGGGGAGGAGCGAGAGCAAACAGTGCTGTGCGCCTCAACGAGAAGGCGTTCACGAGTGAAAAATCGCCTCTGTGCCGCGGTGCTTTCACTTTACCCGAGACTTGCAACCGCCATTTGAGATGGTCGAGACAGATGCCTACGACTATGCTATTGGGGCGGTTCTTGCTCGGTGGGGACATCCAGGTGGCGTTTCATAGTGGAGACATTGTCGACACGGTCATAAGTACACATATGACAATGCCAACGTGCTCATTTTGCAAAGCTTGTCGACAATGGAGGCATTACATTTTTGAGAAGAAAACAATCGTCCGAGACCACGAGGCCCTTGCGGTTCATACGGACACAAGGGAAGTTGCGGAATGATCGCCATCATAAGTGGTCCTGCATCTTGCTGTGAGTTTCGTTGAACATCAGAAAGTACGAGAAGGTACGCACCAATCATGTTGCGTGCGCATCGGCGGGCCAGCCACCGATCATGGTGCTCACCAACGTGCTCCCGCTCTTGTGGGCACGAGACTTACGATTGGCCGACGGCACCTGAGAGTGAGCCGAGTCGTCCATATGAAACTTACGAGGCACTCTTGTGCGCGAGTTCCAAATTTTCACCTCGAAGATGCACTTTTATGTCACATGGGACACCTTTGTGTTCCTTCAAGCGGCGATGCAAAGATGATATGGGAAGCACACTACGGTCGAGTCGTTTGCCCGGGCATTTTCGGGGGTTGAGAAAAACGGTGGCAAATCTGCGAGAAGTATTTCTGTTGGCGGGAGACACTTCAGAAAGGATGTCGAGAAGCACCTCGGATCCTGCTGTTGCTTGTGCCATTGCCAAAGCACGACCATCGAGAAGCAAGGCCTATATACTCCTCTACTACCTACCCCTAGTCGACCTTGGGAATCCATCTCCATGGATTACATGCTTCGGGCATACTTGCCTTCTACTAAGCGAGGAAATGTTGTGTTTTTGTGGTGGTTGATCGATTCTCAAAGATGGCCATTATGGCGGCTGCGCGAAGAATATCACGGCGATGACCAGCTGCTAAAGCTCTTCTTTGAGCGAGGTGTGGGTGCACTTTGGGGATCACGGTCTATCATATCGGACTCCAGCGAGACGCGGGATAGCGAGGTTCCTCGGCACATTTTGGTCCGGCCCTGCTGGTCGATGTTACCGGATACTCAAGCTCACCAAGTCCACAGCTTTCCATCAAGCAGATGGCCGGGCAGTCATCGACGAGAATGATTGTACACATTGCGCATGGCACATTCAGGCATCCACGCACTTTGGGACGAGAGCCTCCCCTATCGCACTGCATAGTTATAATCGGGCTCTCCACGGTTCAAATCGTCCTTAGCCAGCTTTCAGGTGGGCTTGGGATTCCCGGCCACTATGTCCCATTGACGTGGCAGCTGGCATTTCGCAGGTTGCTCGAGCCAATTCAACTCATGTCCGGTCGAAGTTGACAAAGCAAGTAGCTTCGTCGAGCGCATTCAACACATCCGCCAACGGGTTCATGATATATTGGACAAAGCCAATGCACAATGCAAGCCAACAACATGATCAACATCGGGTGCCACACAAATTCCGAGGTGGGCGACAAAGTATGGCTACATTTGCGAAGGAGCGCCTCCTTTGGACCCCACACGCTTCGCGGCTGCGATGCGGGCCGTACACCTCGCCGAGAGCTGTGAGGAGCAACGCCTTCGAGCTCGGTATTCCACCATTCCTTGAGTACGCACCACGATCTTCAATGTGGATCACCTTGGTCTTACTTCCACCTCTCTTCCACCTCTGGACACCTCGGACATTGCGGAACAACTCTCACACCAACGAGTTAAATCAGTGTTGCATGGAGCCAGAGGCCACCACGGAGTTGTATCATGGACATGCAAAGTCAAGAAGAACACTCACTGGCAGAGAAGATCCAACTATATTGGGTTGTCCAAAGGCTGGCCAACTCTTTCGCACGAAAGTGGTTCACGACCAAGTTCGGCGACGCAAATTTCACTCATCTCATGGGAGGAACTTAACGCAATGGGGACCATTGCTTCCCTAAGAGGAATGATCCGGTGGATATTGGTGGTCACGCCTATTCCACTTGGGGGCTCCACCATGTTTCTATTTCGGTTTTTCGGTTTTCGCTGCACGAGTGCTATTTTGGCGAGTTTTCGGGTCCTAAGGAAAGCAAGCTTTCCGGAGCCGTTTTGGAGCCTAAAACGGCGTGGCAAAATGGAGAGACGACATGGGTCCGTGGATTGATGTCGCTCGTTCAAAATTTGTGAGTCCTCGGAGGATAGATCTTTCTAGCGAGGTGTGAGTACGCGTCAAAGCGGAGATCGTATGCCAAAGTTACGCCCACAGGAAGTTGAGAAACACCAATTTACCCAAAAACGGGGCCCATAGTTTTGGCGCTTCATCTCCCGAAGGGTTAGGGTTTTTGTGCTGTTTAGGATTTCCCATTGTTTCTAAATGATAAATAGGCCCTCGAGCTCTAAGTATGCAATTTCGGAGGCACAGCCATGCGCACACATCTCTTCTCAAAGATAGCTACGCAGTAGCCTAGCTAAGTTTGTTCACATTACGCACGCAAGCAAATTTCAGTTCTTTGATATTAATGGAAATGAAGTGTTATTTCGTTGCATCTCTCTGTGTATTTATGTGGTGTAGGATTATGCCATGTTTACCATTTGCGTTCACGTAAATATGGATCAAAATTTATTCCAAAGGCACATTGAAGAATAGATATCGGTATTGGGTTCTAAAATTCCCCCTAAAAAATAATTCAACACCCATTAAGCCTTCATAAGGCTCTACTATGACTCATGAAGATGAAGAAATGCAACATGAGATATCAAAATTACAAGAGCAAGTGCACTTTCATCTCGCAAAGAGCAACAAAAAAATGAAATGGAAGTTTTTGAAGAAAGGCGTGGAAACTAAGATGAATGGTTTGGAAGCGCAAGATGGATGGCATGGAAGTGGGCATGGAAGCTAAGATGGATGACATGGAAGCTAAGATCATGATGAAAGACAACATGGAAAAACATGAAGAATGATCTAAAAGAAGACATAGAAGGTTTGAAAAAGTTGATACAAGAAATGTTTCCTAATGGCGAAAAAGATAGTAGAGGAAACTCATGATGAGAACAAACTAAATGTTAATAGTGATTTCATAAACTCTAATGTTGGATGGAAGAACCACCATATTCCAAAGATGGATATGAGGAAGTTTGATGGAAAGGATCCCGTAACATGGATACTACAGATGGAGCAATATTTTGATCTCAATAATGTGCAAAACACACAAAAGGTACGCATTGCAACTTTACATTTAGAACAAAATACATTTGTATGGTATCGATGGCTTTTCTCTAGTAAAAAAATTGTCACTTGGTCAATTTTTACGGAGGAAATGATAGCACATTATGAGGATACAAAGAGAAACACCTTCTTTAGCCAATTGATAAATCTCAAACAAAAAGGTTTCAGTGGTGGAGCAGCATTGAGGACTTCTAAAAAATTGAATATAAGGGTAACTGATATTCCCAGAAGGAACACAGGATTGATGTCTTCATAGGGACTTTAAAGGATAACATCCAACATGAAGTTCGCGTTTGGGAACCTGATTCATTGGAAAAGGCATTTCAGAGTTGGCAAGAAAAATTGAATGTAAAATTATGGCGACAAGGAAGCCTACCACTCACATATATAAAGATGGAAGTGTTGCTACTCCTAGACTTTCCACAACCTACAAGGTTGACACCACAATAATTGGAAGAAAAAAGAGCAAAAGGGCTTTTGCTACAGTTGTGATAGAAAATACACTAAAGTTCATAAGTGTGTTGAGAAGAAATTATTTTACATAGATTGTGAAGAGGAAGAAGAAAATGAACAAGAATCTTCAAAAGAAGAGGATATACACCAGGAACCAACCCTAGAAGAGGAAGAAATGAATCCGACCATATCATGTAATGCATTGGTAGGAATTACCACTCCTCAAACTCTCAAGATAGAAGGACATATCAAGAAGAAAAAGGTAATAGTGTTGATTGATTCGGGTAGTACCCATAATTTTATTCATTGTGAGGTAGCCAAGGAATTGAATTGTTTCCTATACCCGACACCGGAATGTCAAGTGATGGTTGCAAATGGAGGAACTATAAAATTGCTCTGTAAAATGCCATAATATCAAGCTAACCATGGGGGGAATATGTATTGAAATAGTCCAATGCTTTCCATTCCTATGGGAGGTGTTGATGTTGTACTAGGAGTACAATGGTTACAATCTTTGGGGATGGTAGCTTTTAATTTTCAAGAACTTTTCTTGAAAATTTTTTCAGAAAGGAAAGGAAGTCGAATTACGGGGTATCGACGAGGGAAGCCGGGGAAAGATAATAAGCTCTAATTTCATGACAAAATCTTCTGAAGAAAGAACAAATGAGGCATAATTTGCACAATTATGCTCACTAGAAGTTCCAACATCAAAATCATCTGTTCTGCAGAGATCTCAAAAAGTCTTGGACAATCATTCCAAGGTGTTTGAAACTCCCAAAGGACTCCCACCTATTCGTGATCATGATCATGCTATTCTATTTGATTCCAGGAAGTGTTCCTCCAAACATCGAGGCCTTATAGATATCCTTATGTCCAAAAGAGTGAAATTGAACGTATGATTGCAGAAATGTTAGAGGTCGGTATAATTCAACCTAGTCAAAGTTCTTTCTCTGCTCCAGTAGTATTGGTGCACAAGAAGGATGGATCATGGCGCATGTGTCCAGATTATAGGGAGCTCAATAAGCTCACCATTAAAGATAAATTTCTCATTCCTGTGATTGATGAATTATTGGATGAATTACATGGAGCAATTTATTTTACCAAGTTGGATCTTCATTCGAGATATCATCAAATTAGAATGAAGACCGAAGATATTCCAAAAACAAACATTTCGAACTCATGAGGGTCATTATGAATTTTTGGTCATGCCTTTTGGCCTTACCAATGCACCTTCTACATTTCAAGTGGTTGATGAATTCCATTTTCAAACCCTTCCCTTAGAAAAATTTGTGCTAGTATTTTTTTGATGATATACTAATATATGGACAGGTCTTGGAAGGATCATGTTCAACATGTTGACGAGGTGCTCAAACTATTGCGGGAGAAACAATTATATGCAAAAAACATCCAAATGTTTCTTTTGGAGTACAAGAGGTGGAATATCTAAGATTCATATTGTATCTCACGAGGGTGTTAAGGTAGACCCTAACAAAATTAAAGCCATTAAGGAATGGAAAGTCCCCACAACCATAAAACGAGTTGTGAAGGATTTCTCGAGTTAACATGGTATTATCACAAGTTTGTTAAGAATTATGGGAGAATAGCAGCACCTCTAACAACATTATTGAAGAAAGATGCATTTTCATGGACTCCTGAAGCAACTAAGGCCTTTGAACATCTTAAAGAGGCAAATGTGCCTAGCACCGGTCTTAGCTACACCAAACTTCACAAAAACCTTTATTGTGGAATGTGATGCCTCGGAAATGGAATTGGTGTTGTTTTAATGCAAGAAAGAAGACCCATTGCTTTTGAAAGTCGTCCAATCAAAGGAAAGTATTTACATAAAGCTATTTATGAGAAGGAAATGTTAGCAATACATACATGCACTAAATAAATGGCGACCTTACCTAATGGGAAGACACTTCAAGGTAAAAAACTGATCATGATAGTCTTAAACACTTTTTTGGAACAAAGACTATCTCAAAAGAGCAGCAAAAATGGGTCACAAAGATGTTGGGTTATGACTTTGAAATAATCTACAAAAGAGGGAAGCTAAATGTTGTTATGTAGATGCACTCTCAAGAAAGAATGAAGAGGTGGAAGCATTGCTTTGTGCCATTTCTATTATCCAGCTAGATTGGATAACCGAAGCAAGGGATGAATGGAAGAAGGACGAAAGAAGTGTGGACACTCATTCAAAAAGTTGCAGCAAGATCCTAGTACATCTGATACATTTAGTTGGAAAAATGATTCCTTATGGTACAAAGATCGCTTATATCTTTGTAAGAATTCTCCAACTAAAACAAAGATTATTTTTGGAATTGCACACTTCTCCTTTAGGAGGACACTCGGGATTTTTTAAAAAACTTACCACGAGGGTGAAGAAATAATTTTTTTGGGATGGCCTTAAATACGATATTCAAAATCTTGTGGCGGAATGTTTTGTTTTCCAGCGAATAAAGTTGAGACAATTAAGACCCCAGGGTCTTCTACAACCTTTATCCATTCCAATTCAATGTTGGGAGGAGATTTTCAATGGATTTTATCACGAGTTTACCTAAGTCCGAAAGGAAAGAGTGTCATCATGGTGGTAGTTGATAGACTTACCAAGTATGCAAACTTTTGTGCATTATCTCATCCATTTAAAGCAAGTACAATTGCTACTACATTTATGGACACAATTCAAAAAGCTACATGGAAACCCAAAGGGTTATTGTGAGCGACAGAGAGTCCCATTTTTACTTGGAAATTTTTTGGACGGAGTTATTTTCTTGTTTGGGTACTCAATTAGCTCATAGCTCATCTTATCATCCTCAATGCGATGGTCAAGCGAGATAGTGAAATAAATGTTTTGAAGGATATCTTCGTTGTTTTGTATCTGATAAAACAAACACAATGGGTCGAGTGGTTACCTCTTGATGAATGGTGGTATAACACTTCCTTCCATATCTGCGGCAAATGACCCCATTTATGGCACTTTATGGATATCATCCACCATCCATCACATCATCTTTAAGAGAAAATTCGAAGGTTCAGCGGTGGAAGATCACATCGAGCATCAACAAGAAGTTCTCCAACTCTTAAAGGATAACCTGAAATTTGGCACAAAATCGAATGAAACAACAGGAAAGATCAACATCGCAGTAGAGAGAAGTTTTGATGTAGGAGATTCGGGTATTTTTACGGCTACAACCATATAAACAAATGTCCCTCAAGCAAGTGAAGAAGGATAATAAATTATCGCCAAAGTACTATGGTCCTTACAAGGTGTTGCAAAATATTGGTACTATGGCATACAAATTGGAGCTTCCTGCTTCTTCGTGAGTGCATCCAGTTTTCCATGTTTCATGCTTAAATAAGGTTATAGGTGAAAATATTTCCAGTTCAAACAATATTGCGCAACTTGATGAGGAAGGAAAAATCATATTGGAACACTGAAGCTGGTCACGGAAACAAGAACTCGACAACTACGAAATCGATCAATTTGAGTATCTCATCGAGTGGAAAGAACTTACCCACTGAAGATTCTACATGGGAGGATGAGAATTTTATACGAGAAGCACCCAGAGCTACTCAAGCTGTTGAGGACAACAATTTTTTGAAGGAGAGGGACATGTTAGGTCCCTATATTACTAGTATAGTCCCTTATTGTTGTTAGTGTAGACCCCTTATTGTTATTATTGTACCCCTGTAACCCCCATATTGTTATTATTGTGCCCTTAAATTATTATTGTTAGGTCGACTAGGATTATATTGTGGCCCCATGGACTCCTATATATAGAAAGGAGGTTTTGGTCATTTGTATCATCTGAGAAATTCTTCATTTATTTAATGTATTAGAGGTTTCCCCCTCAAAGTGGTTGATTTCTAAGGCGTTGATCTCTCTTTCCTTCTATTTTTTGGAGTTGGTTTCATAACAAAGTGATATTGCAAAGGGTAGGTATATGAAATGAGTTATGGCATGTGGTATTGATAAAGCTGACCATGGTACGGCCTATGGTATTGTAAGAAATTCTATTTCCAATTTAGGAATTTTATGATAAAGTGGAAGTGAATCTTTCTATGGCTAATAATATTGAGACATGTTTTTTTGTGTATTTTTAGTCTTATATTTTTTAGTTTTCGTTTTCTTTTATCAATGGATGGGGAAAATATTTTGATGTTTATTATGGATGACTCTCTATCAACAGGTTATTAACCATTTAATTTTGTATGGTTGTGATAGTCTTAGGAATATGAGATGCATCATGAAGTTAGTGTTTTGATACTTATAATAAAATGAAGCTTATTGACATTTTGTCAACCATTTAATTTTTATGATTGCACTAGTATTAATCAAATTATGTAATCTTTTAAAATATTTGTAAGTTCAAAAATTCTACCATATGAATCAAATATAAATTAATGTAAAATAGATTCTTTTTTTGTTTTCACATATTTAAAACAAAAATTAAAAAAACTTATAATATTAATTCAAATTAGATTAATATAAATCGAGAGTTTATTTTAATTTTGGATCTACCAAGTGTTCAAAAGTTATTCAAACTCCTTTTTACTTTAAAAGAGATTTGCACCTCAAGAGATTTTGGTCTCTACATAATATTTGATCAATCTAGAATATATCTATATCTATATATATATATATATATATATATATATATATATATATATATATATATATATATATATATATATATATATATATATAATTTATAAATTTACTTTATTATTATATAACATGACACAACATGATAGAAGTGATACAGAAAATTACAGCATCTCTTCAATAAACTTGAAGAAAAACCTATATCATGAAAAAAATGAATAAAGAATCTGTAAATTACTGGAAAACTTGCACATAAAATTTCGTACAAAAAGGTTGGTGACTAGAGCTATGGAAACCACTTCCCTTTCACTCTCAAAATGTGATTTAGGTAAAACTAGTTATTCTCGAAAAGTACATTAATTGATGAGATATTTATTATCACTTTGATTTTGTATTTAAATTAAATAATGTTCTTCTTTTTATTGTGTTAGATTTGACATTAATTAATGGTTTCCTTTTATTGTATTAGTAGAGTAATAGTTAGTCGATTTGATCTTTTGTGCATAGTTTTTAAGATTTATTTTAACAAGTCATTGATTTTTTTACAGTTTATAAACAAATAATCAATCAAATTTAATTTATGTAAATATTTAAAAAAAATAAAATAAGAATGATTTATTGTTTTTTTATTAATATTCATAATATATCACAAATAAAAAATGCATTCAAAATTAATAAAAACTTCTAGTTGTAAAACCTTGAAGAAACAAATCTTAATGATATAGGAATAATTACATAAATACATACTATAAGCAAGTTATTAGTTCACAAGTAACAACATAAATTACTTTTTAATTTCAAAATAATGATCAAGAAAATATAGATAGTTGTATATTAATGAGGATATATCTAACACAATCACATTTACCAATGTGGTTGATATCTGTGATAGCTATATCCACCACCCACCACAAAATATTTTACAAAAATAAATATTATACATTTATGAATATAATTACCAATATATTTTATATATCTACTTATAACATATATATATATATATACATATATATATATATATATATATATATATATATATATATATATATATATATATATATATATATATATATATATATATATATTATTTAATAATATATATAATAATAATAATATATTATTAATTTTTCCAATATATTATGGTTTTAACAAACTATACTATAATTAAAAAATAACATAATAATAGTATTTTATTATTATTTATAATAAGTATATATCTCTTACCAATGTCCAAAGTTATTAATGTTATAAACCAAAAAAGAACTAATAAACCCAAGTTTGATATTATAAACCCAAAGGAATTGGTGAACCCAAGGGAAAAAATATTAAAAAACTTAAGAGATTAAGAAGCCCAAAGGATCATATTAAGCAGAAGAAATTAATAAATCTTGGGAAATAATATTTTTAGTAAAAGAGAGAGATTAATAAATCTTAGGAAATAATATTTTAAATACAAATGAATGATAAAATCACATGATTTTTAATATTATAAACCGAAGAGAACAATCAACCTTAGGGATTTTTTTCTCATATTATAAACCCAATGAATTAATAAACTAAAGGATCAATCGTCCAATGGATTGTTATTTAAAAAAAAGAGAAGAAACAATAAAAACGCAGAGGGATTAATACTAAAAAACCAAGGGTTTATAAAGCGAGTGAATAATATTAAATCTAACGAGAAAATATTATAGACCCTTAAGTACATAAGCCCTTAGATAAATATTATAAAGCGCTGAAATAAAAATCAATATTTTAAAGTGAAGGGAATCTGAGTAAATCAACAAGGGATTAAATGAAACACCCAATGAATTATTATATATAATAAAGTTAGGGAACAAATAACCCGAATCTTTTAATATTATAAACCCAAGAAATTAGTAAACCTAAGGGAAAAAATATGATAAAACCATGGGATAAATATTAATAATATATATCGAAGGAATTAATAAACCTAAGAATTAATGTTTTAAAATCAAATAGATTAATAAAGTCTAAGAAATTATATATTTTAAACTCAAAAGCTAAAAAATTAATAAACCCTTAAGAATCAATATTTTAAAATAAATAGATTAATAAACACAAGGGATTAATAATATTATAAACCAAAGGAGCTAACAAACCCAAGGTTTTAATATTATAAACCAATGAACTCGTGAACCCAATGGATAAATATAAAAAACGTAAGGGATCAATAAGGCCAAGGGATCAATATTAAAAACGAACGAATAATAAAGCCTACAAATTGATATTTTTAAACACAAAGGATTGATAAAATCACATGATTATTAATATTATAAACCCATGGAAATAATATTAAACCTAAGAGATTAATATTATAAATATAAAGTATATAAAAACCCTTAGATAAATACTATAAACCATAAAATAAACATGGTTGACCATGCTTGATTTAAACATAAAGAAAAATGTTGTCGCAATACGACATTGGACGAAGAATGACCATGGTTGGTCATGGTTGATTTTCATATTAAGACAATATTTGTCACACGTGACATTCGAACATGGAAGACCTTGATCGACTAGGACTAATGATGATTAACAATGGTCGCCCATGCTTTATTTTTCATATTGAGACAATGTTTTTCATAATGTGACATTGGACCATGCATTAATATTAAAGTGTAGGAGTAATATTTAATGCCTAATATTGGGATTTAGTAAACCGAATGTACTAATACTACCAACCCAAGAGCTATAAAACTCAAGAGATCAATGTTATAAACACAACGGATGAACAAAACTAGGGAATTTTCAATATGATAAGCATTAAACATCAATTAAGCCAAGGGATTATAAATATTATAAACAAAAAAAACATCAATAAACTCGAGGATTATTAATATTATAAATACAAATTATTAATAAACCCAAGTGATTAATGGACCATAATAATTAAAATTTTTAAACTCGGTCATTAATAAATTGAAGGGATTATTAATATTGTGCAAAAACTAATAAAGCCGAAGGTTTTCATATTTTAAACCCAAGGAATTTGGTGAGACCAAGGGAGAAATTTAAAAAACCTAAGGGATTGACAAGCACTGAGAAGGATCCATATTAGAATTAGAAGGGATTAATAAATGCTAGGAATTAATAAACCCAAGGGCTTATTAATGTATAAACCAAAAGAGCGTAATAAATCGAGGTTTAATATTATAAACCAAAGGAATTGGTGAAGCGAGGGATAAATATTAGTATTATAAACGAAGAAATTAGAGAAACCCTAAGAATAAATATTTTAGACTCAAGAGATTAAAAATCCTAAGAATTAATGTTTAAAACACAAAAACCTAAGAGAAATTAATAAACCTAAAAATTAATATTTTAAACTCAAGGGATTAATGAAATCGTAAATTAATATTTAAAACCCAACGACCTAAGAAATTAATAAACCTTGAGAATTAATATTTTAAAATCGGAAGATTAATAAACCCAAGAGATTATTAATAATACAAACAAAAGAAGTAGTAAACCCATGGGTTTCAATATTATAAACCAAAGGAATTGGTGAACCCAAGGGATAAATATTAAAAACCTAAGGAGATAAATGAGGCCAAGGGATCAATATTTATAAAAAAAGAGATTAATAAACCCTAAGAATTAATATTTTAAACTCAAAAACCTAAGAAACTAAAAAACCATAATAATCAATATTTTAAACTTAAGAGATTAATAAACCCAAGGGATTATTAACATTAGAAACCAAAAGAACTAATAAAAGCTGAAGGGTTTGATATCATAAACCAAAGTAAATCATAGAACTAGGGATAAATATTAAAACCTAAAGGATCAACAAGGCCAAAGGGATCAATATTAAAAATAGTAGAGATTAATAAACCCTAAGAATTAGTATTACAAACTCAAGAGATTAATAAACCCAAAGGGTTATTAATGTTATAAACCAAATATTTAGTAAACTCAAGGGTTTAATATTATAAACCAAAGAAATTGGTAAACCCAATGATAAATATTGAAAACCCTAAGAGATGAATAAGCAAAGCTAATGGATCAATATTAAAATCATGAGAGATTAATAAACCCTAAGAATTAATATTTTAAACTCAAGAGATTAATAAACCTAAGGGATTATTAATGTTGTAAACCAAAATAACTAATAACTCTAGTGTTTAATATTATAAACCAAAGGAATTATTAAAATTATAAAGTTAAGGAACAAATAAACACAAGCATTTAATATTATTATCCCAAGAAATTAGTAAATCGAACGGAAAAATATTATAAACCCTAAGGGGATGAATATTAGTATTATAAAACCAAGAAATTGATAAACCCTAAAAGAATTAATGTTTGAAACTCAAGAGATTAATATACCCTAAGAATTAAATAGTTTCAACCCAAAAACCTAAGAATTTAATAAACCATAAAGAAATTAATATTTTAATGTGAAGAGATTAATAAACCCAAGGGATTATTAATAATATAAAACAAAAGAACTAATAAACCCAAAGGTTTAATATTATAAACCAAAGGAATTGGTGACTAAAGGGAAAAATATCACCTAAGGGATCAATAAAGACGGCGATCAATATTAAAAACATAAGTGATTAACAAACCCTAAGAATAAATATTTTAAATTCAAAAACCTAAGAAATTAATAACCGTAAGAATCAATATTTTTAGAAATCAACACATTAATAAATCCAAGGGATTATTAATATTATAAACCTAAAGAACTAATAAACCCAAGGGTTTAATATTATAAACCAAAGGAATTGGTGACCCCAATGGGTAAATATTAAAAACCTAAGGGATCAATAAGGCTAAGGGATCAATATTAAGAACACAAGAGCTTTAATAAACTCGGAAGAAATAGTATTTTAATCTCAAAAACATTTGAAATTAACAAACACTAAGAATTACTATTTGAAACTCAAGAGATTAATAAAACTAAGGGATTATTAATAATATAAACCAAAAGAAATAATAAACCCAAGGGTTTAATATTATAAGCCACGGGAATTGGTGAACCTAAGGGAAATATATTAAAAACCTAAGCGATCAATAAGGCTAGGGATCAATATTAAAAAACACAAAAGGAGATTAATAAACCCTATAAAATAGTATTTTAAACTCAAAAAACGTAAGAAATTTATAAACTCTAGGAATTAATATTTTAAAGTCAAGATATTAATAAACGTAGGGATTATTAATATTATAAACCAAAATAACTAATAAACCTAAGGGTTTAATATTATAAACCAAAGGAATTGGTGAACCCAAGGGAAAAATATTAAAAACATAAGAGATCAACAAGGCCAAGGGATCCATATTAAAAACAAAAGAAATTAGTAAAGCCTAGGAATAAATAATTTAAATACATATTAATGAGAAACCCACATCATTAATAAAGAGATTAATAAAGCCTAGGAATTAAGATTTTTAAATAAAAAGGATTGATAACTTCACATGATTTTTAATATTATAAATCGATGGGGAATAATATAAAACCTAAGTGTTATATCTTATAAAACCCAAAGTATATAAAATCCCTTAGATAAATACTATAAAGTGGGGGAAATAAACATGGTTAACCATGCTTGATTTAGTAAGAGACAATTGTTGTTACAATGTGAAGTTGGACCATGTATGACCATGGTTGGCCATTGTTTATTTTCATATTGAGACAATATTTGTCACAATGTGACATTCGACCATGAAAGACACATCGATCTACTATGGCTAACGATAATTAATGATGGTTTCCCATGGTTGATTTTCATATTGAGAATTTTTTTCATAATGTGATATTAGAACATGCATTAATATTAAATTGTAGGACTAATATTTAACCCCTAATATTTGGATTTAATAAACTGAAAGGGACTAATATTAAGAGCAAATAATTGGAAAACTTAAGGGATCAATGTAATAAACCCAATGGATCAAAAATACGGGAAATATTAATATTATAAGCATAAAACATCAATAAACAAATGTGATTATTAATATTATAAAAAAAACATCAATAAGCCGAAGGGATTATTAATATTATAAACCCAACAAATTAATATTATAAATAAAAATTATTAATAAACTCGTGGTTAATAAAGTAGAAGGATCAATAAAATTAATAAAAAAATATAAAAAAACCAAAGAAATAACTAACACTAAGAATTAATATTTTAAACTCAAGAGTTTAATAAACCCAATGAATTATTAATATTATAAACCTAAAGAACGGATAAACCCAAGGGTTTAATATTATAAACCAAAGGAATCGGTGAACACAAGGGATAAATATTAATAACCTAAGGGATCAATAAGGGCAAGGGGTAAATATTAAAAACACAAGAGCTTAATAAAGCCTACAACTTAACATTTTAAACACAAAGGATTGATAAAGTCACATGATTATTAATATTATAAACCCCAAGTGATCAATCAACTTATTAATTGTTAATATTATAAACCAAATGAATTAATAAACTAAAGTAATACCCAATTCCACCATTAGTGCAACCAAAGAAACAACATTGAAATTAACATATATATATATATATATATATATATATATATATATATATATATATATATATATATATATATATATATATATATATATATATATATATATATATATATATTTATCTTTACATAATCCCTCTTAAAAATGGACTTGAAACTCTCCATCAAAATTCATTTATCAAATAGCCTCTTCTAGAACACAACCTTACCAGCGACAAAAACGAACACCAATTCAAATCCACGGGATAATGATCACGATACTTAACGCTTTTCCAACCAATCCCTTCTTGTTTTCCTCCCCATCCTCCCTCATATGCATATGTAGCAAGTATTTTACATTCATTTTCATTTCATCTACCACACAAAGATGCTCATGAATAAAAAGCAAGATGGAAGCCATGTTTTCTATCGAACTTGTTCTGAAGATACGAAAGAAAATTGATCACTCTAGAAATATTTGCCATCGCTTGATTACAATAGATTCCATCATTATTATACATATTTGCATTTGAAAGGAAAAAACGACAAAAATCAAAATTTAATACACACTAACACAGAGAAACCCCATTTTTATTATTGTTAAAAAAACTTAATCTTAAAAATGTCATGCTATAAAATAACCTAATGCTACATGAACCAAATGATATTAAAATTTCTACAATTATAAACCTCATTAAAAATACATATTGTATACATGAAATGAGTGATAAAATTAAATGAGCGTTATGACCCTTATTACAATAATCAACAAAGAAAATCACAATTTTTTAAACTTAATGTTTAAAATCAAATATTAATAATGTTAGTAATTCTATATTTGTATTTAAATTAATGTTAATGTATATATTAATTTTAGTTTAATATTAATATCAAATATAAATATGATGTCATTGAACCAAACCACAACATACTTAGCAAACCACATTGATAAATATTATTAGTTGCATGTCATATGGATATGGACTTCAATCGTGATTTTTCAATGTTTGGCTCATATAACTCGTTGTGTATGTATCGAATGGTTCATTGTAAACCAAAATCATAGTAGTGACTTAAAAAAAGGAGGTAAATTGAACAACATGAAAAATGATGTAACAACTTTCTCGAGATATTACTATGAATATGATGAATGTATTCATTTCATTAATATATGCAAATCATTATTATACTAAATGTAAATAAAGAGGACAATAAAAAGAAATTAAAAAAACATTCTATAAATATGTCACAATATTATTAGTAAGATTAATAAACCCTAAGAATTAATATTATAAACTTAAAAACCTAAGAAATTAATAAAACCCTAAGAATTAATATTTTAAACTCAATATATTAATAAACTCAAGGGGTTATTAATATTATAAACCAAAAGAACTAGTAAACCGAAGGTTTTAATATTAGAAACCAAAGGAATTGGTAAACCCAAGGATAAATATTAAAAAACCTAAGGGATCAATAAGGCTAACGAATCAATACTAAAAAAAATAAGAGATTAATAAACCCTAAGAATTAATATTTTAAACTAAAAAACCTAATAAAACTAATAAACCCTAAGAATTAAGAGTTTAAACCAAAAAAACGTAAGAATTTAATAAACCATAAGAATTAATATTTTAAACTTAAGAGATTAATAAACCCAAGTGGATTATTAATAATATAAACCAAAAGAACTAATAAACCCAAGGGAAAAAATATTAAAAAACCTAAGGGATCAATAAGGTGAAGGGATTAATATTAAAAAACACAAGAGATTAGCAAACCCTAAGAATAAATATTTTAAACTCAAAAAAACTAAGAAAATAATAAACCATAAGAAAAAATATTAAAAACCTAAGGGATCAATATAAAAAACACAAGAGGTTGGTGCCAATAAACAAATCAATAACGTTTGTAAAATTTATAATAAGGGATCTCTCGCGGAGATGGCTTCTAGGGTTTTCTACTGCATCAACGCCCTATGACGCCACCCCTGTCTCTTTTTTTCTCCCGTCGAGGCCCTCGCGGCACCACCGCGCCCCGAGCGCCCTCACTCCCACGGAAGCAGTCGGGTAGATCCTTCTGCGCTAACGACGTTCGACCAGGGGACACGAAGACACTGCAAGATAGAAACCCTCCTAGCCGACTCACAAGTTTGGCCCGGGTTTTTGCGGGATGGAGACTTTTTCGAAGCACTAACTACCGAAGCTGACGGCGTTAGGTGGCGCGGTGGCTCACTTGTTGAGCACAAGACCACTTCTTTACGGTCGCCGTCCGACGCGTCCTCCACGGTTTACTTTGCGGGATTCCTCGCGAGGGCCGGCCCCTCGCTGCGGCATCCGCGAGGCGGGGGTTCATGTGGCTGGGGTCAAGGATTGGTTATGCAACCTGCGGATCCTCTAGAATAGATCCACATTTCTCCAATCACAGCTTGGATCCTCTTCAGGTCAATCCCGGCTTCTTTCAAAATACAGGTCGCTCTTCCTACGAGAAAAAACCTTGTTTCTTTGGGTACATTCCTCTTTTATAGGGCTTCTCCTTTCTAAGGCCCTCGAACGACACAGAAGATCTCATCCTCTTGGTTTAGGCTCATCCATGCCGGTAAGACTGGCGGACCAGTAATCTCGCCCTCCGACTTTTGCACACACATAGAACATAATGCCACAGTGGTTTTGTCTTGTCGAATAAGGGGGAGGCGCGGCTCTGGCGATCTCTCTGCTCCCAAGAGCTGCCTGGTGTTAAGGCTCCCACTTCTTCTCCTCGCCCTCCTACGCGGGAGGGCCCTAGCCTTTGACAAATTGGAAGAAGTTCCTTTAGCGAAAATCACCCACAGAGCTTTGGGTCGGGGTCGCCATTTCTGTGAGGAAAAGGTCCTCATCTGTGCATTTCGTGGTCCGCGGCGCGATCGGAAGATCTTGCTGGCGGGTTCATTCCACTTGGACCAAGCACGCAAGATCATTCTCGTGTCAAAGGGCTGTTTCATTGTCATTCTAGCCGATATCAAGGATTATCAAACGCCCTCACAGGTGGTCCATGGTTGCGGGGTAGGCGGGGCTTTTCTTAACCCCACCGGTTTCAGGACTTCGATCCCTCACGGCGGTCATTACCCAAACTCTCAATGCGGGTTCGGCTTCCCAACCCTACTCGCTCACCGTACGGCATTGTGCGGTCTTCGAAGCCATTGGGAATATAGGATGCTTCCTTGCCAAAGATCCGATACCAGAGGGATCGAAAGGCATCTACACCTACGAAAAGAATATGTGCGAGAAATTGATATCGGCAAAGGACTTCGGACTCATATCATTCTCAAGGTTGGGGATGTCTCGTGGCCTCAGCCTCTTGACCATGAGAACACAACTTTTCGGCGGCAGAGCACCGTCATCAAGCAAGGCATCTTCGGAACTCTTGCACTCGGTTTCTAGCCGACCGATACGAGTAGCATAACCAGAGAATAGTGGAAGCCTTTTGAACCCCCTCCCCGCTGGAGGATCTTGATTCACCGCGCTCACAAGAAGAAGAAAGTGATTTAGAGGAAGATAGTTGCAACTCACGCTGACAACCTCCTCCCTCTCGATATCCCGGAGAGGCCGCCGCGTCTCCCTCGGTTGTTCAAAAACGCCGCACATCTCCAATTCCCTCTAGGTTCGGACAGATGCTCCTCTAGGAGCCCGTAGTGATCTACAAGTGGTATCACATACGAGCCCCGATGGTCGGGTCAGAAAGTGGTCAACAAAAAAGGGAAGAAATTTCGCATTGCGCACTATTATCCGGTTAGGCTTTGAAAATCTTGGTTAATCTTGTCTCTCTCTTTCTTCTTAGTATGCTTTGTTCCACCATTGCTGCAAGCCCACGCGGAAATCTTCATGTCTATATCTGTCTTTGTTGGTTGGCTCCCTTCTGGGCCGGTCATCGGCTCTCCTTGTTGTTTAGGACTGGGCTTTGTCTCATCTAGTACATCTAAAAGTTGGTTACTCTTGTCATGTTGTAGATCATGGCCTTAGATGGTCTTCTACCGACGATAACCCTTTGTAATTATGTACTTTTGATGCTTTTAATACAACTACGACTTACATATAAAAAACACAAGAGATTAACAAACAAGAAAAAATATTTTGAACTCAAAAACCTAAGAATTTAATAAACCATAAGAATGAATATTTTAAAATCAAGAGATTAATGAACCGAAGGGTTTGTTAATATTATAAACCTAAAGAATTAATAAACCCAAGAGTTTAATATTATAAACCAAAGGAATTTGTGACTCCAATGGATAAATATTAAAAATCTAAGGGATCAATAAGGCCAAGGGATCAATATTAAAAACACAAGAGATTAATAAAACCCTAAGAAATAGTATTTTTAAACTCAAAAACATAAGAAATTAATAAAACCTAAGAATTAATATTTGAAACTCAAGAGATTAATAAAGCCCAATGGATTATTAATAATATAAACCAACAAAACTAATAAATGCAAGGGTTTAATATAATAAACCAAAGGAATTGATGAACCGAAAGGGAAACATATTAAAAACACAAGGTATCAATACAACCAATGGATCAATATTTAAAACATAAAAGATTAATAAACCCTAAGAAATAGTATTTTAAAACTCAAAAAACCTAAGAAATTAATAAATCCTAAGAATTAATATGTTAATCTCAGAGATTAATAAACAGGGGTATAATATTGAACACTAAAAAAACTAACAAACCCAAGGGTTTAATATTATAAACCAAAGGAATTGGTCAACCCAAGGGAAAAATATTAAAAACATAAGAGATCAACAAGGCCAAGGGATCCATATTAAAAACAGAAGAGATTAGTAAAGCTTAGGAATAAATATTTGAAACACAAATGAATGAGAAACTCACATGATTAATAAAGAGATTAATAAAGCCTAGGAATTAATTTTTTTAATAAAAGGGATTGATAAAGTCACATGATTATTAATATTATAAACCGAGGGGAATAATATAAAACCTAAGAGTTATATATTATAAAACCAAAGTATATAAAATCCATTAAATAAATACTATAAACTGCTGAAAATAAATATGGTTGACCATGCTTGATTTAAACGTTGAGACAATTTTGTCACAATGCGACATTGGACCAAGTATGACCATGGTTAGCCATGGTTGCTTTTTTATCTTGAGACAATATTTGTCACAATGTGACATTCAACCATGGAAGACATTGATCGACTATGGCTAACGATGATTAAATATGGTTTCCCATGGTTGATTTTCATATTGAGACAATGTTTTTCGTAATGTGACATTGGACCCTACATTAATATTAAAATATAGGACTAATATTTAACCCCTAATATTTGGATTTAATAAATTGAAGAGGGCATAATATTAGGAACCTAAAGAATTAGAAAACTTAAGGGATCAATGTTATAAACCCAATGGATCAAAAAAATACAAGGAAATACTAATATTATAAACATAAAAAGCGAAGGGATTATTAATGTTATAAACCTACAAAATTAATATTATAAATAATAATTATTAATAAACTCAAGTGATTAATAAAGTCAAAGGATCAATAAAATTAATAAAAAAAATATATAAAAACCAAAGAAATTAAAAAACACTAAGAATTAATATTTTAAACTCAATACATCAATAAATACAAGAGATTATTAATATTATAAACCTAAAGAACACATAAACCCAAGGGTTTAATATTATAAACCAAAGGAATTGGTGAACCCAAGGGATAAATATTATTATCCTAAGGGATCAATAAGGCCAAGGGATCAATATTAAAAAACCCAAGAGCTTAATAAAGCCTACGACTTAATATTTCAAAAAACAAAGGATTGATAAAGCCACATGATTATTAATATTTTAAATGCCAAGTGATCAATCAACCTCACCGATCGTTAATATTATAAATTGAATGAATTAATAAAATAAACTTGATATTCAATTCCACTCATTAGTGTACGCAAAGAAAGAACATTGAAATTAACATATATTTTTTTGATATCTTTGACATCAAAAAATCCCACTACAAAAATGGACTTGAAACTCTCCATCGAAAAGTCATTTATCAAATAGCCTCGTTCCATAACACAACCAAACCGATGACAAAAGGAACACCAATTCAAATCAACAAGATAATGATCACGATACTTAACGCTTTCCAACCAATGCCTTCTTGATTTCCTCCTAACCTCCCTCATATGCACATGAAACAAGTATTTTACATTCATTTCATTTCATCTAGCACACGAAGATGCTCATCAATGAAAAGCAGGATGGAAGCCATGTTTTCTATCAAACTTGTTCCAAATATACAAAAGAAACCCGATCACTCTAGAAATATTTTCCATCACTTGATTATAATAGATGCCATCATTATTATCCATATCTGCATTTGAAAATGAAAAAACGATAAAAATAAAAATTAATACACGTAACATATATATATATATATATATACAGAACACTCCATTCTTATTATTCTTAAAAAACTTTATCTTAAAAATGCCGTGCTATAAAATAACCTAACGCTGAATGAACCAAATGATATAGAATTTCTACAAATATTAACCTCATTAGAATACATATTGTACACATGAAATGAGTGATAAAATTAAATGAGTGATATGACCCTTATTACAATAATAAAAACAAAAAATCACAAATTTTTAGAGTTAATGTTTAAAATAAGATATTAATAATGTTAGTAATTCTATATCTATATTTAAATTAATGTTAATGTGTATATTGATTTTAGTTTAATATTAATATGAAATATAAATATGTTATCATTGAACCAAACCACAACATATTTAGCAAACCACATTGATAAATATTATTAATTGCATGTCATAGGGATATGGACTTCAATCTTGATTTTTAATGATTGGCTCATTTAACTTGTTGTATATGTCTGAATAGTTCATTGTTAAAAAAAGAATAAAACTTACTTAAAAGAAGGAGGTAAATTGAACAACATGAAAAACGATGTAACAACTTTCTTAGATATTACTATGAATATGATGAATGTATTCATGTAATTAATATTTGAAAATCATTATTATGCTAAATGTAAATAAAGAGTACCATAAAAGAAATTAAAAAAACATTCTATAAATATGTCACAATATTATTAGTTGCATGTCATACTGTAATATCCCTATTGTGATATTTTATAAATTGTGAAAAAACGTAAAGGTCACGTGGACCTAAGGAAAAATTATTTATGGACATAATAATTTTGGAAATTAATAAATAAATGTGGAAATTATATTAGTGTATAAATACAGAGTAATTTGAGAACAGAAAATCTGATGCATGAGGATGGACTAGAATCCCAAGACTTTCCTAAAATTCTCTAGAAATGCTTGCATAAAAAATAAAATAAATAAAAAATTATTAGATGGGAGAAAAATATCTAATAAAATCCCCAAAGAAGTAGAAAGTCACCGAGAAGGGGTAAGAATAAAATTTGGCCGAGGAAAAGCTAGTTTAAAAAAGAAGCTTTTGTGGAAAAAAATAAAAACAAAGCCCTAGGCTAAGGGAAACAACATCCCAAAATAGCGAGACATCGTTATGGAAACAAGTCGAGGGAAAGAAAGCCTAAATAAGATATTCCTAGTCGGGACAAGTGGGTTGCCTACACAGGGGGGAAGAATTGGTCTCTGCTTGGGGGAGAGTTGTGGAACAAGCTCGTGGTTGGAAGGAAAAATAGTCTTTATACAATGGTATGTAAATTCTATGAAATTATTTTTCTGTTACAAATTAAAACTCAGTTCTACTATTATGATTGTATAATAAATATGAAGTTTAAATCTGAGAATAACTAAAAATTAGAACTAAGAAATATAGGTTCTATTATATGTTATTAGAAGGGGACTTTTATGAATTGTTATGTAAAGTAAAGTAATAAATTTAAAAGTGAATAGGAAAATATCAGTGGAAAGAGCCATGAGGGGAGATAAAAAATTTGAATGATATGTAGAGGAAATTTACGTATCATGTTGAAGAATAGCCAAATTCTTGAAGGAAGTAAGGGAACCTTCACCACTACGAAGTTTACAAAAAAATGAAATAGTAATCATTGAGGGTATGAATACCCATTTGCGTACATAAAAGTGAATTCATAAGTTGACCCGAGTTTTAGGAATGAAAAATTGACAATAATTAAATTAGTATAAATTCCTAATGTATGACACGAGAAATAAAATCAAATTTACACTAAGAACTTGGTATGTTTGTATTCAAAGAATATGGTTCAGGGAGGGAAATGTCGTTATCGAACTTACCTCACTATCAATTTTCTCGGAATTTCAATACGCTAGTTGAGGGAGACCAGGTGTAAGAATACCAGTGGAAGAGTAATGACTCTGCAAACCAATGGACAAGAAACCAATTTAGTAAAGCATTAAACAATTTTTTTTCATATCGTAATGTACTGAGAATAAAACGAAAAAAAACCATGGTTAACGAATAAAAAAGGAATTACAAAAAAAGGGAACATGCATACCTTTGGTAATGAGACAGAGAGCTACCGAGGGTTTTGAGCCACCGTAAAAATCGAATAGATGAGATATTACCAACTAGACCCCGCCTAGAATAGCTATAGTCTTAATGAGAAAAGTAAGAAAATGTCTTCACTGGTACAGGTCGCGAGAAAATCTCTTCTTACCAGCGTGACAAGAGCCATAGTTTTGTTAAGGGATCAACTACCTTATAACTCTACTACCTCCGACGAAAAACCAAATGAAATGCCCAAATGACCAGGAGAGGGGTCATCCAAAAACATTAGGTTTCAGTTGAAATCTCCACCACCAATGAAACAAACTCTCAAACGTACAAGTGGCCTCGAAAGGTACCCTAACCCACGTGAAGCCATGTGAAGGAAGTACGAGAAATTCAAGTGCGAGATAGCAAAGATAAGGTAAGAAAGATTGAAATAAATCTTAAGTTAATGATATTCGTACTAGCCCTCAGGGGTTGGGTACCATAAAATTAAAGTAAGAAACTTTATAAATTATCCACATTTAATTTGTATACTCCAATACAAATATTTATAATGATCAATAGTTGAATCGTATCTATCCAAGGGTGATGAGGGGTCACATTGGTAGGTTATATATTTTCATATTGGTAGGTTATAGATTATGGTTAACTTTTTGAATTATGAAATTCATGTTAGGTAAATGTAATAATACCAAAATTTAATGAAGGGTATAGGAATTGCTATGTCAATTCAAATATAAGTGATAAGGTTAAGAAATAGGAACAAGTTCTATATAACATAATAAAATAAATAATTCTTCATGGATATAAATAAAAGAATTACATTATAATAACTGTAACTATGAATGTCACAAAGGTACAATTTGTTATCCATAAGAGTAAAAAGGACCAGTATCATAGTATCAAAAGAACAAAAAAAATTGTTAGTGGGTGTTGTTACACATAGTGATATGGAATTCAATATTTATTTTTAATGATTGGCTCATATAAATGGTTGTTTATCTCTGAAATGGTTCATTATAAACAAAATAACAATAACCACTTTTAAAAAAAAGAAAAAAATTGAACAACATGAAAAAACCATGTAAAACAAATTTCCAAAATATAACTATGAATATGATGAATGTATTCATCTCATTAATATATCAAAATCATTATTATATTAAAATTAAATAAAGAGGACAATAAAATAAATTCAAAAAAACATTCTATAAAGAGCTAAAAGTATTAATAGTTCCATGTCATAGCGATATGGACTTCAATCACTTCTTTTCCTTCTTCCTAATTATAAAATTTTCATTATATTTCATCTTAGCATAACACTGAAAAAGAGAAAGGTGGTGCAAATGTGTAAACCATATATTGATTTCACTCTTGATATGGCCGTGAAGGTTAGGGCCTTGCCGCTCTTTATTCCCGATATCAATTGATGCTCGTTCTAAAGTCAAACCCCTATGACTTGTGGATTGTAAGAGCTCATGCCACATTTAAAGGACTTTGTTTTTCGATTTCCTCTTATCTCCGGTGTGATAGGTACAATGTTTTGGATTTCTTGCATCAAATGGAGCACCAACATACTTATCAAAAACAACATTGTGAACATTGGAAGTTGAGATGGCTTAGAGGTAGGCATATAAAATATTTCCTTCACATAACCAAATGCACCATTCACCAAACCAACTTCAACCCACAAATTACAAGTCAACATAGCACATTGACCACTGACACAACAAAACTTCACGATCCAATTGATCATCATCGACACCACTGATTTATGAACGCCTTGAATTCTTAGCAATACATCGTGTAATTAGAGAATTTAATGATCTCAACATATGCTCATTATGGAAGGACACCAAATTATTTATTGGAAACATGTGAATTGCTACATTAAATAAATCCCATTCTCGAGGATGCAACCTCATATCATCCCACTGACATAAGCTACCGTTGAGATTTCTTATGTTAAATTTGGAAAGAAAATCTCATGAATATGACAACAATAGGGTTGTTGCTAAATTGACTCCATCTAATCCCGATGCGGAGTTATTGCATCATATTTTGATACAGCGATTGAATTTATGATTCGGCTTTCTACTCCCAGCTATAAAATGTAAGCCCATAGAGGCAAATGAGCATGAGGGATGTGAGGTGAGTGGAAGAGAAGTGCGGATAGAGAGAAACTCTTTCGTTGTAAATTATCCAAGCTCATGAATGAGATTGCCGATGCATCTTTCGTGGTGGACGTAGCCCGCATTAGTTTTGGTGAACCACGTTGAATCACAGTGTCTCTCATGTTTTTTTATGCTATGTTTGATTGTTTGTTAGTTTCCGTTGTGTTTTTTTCTCTACAATTGGTGCATCGGGGCCTATAATAGAGCCACTTCACCGCACCGTATAAGAGGCGTCGCGATGGTCATTCATGAACGCCATGAGCTATGAACTTCTGTGTTGAGGTGTATCAAATCCGACGGCTATGAGTTGTCGTTCGAGAGACCATGAGGCCATGTGGTGGATGAATCCCCGTGTTGCACTTTGATAAGAAGCCGTGTCTAGGTTGCTTTCAAAATTTGCATGGAATCTTGTTGATTTTGCGTGGGCGTGGTAGATGAATCCCGGCGATGAGTCAATGAGGCTCAGAAACGAAAGGGACCGCGAGGAGACAACTTGGAGCGATTTTGTGGATTTCCGCTCAGCTCACTTTGTGGGATCGAAGCAATATCTATATGCATTTGCGATTGATCTATGTTAACATTTCGTTTGATCCGAGCGCTTTTGGTGCCGGAAAAATTAGAGACGTAGACCGCCAGAATACAAGAAACCGCTTGTGTCGTTAACGCAACGGTCGAAACGAGGGAGGCTGTGTAGAGATATGCAAAAGCTTTGATTCCCGTCGAACGCGCGGCTTGCTCTTGTGCGGAACGCGCGATCCGCCACTCATTGTTCCAGACCATTTCCGTAGCCATACGCAAAGGTTCTCCCTCTACTTTAATCAAACATGGAATGTCATGAAAATATGTCCTCGTAAACACCAATTGAAGTATCTTCATGTCTTTCAATTATTCATTGTTGAATATTTGGACAAACAACACATGGCTTTATCCACTACGTTCGTCGAGATGGTGAAGAAACAAGATGCGCCATTGAGTCTAAGGGCCGTGTCATTAATTTGATGGTAAGCAAAGGTGAGGGAGGTCCCCAAGCAACATTCAGTGTTGAATGCCTTTCAAAGATTTAGTCCAGTGCTATTTGAAGGTTTTTTTCCAAGTCGTCTATTTGAAAATCATTGAATACATGCGCAAAGTTATTTTTCCATATTCATATATTACACTTTTAGTCAAATAGTTATAATATTTGAGAATTGAAAATATTTTGATTTAAATAAATAAATTATTATAAAAGTGTAAATTTGGTACACTTAAGTGGTTCTACATTTGATTGACCGTGTATGGTGTTGTTACTTTATTGTTAAAAATGGAAAAAAACTCAAAGTGCTCGATTTGAGATCGAGTAGTTCAATGGGAAAAAACAACTTCGGGGTCCGAAAGTTAAGATGGCATGACTCTACTGCAGTGCAACAAGGTGTGCAGCGAAAGGCACTTTTGGGAAAAGCCAAACAACCTCTCACCATGACAGATGACGAATGGAGTGACATGGATGATAGAGCATTGAGCGAGCATTTGATTGTGTTGCGGATCATGTTTTTAACATCGTGTCGTAGAGAAAGCGAGCGCGTTTGTGGACAGGAAAGCTCTGAAAAGTTGTACACGAGAAAAGTCCTTAACAAATAGGATTCTTACGCAAGAGACGGATTGTACATCTTGTGCATGGAGGAAGGTACGACAATAGCTGATCATCTCGAATACCTTTTAATACTCTCTTGGTGCGATTAGAAAGTACAGAAGTAAAGAATTTGAACCGAAGACAAAGGTCGGTAACTTTATTATGCTCATTGCCCAAGTCATGGGATCATTTACTTCTATAAGTCTTCAACGTTCATCGTAGGAAACCCTTGAATTTGATGATGTTGTTGGAGCTTTGTTTTACGCAAGAAACGAGGAAAAGGGTCCAGATTCAAAAACCTCTACATCGGAGAAGAAATGATGGTTAGAGGGTTGTTCTAAAGAAAGACGTTTCGATGAAGCGTAACAGCTCACGGTCAAAATCGAAAGGGAAGAAGAGTAAGGTAAAGTGCTAGTTTTGTGGAAAATCGGCACATTAGAATAAGGACTATTGGAAGAGACAACAAACATCTAAAGGGAGACTCTTCGACGAAAAGAAAGAATCAAAACACAACACATATAGGTTCCCTGGGACTCTTGTTTCAAGTATGAGTGATGAAGTGCTACTTCGATTAGTTTGTCTAATCATGATCAACATTGGTTGTTAGATTCGCGTGCGTCAAATCACATGTGCATTCATAGAGAGTGGTTTAAATCTTATAAATCAATCGATGATGGGAGTGGTTTTCATGGGAAATGATGTCTCGTAATGTAATATTGTGGGAATTGGAAGCATCCGCATAAAAATGTTTAATGGGACAAATAAAATTCTAACCGACGTAAGACACGTGCCTAAACTGGAAAAAACCTCATTTCTCTAGGAGTACTAGACACAAATGGATATAAAACCCTTATTCAAGGTGGAGTAATGAAAGTTTATAAAGGAGATTTTACTAGTAATATAGAAAGCAAAGAAGGTTGGAAATATTTTTTAGTGGGAGAAGGAAGAATAGAGAGCCGGATCATGCTTCTAAAGTATTTGAAAATGACAATAATTCTATTCGTCTATGGCATCCTTACGGTTGGGAAATATGAGCGAAAGAGGATTAAAAATTATATCCGATCGTACGTTACTTCCTAGTTTAAAATCTTCTAAGTTAGATTTCGCAAAGATTGTATATTTGAAACAAAGCAAGCGAGAAGTTTAAAAGCGCGGAAAACATACTAGTAGAATCCTTGATTATATCCATGTGCGATGTTTTGGGGTCCATCTCCTACAATCTCATATGGAGGATCCTCATATTTTGTATCTTTTTATTGATGATTTCTTTAGAAAAGTGTGGGTCTTTATGTCTTCAAAGAAAAAGTTTGATGTATTCACAAGTTTCAAATAGTTTAGAGAATTAATGGAGAACATCACTAGAAGAACCATTAAATGTTTAAGAACTGAAAATGGTGGTGAGTTTACTCTCAGGAATTTGATACCAGTTGCAAGGATCGTCGGGATCAAAAGACATGCTAACTATTGTATATACTCCACGCCAAAATGGAGTTGCTAAACGCATGAACGAGGACTCTCTTAGAGAGAGCAAGAAGTGATGTTTAGTAACGCCAATTTGCATGAAGGTTGTGGATGAGAAGCGAGATATATGACTTGCTTTTTGATAAATCGATCACTATCAACTACTGATAAGATGAAAATTCCTCAAGAGGTATGGAAAGGTAATCCTTGTGATTGTTCTAAACCGAATTTTTTTGTGTTTTGATGCATATGCTCTAGTCTGCCAAACATCGGTGTTCTAAATTAGATCCTAAAGAAAAAAGATATATCTTTCGACGGGATAAGTGGTGATGCCCAAGGGATACAGCTGTGGGATCCTACTACTCACAAGATCATCATTAACATAGATGTCAAATTCAATGAATCTTCACTTGAAAATCTAGATGTTGATGATAAATTGAGAAATAGGGATAATTTACCTAAGTTTCAGCTTGTATTCGGCTTTGGAAACCAGCTCAAATACCGGTGATTAGTCGAGATGAACAAGTTTCGGATGTGGATCATGAACAAGTTTCCGAGATTCGGATCATGAGACATGTTTCGGATGTAGATCATGAAGAAGTCTCGCCACGCATAATAATCAAAGCAAATTGTGGAAGAACCGAAAACATCTTTAAGGAGGTCCACGAGAATCAAATCGTCCTCCTAAAAGGTATGATTGTATTTTACTTTAGTCATGCGTTTAACCGCTAATGATGATGAACCTTTGTAAGCTATCGGGAAAGCCGACAGAAGGTTCCACAACGGTAATAAGGGGAAAGAGAAGCTATGAAAAAGAGGATGAGATGAGAGGCATTAGACAAGAATGACACATGGGATGCGGTGGAACTTCCTAAAGAAAGAAAAGCGTGGGATGTAAAGTGGGTTTTACAAAATTGAAAAGGGGTGTTGATGATATAGAAAGTATCGGTGTACAAAGCAAGGTTGGTCGCGAAAGGTTTTTCTCGCAGAAGCAAAGATGAGTGAATTTCATGAGATATTTTCACCAATTGTAAAGATTGTTTCAAATTCGGATTGTGTTAGCATTAGTTGCTTTACTTGATTTAGAATTAGAGCAACTAGATGTTAGCTCGCTCTTTTTACATGGAGATTTAGATGAGGAGATTTACATGGAACAACCCTAAAGGGTTTTGCTGTTCAAAATCGCAACAAGAGAGTTTGTCTCGCAGAGCTCAAGAAATCATTGTATGGTCTCGAGCGATGGCCTCAGACAATGGTACAAGAAACTTGATCTCTTTCATGATGAGTCAAAATTATATAAGAAGTGAATATGGATCATCGTGTTTACTTTAAGAAATAGAGTAATGGCATGTTCATTATATTAGTGTTGTATGTTGACGGTATGCTTTTAGTAAGCAAAAGCATATCGAGATCAACAGGGTTAAAAGGAAACTCAGTATGGCTGGGACGTTTGATATGAAAGATCTAGGAGGCAGTGCAAGACGATTTTGGGCATGGAGATTTTCGGAGATAGGAGCAATGGTAAGTTGTGGTTATCACAGTGTAAGTGTATTGAGAAGAAAATACTCTGTGAGTTTTGGTATGAACAATGTGAAGCACATGCTTCTGCCTTTAGCTTCCCATTTTAAGCTTTTCTTCAAGTTTATGTCCTAACACAAATGACGAAAAGGAACATATGTCTCTAGTACATATGCCAAAGTAGTAGGTTGTTTGATGTATGCGATGGTTTTTACACGACCGAGATATTTCACAGCTGCAATTGGGGTTGTCACCGAGTATATGGAAAATCCGGGAAAGAACATGCGGTCGCGAGCAAAATGGGTGCTTCGATATCCGCGAGAGCACAAGTGATTGTTGTATCACTTATAATAGAAGTAGTGAATTTGTTTGCAGCAGATATGTTGATTCAGATTTTGCGAGGTGAATTTGGATAAGAGAAGGTCGACTTCGGGATGTAATGTCTTTACTCTTGCGTGTGGAGCTATAAGTCGGATGTCAAAGCTACAAAATATTTTTGCTTATATACTACGATACGGAAATACATAGGCTGGCTTCAAATGCTTCTGAAAAGAAGCGGTTTGGTTGAAAGGTTTGTTTGGTGAGTTTGGTGGGTTGCGGGAAAACATAAAGTTATTTTGTGATAGTCAAAGAAGTGCGATTCACTTGGCTAAAAATCCAGCCTATCACTAGTAAATCAAAGAATATGCCTATCAAGTAACATTTTTGTAAGGCAGGTTATCACTGAAACCAGGGAGTCTCTCTTGAAAAAGTGCATACAAAAGGAGGAAAGCTGTGCAAACATGTTCATGAAACCATTTTGTTAGAGAAGCTACGATGGTGTATAGCTTCTCTTGGTCAGCGCGTAAAAGAAATTAAAAATAATAATGGAATAGGGTATCAGTGCTAATTGTTGTCAAGGTGGAGATTGTTGAGATTTCCTTATGTTAAAGTGTGGAGAAAATCTCTACGAATGTGACTGCAATAGGATTTGTTGCTAAATTGACTCCATCTAACTCCCGATGTGGAGTTATTGCGTCTCCTATTTTGTTGTGATTGAATTTATGATTGAGTTTCATACTGGGCTATAAAATGTAAAGCTCGTGAGAGGCAAATGAGCATAGAGGGATGTGAGGTGAGTGGAAGAGAAGTGCATATGAGAAACTCTATTTGTTGTAAACTCTCCGCTGATGAATGAGATTTCCGATGCCTCTGTTGGCGGACGGAGCGTGATTGGTTTGGGTGAACCACGTTAAATCTGTCGTCTCTCATGTTTGTTTATGTTGTGTTTGATTGTTTATTTACTTTCACGCCGTATTTTTTCTCTGGCTGCAAACTCCCAATCATCGAAGAACAGGTTGTTCATTTCTTATGTTATTGAGGACTTTATGAAAACAAGATTGTTTCTCATTATTCCCTTGTTGGACGAAAATATTGTGTCAAGAGTGACAACAATGTTGGATTTTTTCCACAAGACTTTCCCTTCGTATATTACCTACGCATACAAAGGCTTATCTCTTTACAGGAGGTAGCTAGCCAACGTCACCCACAAGGATGATGGATCTGCCACCATAAGGAAAATTATTTTTTCTCTAGAAATGCTTCTCGTAATCGAGCATCTATTTGCATGAATAACCTTTGATCCTAGAAATACTCATTTCATCATTCAATATATATCGAATATGCCCCATTTCTTTTTGGAATATTACTAGCGATTGACCCTCTAGTGGTTTCATATCTTTAATCGGGAATATCTTTAGAGTTGAGTGTCTTGTTTTTTGCATGTATAATAAAAAGAGATATTATTGTTGGGGCAAGAAGAAGCAAAAGGACTTCATCCATTACTTGAAAAATTATAAAGAGCTTCAAAAAATACAATGGATAAGGAAAGACTTTCGATAGTCTCTGCAGTTCTAAACAATCATAAGAAGAGCTTCACTAATCTCATTTTCAACAAAATGCCTTAAAGATAATTTCAAAAGAAAGTCATTTGTTTTTCTTGCCAATGAATGCGATGATGGAAGTTTTATATTTGAAAGGTCAAACAATATCACCCCTTGATTTGTCCATTCCTTATAAAATTAATAGCTTCTTCACCCACATCATCGAAATAGTTTGTACTTTTTCCGACCAAAGGATATATCAAAATCACATCGACTAAGGGTGTGAAGATCATAAAAACATTCACATTATTTGGTGGAACCAAGCGAGAGAAAAGTTTCCATTATTGAAAATCATCTTCAAGAGTCCATTTCCTAGTTAGCAAAATCACCATCTTCTACATCGTCAATATTGTCAACAATTGATGGATTTCGATCAACATGCCATGCTCGATTATCGGAAAATTCCTCCAATTTTCAACAATAATTTTAGCTAAAAGCCCAATATCCACCCAAATGTCATGAAATAGTCTTGTACAAGAGAAATTATGTCCATAAAATGGTTTCAAATTCATTTCGAACCCTCACCATGAATTGAATATAACCATGGCTAAACTCGAACAATATCATGAAAATCTCTAGGCTTCGAGGGATATTTTTTATGCTTTGCTATCAAATGTCCAAGATCTTGTTGTTTTCTATCAAAGATAGATATTCAAGGAAAAAAAGGCTTCTTCTAATAATATTGAACAAAAGTATTATGAGATGAACATTTGCATGTCATCCCTTGATATTTTCCCCGAAAAACCTTTCTTCCAACATTTAAGGAAACAAATATTCAACTATATACAACAAGAGGTAGCTCAAGAAACTTATGGCATGTTTCTTGTGCTCCAATGTCACTGATCAACAATCGTTTATGCAAAAGATACCTTCTGTAAGCACATAAAAGCATGATCCTAAGAGGCAATAGAATTTGAAATTATAGTTAACATATCATGATAACTTTCATACCTTTTTCTCTGCTTTTGATGCATACTTAGCAATATATTTCGAGACAACATACCGAGAAAGCACTCGTTTGCAATCAAAATTTTCACGCCACATTATTAGAAGGTCAATGTTATGTACATTGAGCCTATCATCATTTCTTACCGGGTCATATTTTTTTTCTTCCTTGATCATCTATGAACAATATGATTTCCTCAGAAATATCCCATGTAGCATTATACCAACATGTGAGAATAGTGCCCTTTTTGCGCAAACAAGAATCTACACTACACTTTGTGTGCCTTTGGACATGGTTTAACAATTATTCATAATCATTATGAGGATTGCAAGAGAAAATATTATCTAGTATTCAATAGGAAAGGGTCATCATTGAGACTTACTTGGAACCATTATGTTGCGACGATGTATTTCACGTGGATTCCATGTAGTTACATAATTGTCAAAGAATCTCTTTGCAAGTTGTAAATTAGAATCATTTGACCAATCAAGTATGACATGTCATGAGTTCCTTGCAACCATAGGAAACCATGGATATGAGTTGAACTCTATGTTGTCATTCATATCTGAAGAAAATGAAATATAGAGTTACTACAAAAAAAATATAAATAGAGCCATAATAAGAAATTGACAATGAATAGAAAATAAATTCAAACGACATAGAACATGTACCGAAGTTTTTTACTTCAAGATATTTTTGGATAACTTCCTCTCGAAATATATTGAATCTATGGTGCATAAATGTGCAACAATATGAGGGTACTTGATAAAATTCTCAATTTTCATACAATGTTCATTTAAGGAATGATAATGTGAGGGTACATGCATGAGGTTATGCAACTCCGGCCACTTTCTGTGAGTTGCACTCAAAGTAAAAAAACAAAGATTGACATCCCAACTGAGTAATCATGTCATTCAATTCATCCCAAAATTTAGTCCAGTATGCCCTTATACCTCTTAGAGAAGAACCAAACCGCATAAAATGATCAACCAACTTATTATTTGGTAAATCATAAAGTTTGGTGACGCAAGTTTTTCAATTGTTGTCGATGAGTTATCATGTAAATGTTTCTTCACAAAAAATGCGTAGCAATGGCTTGTCTTCGATGCCGCATTATCATGTTCAATAGGTAATGTCGAAATGGAGGATGGTTTCCAAAACCTCTTATCATAGTATCTAATGATGATGCAAATGCATACTCATGAAGTTCAACACTACAAAATACATGGTTGCAACCAATCAACATCACGAGTGGGGAACAATATGGGAATTCCATATCTAATAACCCCTCGATATTATACTCATTCACTCGAGAGAGGTTTCAATATTGTGCCAATCCATTTCATGAACATGTGAAGAATCAACATTATCAAGAAATGCTCTAATTTCTTCCACTTGTCTCCGTTCATTGGGTAGGCGAGCAACAAAAGAAGAAGGATGAGAGGGAAAATGCTCAATCAGCAACCCTTCATTATTAGTTTCATTGATCTAAAATTATTAAATATTACAATCAAACAAATTTAAGCCCGGAGGAGACATTTGTTGATCTTTCGGGAAGAGCATTCACTAAATCACATTCAATTACAACATCTCGGTAATATTGATCATGTTCAATTTTTGAAAAGAAATGTAGCCATAACTCAAGTTATTTTGACATAACATTCATAATATTTAGATTGAGTGGCATGTCTCCTCACAATTAGAAAGTCAAGATCTTCAACATGTCGAGTAAGACTTTGTGCAATCATATAAATATCCTAGGGAAAGCTAATTGTGTGGCCCTTTATACTTATATTTTCCCACCTCCAACATGTGTCACTTGAAAAATAGGATTCACACATGCTATTAACATTTCTTCAACTTGAGTAAGAACTCTTCAAAATATGAGGTTTCTCACCAGGATCCATGTTATTATATGCAGAAAAAAAATGTTAAACTTTTTCATTCTTACATCGTCCGCAAACAAGTCCTTCATAATTTCTCAAAACCTCGATTTCCTGGGATATGATTCTTGCGGATGTGGAAACGTATTTGGACAACTCACAAGCTATCTATATTTTCTCAAAATATTTTAATCACTCGCGATCATGTTTTTTAATCAAAAATGAATATGATTTGTAATGGTCTGACCATGTGGAGAACGATGTGAAAGAGTAAAATTTCTTCTAAAAAGTACTTGATTTTTAGCACCATGAGATTCCCTTCCCAAATTCGAAAACATGTGGAATGGATCTATGACAGTGCCTTTCCAAATTTATGGTCTGCATTTCTTGAACCCCGAGAGGATGATAAGGTGTCTTTAGCATAATTTTCTTAAAAAAATTAATGTCCAACTAATTACAAATGAAAAAAATTGATCAAAATGCATTCAATATTTACATTTGTTTGGCGATGTGGATGAAGGTTATTAGATGGTTTCTCTTCACTTCTAACATCAGTGGATAGAACATTTGGGAGAGTTAGTTTCTATGCCTCTATTCAAATGAGTTTGTTTCGTGTTTCAACAAAACAAAATTCATTATAAAACTAAATGTCCAACCAATAAAGATTAAAAATTGTAAAACAAATCAAATACATCAAACATTACATTATCTTGAGAATTTGATGTTTTGGATTCCATTTCTCCAACCTCATGAGATGAAATCATGTTTTTTCCATAGAAAGGTTATAAAATACAATGTACAACTAACAATAAATGAAAAAATGAGGAAAATATTAAATGCATTCAACATTTACATTTGGTTGGCGATCTGGATGAACGCTATGAGATGGTTCCTCTTCACTTATAACATCAATAGATGGAACATCTATGAAGTTAATTTGTATGCCTCTATTGAAATGAGTTGTGTCATGTTTAAAGAAAATAAAGTATGAAATAAAATTCATTTCCAACCTACTAAAGAAATTCAAAAAAATGAAAAAATAAAATCTAAATACATTGAACATTTGCATTAGTTTTCCAATTTGATTGTTGAGGAGAATGGAGTGGAAGGTCATGACATGCTTCATCTTTAATTCTCGGAAATTAGTAGATGGAACACATGGGAGAGTTAATTTCTAGACCTCTATTAAAATGAGTTGTATCCTATTCCAAGAGAAAAAAATACCTTATAAGTTTAGTAAACAAGAAATTGTAAATAGAGGAATGTAAAAAAAGCAATCCACTATTGCATCAACCGTCAAAATATCGTTTATTTTTACCTTGATTGTTCCACTGCGAAATGATATCGGGGATGACTGATTAAGTTCGTGGGAAAAAAATTATTTTTGAGAAGGGGGATTGGAAGAGTCTGATGTTTTGACCAACTGGCTCTAAATTATCAAAACAAATGGCCAGTCAAACTATCATCCATATCATCACATACAATGTTATCAGTTGCCTCCACCATGGATGTTTTGCAACCTTTGGCCTTGCTCGAAAAAGATTCAATTGCATATACGTAAGGGTTTGGGTGAACATTTTGCATCCACTTTATTGATATGATGTTCTTCCCTATTGGGAGATGTTTCTCCAATATTATGAACATTTTCAAGAGAGCATCAAATACAAAATTATGATGACGAGGAGCATATTCTGACAATGAACTATCAAGGGAGAAATGTTCTTTCCATGATATCATCCATAATATGATACTTATGAGGAAATCATAAAATCATTTTAAAGAGTGGTTCCACTCGTTCTTCTATGATATGTAGCTCTCCTATGCTCATTTATTGTGTCCTTATTTTGTTGATACCGCATTTTCTTTCTTTTTTATTTGAAGTATTGCATTGGGATTTGTATACAAGTAGGTATGAGAAATCTAAAAGGATGGTATCTTATTTTGAGTGAGTATTTGCAGCATTGTAGACATGGATTTTTATACAACGAGGTATGAGAAATTAATTACGATGGAGGCGGTCAAGTACTTCAAGGGTCTATATTCTGCAAGGAGAGATATTTACATAGCACATCAATTGAGGATTTTGGAGAAATATCCATGTTTTTTCCTCATTTGAAGAAGTTGAATATACTCGTACAACCCTTCATAGTATGTTTTTTTATAGAGAATGGGAGGCATTTCTTATCACCCTTTTTTGTAGGTTCTCAACTCACATTAAAAAATCATACATGCCCCTTAAAACATTACACACTTTTATACCCACCATAATCCTAAAGAGAAATCCACAAAAAAAATAATTATTATATTGGGAAAGAAAAAACACTGATCAACCCATAACTAACATGAAATTCCTCACTCTCTAGTATTCAAAAGTAAGAAAAATAATTGTGAAAAAATGTAAAATTTAAACAACAAGATCAAAATTTCAGTTTGGCTCATAGTGGTGTGACAGTGCAATAAACTAAGGGCAATGAATGAATTAAAAATAAGGGTATAGTTGATCATATATGAGGACCAAAATGAAGATGAAATTGTATAAGCCATGCTTGTGCGAATTATCGATCATGTTCATCATACTCATAATGAAAATCATAATTTCAACAGGTTTATGGTATCAAAACAAAATAGGGCATGAGTTTTACATACCTCCCACTTTCTATTGAGACTAGAAAAATTTAATAAAGGCTTTAAGGCCGAATATCTCGCATCGAACCTCGATAAAAAAATTGAAGCTACACGTACACGCTTTACCACTAGTCAATCTATTATATACCATTCCATGTATTAAACTTAGGGAAATTTCCCTGCAATTTTGGAAAAAACCAATGAACCATAAACTTTGACTAACGTGGATATCAAATTGAAACTTGTGAAGAAACAATAAACATGCACAATAGATATTTTTTATGAAATAAAACTTGGAGCATCTCATAATTTTTTTCGATTTATTTTTAAATAAGATTTTTATTTATTTATTTATTTTATCTATTTTCTATTTTCTATTTTTTATGTTTATTTTATTTTATTTTTATTTTATTTATTTTTTATTTTTTTATCTTTTTATGGAATTTGAATGATATTCGTTTCAATTTTTAAAAAAAGTGTATTAAATAAATAATACGGATCATGAGACCATGCAAAATCTCAATGGTGGTGCTCCATGGCACCCCATTGCGATGCCATCATTTTAATTGTAAGTTGCATAATTAGATTGTAAGTTACATTATTATGTAATGTACAATAATTAAAAATAACAAAAAGATTATTAAAAAAAAATCATTAAAATATTAAAAACAATTATTGTTACTTTAGAAATTAAAAATAATAAATTCTATAATACCAAGAAAACTTAACACTTTAGTGTGTTATTATATTCTTAGATAGTAATAAAACATAATAAATTATACATCATTATTTATGAATGACCCAATTCTCGTTTGAGAATGTGAAGAGGCATCGAGTTTCAGTGTTTTGAACGGTTATGAATGACAATAAACATGTGGCTATATAAGACAATTCATAGTTTTATTATCTCGATATAGAGACATGTTTCATAGTTTTATGGTGGTTCAAATAGTGCTAGCCTTTTTTGGATGTTTCATAAATCCACGACTTCAATGTTGTGAATTTAATTTGCATTAATCTTCATGCGTGGTCAATAGTTAATGGAACGATAAAATTTTAATTATAATTTGGTAAAAAAAATCATTTAAGCGGTTTTAATCAGTTGATTTAGATATGCAAGCAAGTTATCTTCATCAACTTATCCATTGATGTAGTGAAAATGACGAAAATATTCGAGCATCTTGTATTTTGAACCCTCAAATTGGAATTTATGATTAATAAAATGATTAAAGTTGTTATTTCCGAAATGGGGGATGCCTATCAGTACATATATATAAAGCATAAGGATAATTGAAATATTCTAGTTATTATTAGTGCATTGAATGAAAATTGATAATTAGATATGTGGAAAACTCAAATTTTTCGGTGAGGTTTTTCTTCTTATTTTTTTCACAAAGTTCTTAATTCTCATAATTAAATTTTAATATTTTGTTTTATGATTATATATATATATATATATATATATATATATATATATATATATATATAGTAAATGGAATAATTTAGGGGAGGTAAGAGTGGGATGGGTTCTATATAGTTTTAATGGAAAAATAGTAACACAATTTTTTTCGAGGTCTCAATATAGTGACCAACATTTTTGCGGAATATATCGCATTATGGAAAATGTCTCGAAGTGGCCATCGAAAACCAAATTTCAAGCGTGTTATTTTTTTGGAGACTCAATATTAGTAATTCATCAAATTAAGCAAGATGAGGGTAGAAATTTTTTTCAGATTTCCCTTCCCATGAATCAAAGGGTTCTTGTTTCTACCTCTCAATTTGAAAAACTCAAATTCTATCATATATTTCGGGCATGTGAATTAGACAAGTGACATCTTAGCCAAAAAAGGCTCCACTATGGGGCGAGGTAGTTTGGAAGTGGGACAAATGATTCAACATGTCCCCAATTCCTTAATGATAATTGAAGGTTTAAATTTTACTCGATTAGAGGAGGCATTTTTCTTCCCAAATGTATTGTCTCAACGAACACTTTGAGTAACAATTATTGGTTATATTATTTTCTCAACCATGGGAAATTTTTTTTAATTTGAAACGTAGCAAGCCTCTCTCCATATACTCTTTTTATGTCACTTTTTTCCGGCTAATGGATGGGTCTTTGGTTTTCATGGCTTCGTAATTTTTGGCCATGGATCTTTCAACTTCCGTCCCCTGATTTTGTAAATGGGCTAATAATTGGGCATGTCATTTCACTTAAATCAAATACAAGGGTTTCATATCTATTTATTCTCATTATGGTGGGATCTAGGGTGGATCTTCTTAATTGTGGAGTCCATGATATTGAACAAAAATAATGGAATTAATTCATTCATCCCTATGTCATTCCCGAATTATCAATTCTCTATCTTGGTGATTCTTGGGAAATGACTCTAGATTTATTGTTGAAGTTTTGGATGAATGGTTATAACGCCGCCTATATATTGAATCCCCTATTCCTCTAGAGTATTCATGTGTTTTCATCCCATCCCAGCTCAAAATAAGGCAGCTTTCTTTGCTAGTAGCACTTATATAGTTTGGAGTTCGGTCTCTCGTATGAAATGGAAAATTCTCCAACCTCCTTAGAAAAATTCCACACGTCGACCTTGTGCTCGACATTCTTTTGGACACTTACGATGATGTATTAGTTTCCATTAACAAGATCAAATACATGGTAGAAATGAAACATAATGTATTACATCTCTTCTTGGAAGAATAAACTCCTCAGAGCTCAAAGTTAATGAAAAAAATGGAGCTCAAAGTTAATGAAAAAAAATATAAAGGGTATAAAATATATTAATGAAAAAATGGATACCTACAATATCCGGTGAAAGTAGGGTTTTTTTAACTAGGATGGTGTATTTTGATTTGTATTGTAGGGTTAAATAATGTGATTTTTAGAGGTACTTTCCAATAGGTAGTCAAATTATTATGAAACCAGGCTCCAAAAAATAGAAGAAAAGAGATATCAACGCCTTAGAAATAAGCCACTTCGAGGGGGAAACCTCATTTACATTATATAAATAAACAATTCTTGGATGATACAAATGAAAAAACCTCCTTCTATATATAGGAGTCCATGGGGTCACAATATAATCCTAGTTTCGACCTAACAATTATAATGTAAGGGCACAATAATAACAATACGGGGGTTGCAGGGGGTACAACAATAACAATAAGGGGGCTATATTAACCACAATAAGGGACTACACTAGTAATATAGGGACCTAACATGCTCCTCTCCTTCAAAAAATTGTTGTCCTCAATGCTTGAGTAGCTCCTGGATGCTTCTCGTATAAAATTCTCATCCTCCCATGTAGAATCTTTAGTGGGTAAGTTCTTCCACTTGATGAGATACTCGAAATTGATCGATTTTCGTAGCTCATCGAGTTCTTGTTTACCGTGATTGCTTCAGGGTTCCAATATGATTTTTCCTTCCTCATCAAGTTCGGAAATAGTGTTTGAACTAGAAGTTTGTCACCTATAACCTTTCTTTAAGCATGAAACATGGAAAACTCAGATGCACTCGCGAAGAAGTCGAAAGCTCCAATTTGTATGCCATAGTACCAATATTTTGCAACACCTTGTAAGGACCATAGTAATTTTGGCGATAACTTATTATCCTTCTTAGCTTGCTTGAGGGACATTTGTTTGTATGGTTGTAGTCGTAAAAATACCTAGTCTCCTACATCAAAACTTCTCTTCTTGCGATGTTGATCTGCATGTTGTTTCATTCTATTTTGTGCCAAATTTAGGTTATCCTTTAAGAGTTGGGGAACTTGTTGTGATGCCGATGTGATCTTCCATTGCTTGAATATTAAAAATTTTTCTCCAAAGATGATGTGATGAGATGATGATATCCATAAAGTGTCCATAAATGGGGTCATTTTTTGTTGTAGTATGGAAGGAAGTTTTTATACCACCATTCGGGCCAAAGGTAACCACGTGACCCATTGTGTTTGTTTATCATATTCCAAAACAACAAATATATCCTTCCAAACATTTGTTCACTATCTCGGCTTTGACCCATCGGATTGAGGATGATAAGATGAGCTATGAGCTAGTTGAGTACCCAAACATGAAAATAATTCCGTCCAAAAAATGTACAGTAAAAATGGGATCTCTATCGCTTAAAATAATCTTTTGGGTTTCCATGTAGCTTTTTTAATTGTTTCCATAAATGTAGTAGCAATTGTACTTGCTTTAAATGGATGAGATAATGCTCAAAAGTGTGCATACTTGGTAAGTCTATCAACTATCACCATGATGACACTCTTTCCTTCGGACTTAGCTAAACCTGTGACAAAAATACATTGAAATATCCTCCCAATATTGACTTGGAATGGATAAAGGTTGTAGAAGACTCGGGTCTTAATTGTCTCAAATTTATTTTCCCGGAAAACCAAACATTCCTGCCACAAAATTTTGAATATCATATTTAAGGCCATCCCAAAAAAAATTATTTTCTTCACCCCCTGTGGTAATTTTTTTAAAAATCCGCAGTGTCCTCCTAAAGGAGAAGTGTGCAATTCCAAAAGAATCTTTTGTTTTTAGTTGGGAATTATTACAAAGATATAAGCAATATTTGTACCATAAGGAATCGATTTTTTCCAATAAAATGTATCGAGATGTAATAAGATCTTGCGGACAACTTTTGAATGAGTGTAAAACTTCTTTCCATCCATCTTCCATTCATCCCTTTTGCTTCGGTTATCCAATCTAGTTGGATAATAGAAATGGCACAAAGCAATGCTTCCACCTCTTCATTCTTTCTTGAGAGTGCATCTCGCAACAACATTTAGCTTCCCTTTTTTTGTAGATGATTTCAAAGTCATAACCCATCATCTTTGTGACCCATTTTTGTCTGCTCTTCCGAAGATAGTCATTGTTCCAAAAAAGTGTTTAAGACTATCATGATCATTTTTTACCTTGAAGTGTCCTCCCATTAGGTAAGGTCGCCATTTCTTTAGTGCATGTAGTATTTCCAACATTTCCTTCTCATAAATAGCTTTCTCGTAAATACTTTCCTTTGATTGGACGAATTTCAAAAGCAATGGGTCTTCCTTCTTGAATTAAAACAACACCAATTCGATTTCCGAGGCATCACATTCCACAATAAAGGTTTTTTGTGAAGTCTCGGCGTAGCTAAGACCGATGCTAGGCACTATTTCCTCTTTAAGATGTTCAAAGGCCTTAGTTGCTTCAGGAGTCCATGAAAATGCATCTTTCTTCAATAATGTTGTTAGAGGTGCTCCTATTCTCCCATAATTCTTAAAAAATTTGTGATAATACCTTGTTAACCCGAGAAATCCTCACAACTGCTTTATGGTTGTGGGGACTTTCCATTCCTTAATGGATTTAATTTTGTTAGGGTCTACCTTAACACCCTCATGAGATACAATATGACCCATATATTCCACCTCTTGTAGTCCAAAGAAACATTTGGAGGTTTTTTTCATATAATTGTTTCTCCTCCAATAATTTGAGCACCCCGTCAAAATGTTGAACATGATCCTTCGAAGACCCGTTGTAGATTAGTATAACATAAACCCTTGAAATGTATAAGGTGCATTGGTAAAGCCAAAAGTAATGACCAAAAAATTCATAATGACCCTCATGAGTTCAAAATGTTGTTTTTCGAATATCTTCAATCTTCATTCTAATTTGATGATATCCCGAATGAAGATCCAACTTGGTAAAATAAATTGCTCCATGTAATTCATCCAATAATTCATGAATCACGATGAATGAGAAATTTATCTTTTATAGTGAGCTTATTGGTAGGCTCCCTATAATCCAAACACATGTACCATGATCCATCCTTCTTGTGCACCAATACTATTGGAGCATAGAAAGAACTTTGACTAGGTTGAATTATACCAACCTCTAACATTTCTACAATCATACGTTCAATTTCACTCTTTTGGACATAAGGATATCTGTAAGGCCGGATGTTTGGAGGAACACTTCTTGGAATAAAATGAATAGCATGATCATGATCACGAATAGGTGGGATTCCTTTGGGAGTTTCAAACACCATGGAATGATTTTCCAAGACTTTTTTGGAGATCCGGAGAAATAGTTGATTTTGATGTTTGGAACTTCTAGTGAGCATAATTGTGCAATTACGCCTCGTTGTTCTTTCTTCAGAAGCTTTGTCATAACATTGGAGCTTATTATCATTTCACGGCTTCCCCGTGATACCCCGTAATTCAGACTTCCTTTCCTTCCCAAAAAAAATTCAAGAAAAATGTTCTTGAAAATTAAAAGCCACCATCCCCAAAGATTGTAACCATTGTACTCCTAGTATAACATCAACACCTCCCATTGGAATGGAAAGCATTGGGCTATTCAATACATATTCCCCCATGGTTAGCTTGATATTATGGCATTCTCCAGAGAAATTTATAGTTTCCTCCATTTGCAACCATCACTTGACATTCTCGTGTTGGGTATAGGAAGAAATTCAATTCATTGGCTACCTTACAATGAATACAATTATGGGTACTACCCGAATAAATCAACACTATTACCTTTTTTCTTCTCGATATGTCCTTCTACCTTGAGATTTTGAGGAGTGGTAATTCCCGCCAATTCATTACACGATATGGTCGGGAGTCATTTCTTCTTTCTCTAGGACTGATTCCTGGTGTATATCCTCTTCTTTTGAAGTTTCTTGTTCATTTTCTTCCTCCTCTTCACAATATATGTAAAATAATTTCTTCTCACCACACTTATGACCTTTAGTGTATTTTGCTATCACAACTCGTAGCAAAGCCCTTTTGCTCTTTTTTTCTTCCAATTTTTGTGGTGTCAACCTTGTAGGTTGTGGAAGTCTAGGAGTAGAAAAACTTCCATCTTTATAGATGTGAGTGGTAGACTTCCTTTTCGTCATAATTTTAAATTCATTTTTTTCTTGCCAACCTCAATGCCTTCTCCAATGAATCGAGGTTCCCAAAGGCGAACCCCTCATGTTGGATGTTATCCTTTAAAGTCCCCATGAAGTACATCAATCATGTGTTCCTCTCGGAATATCATTTACCCTTATATTCAATTTTTGGAAGTCCTCAATGTGCTCCACCACTAAACCCTTTTGTTTGAGATTTATCAATTGGCTAAAGAAAGGTGTTTCTCTTTGTATCCTCATAATGTGCTATCATTTCCTTCGTAAAAATTGACGAAGTGACAATTTTTTATGGGATCAAAGCCATCGATACCATACAAATGTATTTTGTTCTAAATATAAATTTTCAATGCAGTACATTTTGTGTGTTTTGCACATTATTGATATCAAAATATTGCTCCATATCTAGTAATATCCATGTTACCAAATCCTTGCCATCAAAATTCCTCATATCGATCTTTGCGAATATGGTGGGTCTTCAATCCAACATTAGAGTTTATGAAATCCAAATTAACATTTATTTATTTTTCATCATGAGTTTCCTCGTACTATATTTTTCGCCATTAGGAAACATTTCTTGTATCAACTTTGTCAAACCTTCCATGTCTTATTTTAGATCATTCTTCATGTCTTCCATGTTGTATTTCATTTTTTTCCTCTATAACATTGATCTTAGCTTCCATTCCATCCATCTTAGCTTCCACGCCAATCTTCAAACCATCCACATTAGCTTCCATGCCCTTCTTCAAACCATCCATCTTCGCTTCCATGCTTTTCCTCAAAACTTCCATTTCATTTTTTTTCTCTTTGTGAGAGTGAAATTTGGTGCACTTTGCTCTTGTAATTTTGATATATCATGTTGCACTTCTTCATCTTCATGATTCATAGTAGAGTATTATGAGGGCTTAATGGTTGTTGAATTCTTTTTTCTAGAGGCATTTTGAAACTCGATACCGATATCTATGCTTCAAATATGCCCTTAGAATCACTTCAAACTGATTTTTCAAACAAGACTTGTGCAATTTGAAAAAAAAATACACACTTTTTTCTTGCTTTTTGAGGAGCTCGATATTGAAACTGAATTATATCTGTAATTTCAGATCTTAAATATCTGAAAATTCTGGTCTTTCTAGTATCCCTTTGAATCTTCTTTCCAATGCCACAGGTCTGACCTTCTTTGGATGCTTCAAGACAAAGTTATGCCCAATCTCCCACAATGGCATAATTATGGATCTAGTTCAGAAAGAGCGAAACTTGTATGGTGTGCCACATGTCATCTGTTTCCTCCTTCGACTTTGAAATTGATACACATGAAGCTACGGTCCATGTAATTTTGGCCACTTTTTACATAATCCCAATCCGATTCTCGCAGAGAGAGTTATGGTGATTTTTCCCACTGCTCACTTCTTTGAGATGAAATTCGGGGAGCTTAAAAAAACCTAACTTCCACATATCATATCTCCCAAAAATATTGTGAACCAAGATCTGAAATTTTTTAGACAGACGTTCCTTGGGATTTTCGGCTTCACGTTATAAAAAATTTTAACTTTTCGAACCTTCGTAGAAAAAAAACATATAGCGAAAATTCCATGATGACCTGTTTGGAGAAGTGAAACCCTAGAATTCGAAGCTCGATACCAAATGTTATGAAAACCAAACTCCAAAAATAGAATAAAAGAGAGATCAATGCCTTAGAAATCAGCCACTTCAAGGGGCGAACCTCCAATACATGACATAAATGAAAAATTCTTGGATGATACAAATGACAAAAACCTCCTTCTAGATATAGGAGTCCATGGGGTCACAGTATAATCCTAGCCGACCTAACAATAATAATGTAAGGGCATAATAATAACAATATTGGGGTTACAAGGGTATAACAATAACAATAAGGGGGCTATACTAACCACAATAAGGGACTACACTAGTAATATAGGGACCTAACACAAATTAAGGGTATTGTTTAATATTCCATGAACGCACATGATATGTTAGATTCATTGAGTGAAGCCTCGAGTAGTATTTTGCAAATATGTTTTCCCTAAGTTTCTATATAATTTTTTGCTTGATACTTAGGATTTTTCTACATAGTTTATAGTGGATATGTTTTCACTTTAAGTTTGAATCACAAACATATTTTGGGAAAATCTTTCTAAACAAGTTGTTTCTTAATAGTAAGTTTGTATCTCGAAAAACTGCGTAAGGGTTCTAGTCCTTAATCCATCATCTATTGATACTAAAACTCTTACCCATGTAAAAGGACTAAAAAATTTTATTATTAAAGTTTTTATAGTAAAAATTTCTCATAAACTTAAGTGGAAATATAAATTTTAGTAAAATTCTTTACTAAATTGGAAGACAATCTCAACCAAAAAAAAATTAAGTTTTGTCCACTTATTAACATATCTATTTCAAACAATTTATATTTAATACCAATAAATTTACTTAAGTGAAACGAGATTCAATCAAATTTTAATGAAAAAACCCTCTATTTAAATATCAATATACCATAATATGATCTCCATTTTCTCCCACCTTTAAGCATTCTTCTCTATTGTCACTTTTTTCCCTTCCATTCAATTTTTAGTCCATGATCTTCTTATTTCTATTGCCTTGCAATGGTAGGATATTGTCGGAATTATTTACATGTTTTATATTATTAAAAAATAAAATATAATGAGATTTGACTCTTATCTATGATAAATATGCCAATGCCTATTAGTCATTGGGCTACATTGTCACTGATTATGTAATGGGTACTCCAACTGCTCCCTATGGTTATGGTTGATTCTAACGTTACATATCATCCCTCTTTCATTTCATATCTTCCCTTTTATTAATTTTAACAAATAAAGGTGTAGTAAGTTTAGTCTCGTCCTTTTTTATTTTGTGTGTTTCTTAGTTATGGTATATAAAGGTCTAATTATTTTGGGAATTAAGAGTATTTCACGAGGATTGTCCATAGATTTTATAAGCTCATTGTTAGTTTTATGCAACAATCAATAAGTATGAACTATTTTCATGTCTCGAAAACATGTCCATAATAAAAAAAATAAAAAACTACTAAAATTTTCAGCTAGAAACCTATAGGTCGGTGAATTAGGTCACATGTTTCCCAACCCTTATCCATGTCTTTTAATTTTCTTAATGATAAATCAAGTCTCTTTTATTATTGATAATGGAATTCTCATTTCACGAGCGCAAAAAAAATTCACAATCATAATTTTATTAAGTTATTGTTGAACTCCTATGTGTTTTGAGTGTGATATCAAATTGATTTTACTTATTATTTCAATTAATCCCTTTTTTTCTTACTTTTCCCAAGATACCTCTTAAGGAATTAGGAATGGGAACTATTATTTATTTGGTTTGAAAATGATTTCCAATTCAATTTCCTTCTTATATCAAATAACTCTCTACTCTTGCTTTCACTAAATTGTCTCTTTCAAACATTAAAATTTGGTAATACCATTAAAACTATTTCAGTTATTATTAACTAGGGTAGCCTTAGAATGAGATATTTGGAAATATTAATCGTCTCATATTCTATATCCATTTGTCTAAATTTCCTATAGTTACAACTTTTGTATAATATTAACTTAGCTATGTTCTTTAATCTTTTTTCCTTGCGAAAAAAAATTGCAACTTTCTTCATTACCATAAAAATTTATATTACATTTTGTTGATGCATAAAGAGTTATATTTCATTTTGTTGATGCATAGGTGAAAATGTTATTTCTTGAAAGATCCTTCAGATAATTTTATGTGAGCATCTAGCTCAAGTGAGGAAAAAATATTCACTCAACAGTTTAAATTTTTTTTGAAAAAAATCGCATTGTTTCATCTTTATGAGTTGATCAAAAAAGAGTTTATCACAAAACAATTGGTCAAAAAATCTTGACCCTTTTTATGAGTGAACCCATAAATATATACATATAGTTCCAAACAAATTATAGCAAAAACAACCATTACAATTTTAAAAAATATACCTTTTGTTTTTAGTTCCTCCGATGGATCGGAGGCCCCCTCTATGAAATGCTTATGATACTATTCATAGTTTTTTTCAATTCCTTGTCTCCTTTATCATCCATTGGCATAAAAATGGTTGAGTACCCTCTTTGTAAATGGAATTTTCCATCCGTGTTATGCTCCCTATATACATGATAGTCCGATATGTTATTAAATGAGATTTTATTAACAATACATCCTTTAACAAGGGAAAAATTAAATGGCTGTGCCATCTTTTTGTCTCCTTAAACTATTTTATAACAAGCATAGAGTCCCCCAAAAATTTGTAATGACCCTAGCAATGATTTTCTAATGCAAAAAGAAGTAGAAGCTTTAAGGCCAATGGTTATGCATAGTTGTTTTACCCCTTGCATAGCCCTATCTAATGTGAGAAATAATGTGTATGAGAGAGAGAGAACTAAAATTCCTCCATAATATCCCTCTCCTTGGGACACCCCATCAAAAAAATCCAATAGACGAGACTTGTCAATGTCCTCTATATGGATGACTTTGAGATGGTGGATGTTTGTTATTGAAAGGAAGGAGGAAAAAAATGGAAAGAGTTTGTACTATATTTTTTTCTATATTGGAGAGGATGTCTTGAAAAAATAGCCCTATTCTCGAGCTAGCCATAACTCCAAAGCATATTAACCAATGTAGGGGGTATAAATTTCTTTATCCCAAGAAATTACCACCTTGTTTTTCCATGTGTCTATCATGTTTTCTCCTTTCCACTGATTGTTTGGGTCCAAATTCCCTTAGTATACTATTGAGATCGATTTTGTGAAATGACGCTTCGAAAAAGGTGGTAACAAATTCCGCCCTCAACTTTACTTAGATAACGATAGTTGGGGCCCCTCATTTTCTCTTTTTACACATGTTGCCCCATGTGGGGACTTTATATTTTATGAGACACTCACATCAAAAATTCGGGTTTTTGTTGTACATTTCAGTTTCCATAGATGTCTCCACCACCATGTTGTTTCACCGCTGAGTTTGTTGCTATAAGAGGTTGATAGCCCAAATTTTGAGTGTAGTCCCCAAAAGGGGAAAATCTTGGCATAGTGTGTCCTCCTTGACTCCCCGATATGGATATGGGATTTTTTTAGGGCTATCATGTAGTCACTAAAAACCTCTAATATATCTACTATAATTCCTAGTTTGTTCTACACTTTCCCACCCTTGTGGCTCGAATTGTTGTAAGTGTAGGATCTACCACCTCATTTAGTGTGGAAAGGCCATTTTTTATTTAGAAAGGTCGCCAAATTATGTGGTAAATATTAGTATAATTCATATCTCGAACCATAGGTCCAAGCCTACCCTAATCTTATCTCGCTCTTATCTCATAGGATAAGCCTTTCCACGATGACCGAAAAGGATGAGAGGACTTCCCTCCAAATAACAAAGATGTTGTTCTATCTTTTTTTTATTCATTACCAATTATTCCACAGATTACGGTAAAATTTATTTCATGTGGACCATCAATGTCCATAAATGGTTAGTCATAACAAGTCTCCAACATACCTTTGCTACTAACATTTTTCCAAACAAAGGGAAATTTTTCTATACCCCATCCCCCTTAAGCTTTAGGCACTCTAATTATGTCCCATTTCTCCCATGGGAGAAGTTATGGTTCCTTGGAACCTTCCTATAGAAAACAAGATCATAATATGTGAATATTCTCTAGGATTCCTTTCAAAGATCTAAGAGAGTTACATCCAAGTACAATGGGATAGCTTCAAGCACCAATTTGATGAGAACTAGATATCCAACCCTTGAAATCCATCTTAGGCTCCAAATTTTTAACCTCTTTTTGTTTTTTATAATATTTTGGCTTAAGATGAAACCCACAAACTCTTTACCCCTTATTATATGCTTAATATATTATGTCATCTTCCTCAATATATATCCCCTAATCTCGAATGCACATGGTATGATAATAACCCCCCACTGAAGCCCAATAGGGGTAATACCATACCATGTGCATTCATATTAGGGAGATATATGTTGAAGGGAAAATGACATAATATATTAAGCATATAATAAGGGGGTAAAGGTTTTTTATATTGTTAGGTAAATAAAAAATGGAGCTCAAAGCCCACTGGGAGTAATACCATACCATGTGCATTCATATTAAGGGATATATATTGAAGGGAAAATGACATAATATATTAAGCATATAATACAGTAAAGGTTTTTTATATTGATAGGTAAATAAAAAAATGGAGGTCAAAGTTAATGAAAAAAATATAAAGGGGTATAAAAAACATGAATGAAAAATGGATACCTACAATATCGAGTGACGAGTAGGGATTTTTTAAACTAGGAAGGTGTATTTGATTCGTATTGGTAGGGGGTTAAATAATGTGATTTTTTAGAGGTACCTTTCCAATATGTAGTCAAGTTTAAGGGTATTGCTTAGTATGCCAAGAAAGCACATGATATGTCGCATTCATTAAGTGAAAGCTCCCGTAGTATTTTACAAATATGTTTCCCTAAGTTTTATGTAAATTTTAGTTAATACTTAAGATTTTCTACATAGTTTATAGTGGATATGTTTTCACTTTAAGTTGGAATCACAACCATATTGTGGGAAATATTTCTAAACATTTGTTTGTTAATAGAAACTGTAGTATGTGAAAAACTACATAAGGGTTCTAGTCCCCAATCCATCATCTATTAATACTAAAACTCTTACCCATTTTTTTTTAAAAGGACCAAAAACATTTATTATTAAATTTTTTATGGTAAAATTACTCATAAATTAAGTGGGAATATAACTTTTTAGTAAAATTATTTACTAAGATGGAAAATAATCTCAACCAAAAAAAGATTTAGTTTGTCCACTTATTAACATCTCTATTTCAAACAATTTATATTTAATATCAATAAATATGGTTAAGTGAAACTAGATTCAATCAAATTTTAATGAAAAAAACATCTATGTGTATATCAATAAACCATAATATGATTTCCATTTTCTCTCCTCCTTTAACAATTCTTCTATAGTGTCCCCTTTTTCCCCTTCCATTCAATTTTTAGTCCATGATCTTCTTATTTATATAGCCTTGGAATGGTAGGATATTATGAAAGTTATTTATATGTTTTATATTATTAAAAAAATAAAAAAATAAAAAATAATGAGCTTTGTCTCTTATCTAAGATAAACATGCTAATGCCTATTAGTCATTGACGCTACATTATCACTGATTATATGATTATATAATGGGTAATCCAACTTTCCCCTATGGTTCTGGTTGATTTCTATTGTTACATATCATCCCTCTTTGATTACATATCTTCTCTTTTATTATTTTTTAAGAAATAAAGGTGTAGTAGGTTTAGTCTCATCCTTTTTATTTTCATGTTTCTTAGTTATGGTATAAAGGTCTAATTGTTTGGGAATTAAGAGGATTTCATGAGGATTGTCCAGAGATTTTATAATATAATTGTTAATTTATGCAACAATCAATACGTATGAACTATTTGCATGTCAAGAAAACATATCCATAATAAATAAATAAAAGTAAATTTAAAAATTTCAGCCGAAAGCCAATAGGTCCGTGAAACGAGAAAGAATTCCTTTGCACCATCATTATTTTTATTAAGTTATTGTTGAACTCCTATGCGTTTTGAGTGTGATATCCAATTGGTTTTACTTTATTATTTCAATTAATCTCTTGAGTTTCCCAAAGATACCTCTTAAGGACTTAGGAATGGGAACTATTATTTATTTGTTTTTAAAAATGATTTCCAGTTTCAATTTCCTTGTTGTATCAAATAACTCTCATATGCTTGCTTTGCAGCTAAATTATCTCTTCAAACTTTAAAATTTGGCAATGTCGATTTCGAGCTATCTTTCAATTCTTTTTAACTAAGCGTGCATGGAATGAGATGCTTGGAAAATATTAATCTGCGTATGTTCTATATCCATTTTGTTTTTATTTCCTTTTAAGTTCCCATTGTTACAGCTTTGGTATAATATTTGACTTGAGTTATGTCCTTTAATCCCTTTGGAAAAAAATTGCAACTCCATTACCATATGTAGTCACATTACAGGTCATTGCTGGATTTGTTGATGTCTTTCGAAGAGCTTTTGGATAACTTTTTGTGAGCAACTAGTTCAAGTGAGGAAGAAGATTCACTTAGCATATAATTTTTTTTGAAAAAAAATCACATTGTTCCTGTTTATGAGCTAATCAAAAAAAGAGTTGATCCAAAAAGTAGTTGGTCCAAAATCTTAGCCCTTTTTAGGAGTGAACGCATAAATATATACATATAGTTCAAAACAAATCATAGTCGAAAAAAACCATTACAATTTTAAAAAAAGATATATATATTTTTTAGTTCGCTAGCATGTTTATGGACTAGAGGTGCCCCCTCTATGAAAGGCCTATGATACTATTCCTAGTTTTTTTCAATTCCTCGGTCTCCTTTATCTTCCATTAGCATAAAAACAGTTGAGTACTCTCTTTGTAAATTGCATTTCCATTTGTGTTATGCTCCCTATAGACATGATAGTCTTATATGTTAATAAAGGAGCTTTTATTAACAATACATCCTTTAACAACGGAAAAAGTAAATTGTTGTGCCATCTTTGTGTCTCCTTAAAACAAGTTCATCACAAGCATAGAGTCCCAAAATTTGTAATGACCCAGCAATGCTTTTCTAGTGCAAAAAGGAGAAGAAGCTTTAAGTCCAATGGTTGTGCATAGTAATTTTACCCCTTTCCTAGCCCTATCTAACATGAGAAAGAGTGTGTATCAGAGAGATAGAGAACTAAACTTCCTCCACAATATCCCTCTCCATGGGACACCCCATCAAGAAAAATACAATAGACGAGACTTGTCAATGTCCTCTATATGGATGAATTGGGAGGGTGGAGGTTTGTTCTTGAAAGGAAGGATGGGAAAAATGGCAAGGGTTTGTGCTATATTTATGTCTAGATTGGAGAGGATATCTTGAAAAATAGCCCTATTCCGAGCTAGCCATACTCGACTTATTAATCGATGCACGGGTATAAATTTCTTTATCCCAGGAAATTACCACCATGTTTTCCATGTGTCCAACATGTTTTCTCCTTTCCACTTATTGTTTAGGTCCAAATTTCCCTTAGTAGACTATCTAGATCGCTTTTGTGAAAAGAGAGTCCAAAAAAAATGGTAACCAAGTCCTCCTCAACTTTACATAGATAACACTAGTTGGGCCCCTCCTTCCATCTTTTACAAATGTTGCCCCATGTGTGGACCTTTATCTTTTATGAGACACCACATAAAAAGGAGGTTTTTTTTGTACATTTGAGTTTCCATAGAGGTATCCACCACTAATCTTGTTCACGTGTCGGATTTGTTGCTATAAGATGTTGATAGCCCAAATTTGGAGTGTAGTCCCCAAAAAGGGGAAAAGCTCGGCATAGCAGTCCTCCTTGTCCCTTAGATCGATATGGGAATGTTGGAGGGCTATTATGTAGTCACTCCAAACCTCTAAGATATGTACTATAATTCCTATTTGTTCTACACTTTCCCACCCTTGTGCCTCGAATTGTTGTAAGTATGGGATCTTCCACCTTATTTAGTGTGGAAAGGCCATTTGTGTTTAGAAAGGTCACCAAATTATGTGGTAACTAGTAGTATACTTCACATCTCGAACCATAGGTCCAAGTCTACCCTCATCTTTGTCTTGTTTCTTATCTTATAGGATAAGCATTCCATGATGACTCGAAAAGGATGAGAGGAATTCCCTCCAAATAACAAAGATGTTGTTTCGTCTTTATTTTTAGAGTTATTACCAATTATTCCGCTAAGTCTCGGAAAAATGTATTTCAAGTGGACCACCGATGTCCAAAAACCGTTAGTCATAACAAGTCTCCAACATGCCTTTCCTACCAACACTTTTGCAAACATTGGAAAATGATCTAGCTTTAGGCACTACAATTATGCCCCATTTCTCCCATGGGAGAATTTATGGTCCCTTGGAACCTTCCTATAGAAAACACGATCCTAATATGCGAATATTCTCTAGGATTCCTTTCAGGATCTAAGAGAGTTACATCCAATACACTCGGATAGCATCGAGTACCAATTTGATGAGAACTCGGATGTCCAACCTTTAAAATCCATCGTACGCGCCAAATTTTTAACCTCTTTTCCAATTTCGCTATCGACCCACTACCAATGTCATTTTTTATAATAATTTGGCTTAATATGAAACCCAAAATATTTTTAAATCTTCATCAAAATGAATTAGTGAAATAGGAAAAACTACTGCAAAAAATCAAATTTGACACCGTTCAAATCATGAATGGAGAGGGTTGACTTGGTGATATTTATTTGCATACCCAATTTTTTTATGGAACAATTGCAAAAGAAGCATTCACAGATGGTTTCTTCTTGACGAGATGTTTTTCTAAAGAGAAGGACAGTGGTCAACAAAAAATCGTGTGTTTGATTACCAAGTTTTCTTTCCATAGTTATTCCGTTTATATCCTCTTACTTTTTCCATAGTTAGTATCCTACTTAGACCCTCAACCATCAAGAGAAATGGACATAGGGGAACCCTGACACATGCCCTCTAAGCATAGAGAAATGATACGTAAACCCATTGATGAGGACCACAAAAGGGAACCGAGGTGATGTACCTCATTACCCGTGATATGAATGGGACCTCAAAGCCTAGATGGGTCGAAGGGAGAGAAATGTAAATGTAGTTGAATCAATCGTAAGCTTTTGAAAAATCAATATTTATCACTACTTCTTTAAATTTATTAGTTTTGAGGTTGTGTAAAACTTACTAAGATACACCAATGTCTTCATGAATTTGGCATATTTCGAAAAAACCAAAACTAGTTCTCTAGATACCCCTTTTGACAAGATTGGATTAATCGCGTATGCTATAACATTTTCTATCACATTGTAAATGCAAAATGTAGAAGGAGATTGGTAGAAAATAATTAAAATATTATGGATCATCCATTTTTGGGATAATAACTATAAAGGTTGAGTTGAAGGATGTTAGTATCCTTCTAGCTTGTCTATATTCATCAACCACTCCGAGCACATCTACCCCAATTAGATAAAAAATGCCCAAGAAGAATTCCATTGACCATCAACCATGTGATATTATATTTTTGAAAGTTATGCGGGGCACTTTGGATTTCATTTTCGGAACTCGGATCCATTAGGTGCATATTTTCTTCGTCATGCACAAAATGTAGGAAAATATAGGCCAATTGAAATATGTCCACAATGGAGGTTTCATTTTGGGATTCAAAGAGATGGTTGAAGTGATGTTTCCCCAATCTTGATAGTTCCTCAAAATTTTAGGCCTTTCACCCCTCCTAGATAGATAAATTCTAGATGGTATCAGATAGTTTCCTTCCTTTAGAAAAAAAATCTAGAAGAATCGTGTGTTCTCCTCCCCACATTCCAATAAAAAAACTCGATTTTTTTAGCCTCCAAAGGGCCTCCTTCTCCTCTAAAAGTTTCATTTTTTTGTAGATTCTAGTTGTAGCAATATTTCATTTCTCGTCGCTCTATGGAAAAAAACCCCTTCTTCTAAGTCACTAATGGTACTCATCTACTTTCCACCACCCTTGGTTCAAGTTTTGTCCCCTTTTCCTTTTAAGCATTGACCATTGTAGGGTTGCTCTCTTGACCTTTGTGATATTTCATGTGAACTAGGAAGTTGTTGAAACCATATAAATTGGGTTATAAAGAGTCTCTCTCTTAAAATAGGTTGATAAAACACTCTTTCCTTTAGCGAGGAATAATTGAGTTTGAAAGGACACTTGGTTTTCTTCCACCCCCTTTGATCTCCAGTGAATATGGTGTAGTGGTTAGACTCTCCCCACTTCCCACCTATATTATACCTATGGGGGGGGTAAATATGGGGAACATAGGGAGGTACCCAATGGACTAATGTGATTTAATAATGTAAGGGTGATAAATAAATTGGCCATAGTTAATAAATAAAGTGATTAGTCGGTGTTATGCAAGGGACCACAAGTAATTAGGGAATATTGTGATAAGCGCATTGTATTGGATGTATTGTATTGAGAGACCCATGGTAATTTCCCACGGTATTGTGTGTATGAAGCCTATATAGAGGCTATAAAAATCTCCATTGAGACATGTTGAGTATTGGTTTGTATTGACAAGGACTAGATTGTGGAGTGTTCTCCTTCCTTAAGGAGTGATTGTATATTGTTTCCCTACCTCAATGGTTTCTAAAAATATTAATAAAAATATTTTTTCATTCTATAAATATCATGTGTTATGTTTTGGTAATATTTTTAAAATTTTTTATATTTACAGTTTAGGTCTACTACAAGTGGTATCAAAGCTCTTTCTTGGGCAAAGCAAAGGAATTTTTATTTTCTTCCTTTTTCAAAAAGAATTTTGAAAAAAATTCGGGGTGACAAGTTTGCGGATCATATCTAAAAATTTTGGTTCAAAAAAAATATACATATATAAATTTCTTGTGAAAATATACCCCAATTCAAAAAAAAATCGTCCGAATTGGAGAATGGATGGAGGAGATATCGTTGATTTAAAAATCAACTATTTTGCACAGAAACTTTTCGATAAAAATTCGGTACGACGGATCTCAAGTCATTTTTTTGCAATTTTTTTGTCCATATTTTCAAGAACATAATTTACATATATAATTTCCTCTCTAAAAATCACTCAATTTGAAACATCGGTTGAATCAGAGTTTCGTGATGAGGGAGATATCATTGATTTAAAATCATCTCCTTTTAAGAATTTTCTTTGTGACGACTAGACAATGCAACACATATATGTGTTCACGGAGTGTCCATCTCATGATTCGAGTTTAACTCGACAATGAAACATGGCTTTTCCATTTCCGGAAACATGTTATAATAAGGATTCGAGTTGTATTGACTCATTTGTGGCCATTTTTAAATTTTTCCCCCACAAAGTAGGTAATTTTTTTTACAAAACCCTCATTATATTTTAAGGGTTATAGCAAGATGATTTTTTACACGAAAAATATGATGGTCGTACTCGTTGAAGAATTCATAAAAAGTAAAACTTAAAAATTATCATTTTTTGACTGCTATCCGCAACCTTTTTCTTTAAGCGATGAGGCTCTAATATGGTGGGACTCACTTGGCTATGATCCGATGTAGACACTTTCCAATGAATAACTCCTCTTAGACAAGTGGTCTCATGTTAGAAATAAGGACACTAAGGGCCCGCTGAAGACTTATTTTCCATTAATATTTCCATATTATATGTTCATGGAAGGATTAAAAAAGAGAACATCATTGTGTTCTACCAATCCTAGCGGCAAGCATAATTTTATCAATGTTAATTTAGCTAAAAAATTACAAGTTCCAACAAAACATATTTAAAACACACACGGTGATAATGACAATGTTCAAAATTTATAAATATTTGAAAATTTCTATGAGTATGTGTTGCATTCTTATTTTTATACTTATGATATTGATAATGTGGATTTTGGTTTGGGATACCCTTGGATGGAATATGTTGGTACTATGATTATTAATGTGCAGAAAAAAATTCTTCAAACTCTAGTATAAAAAAGAATAAAAATACATTACATGATATTTCCATCAATAAACATGTAGAGTCCAAGGAGGCCCTAAGCAAAAAAAATATATAAGTACTAACACATCACGATGAGGAGTTTGTGGTGGAAGTAATAATGGAAGACAAGAACCAAAAAGAAAGTAAAACAAACGGAACCTTATACCACCGAGGCTCCATCACGTGGGGAATTAAAGAACCATACACCATTAGTTAAAACTTCATCATATCACCACCGGCACCACCGAGCAAGACAACAACCTACAAAGTGTCAAATAATTAGCAACAAGGATGGAAACTCGTGAATAAAAGACAACTGAGGTGTGACAATCAAGCCACAACAAATCAACATAGAGAAATCATAAGAACCAACTTCCATCTCAATTGAGGCGAGGCAATGGCTAGATTGAGTGTTCACCTTTATCTTGGATGGCTAGATGCATGTGCATGGCACTAGTGGAATACTCTTTTGAGTAGATCTTATTATTTTTGTTCTTCTCATGTTTCAGGGACTAAAAATTCTTAAGGTGGGTGGAATGTAGTATATATAGGGGGAATAATATGGGGCATTGTAGGAGGTACCCAAGGGAATAATGTGATTTAATAATGTAAGGATGATAAATAAATGGGTAATAGTTAATAACAAATTGGTTAAACCACATTATGTAAGGGACCACAAGTAGTTAGGGAATAATGTGATAATCCCATTGTATCGTATGTATTGTATTAAGATACCCAAGGTAATTACCCATGGTATTGTGTGTATGAAGCCTATATAGATGCTAGAGACTTCTTTATTGAAACATGTGGAGTATTATTTTTATTGACAAGTATTAGCTTATGGAGTGTTCTCCTTCCTTAAGGAGAAATTATGGAGTGTTCTCCTTTCGTTAGAAAGTATAAAAAAATGCATGTGATCGTTGTATAAAGAATTTTGTCAGTCACTCTTAAGTAGCCCAAAATTCATGCATATATTATAAGTCAAATAAAGAAAGAGATGCCTACTATAATGGGCAAATATAAGGCATCAATTCATATGATATTACAAGGCATCATCAAGTTCTGGAAATAGAACAAGGCCTTTGTGATGCTTCAAAATCAAAAGTCATTGTCAAGTTTTATGCCTCATATAATGCCAATGAGTAAGGGAATGTGATCCAGAAATGGCATATGGATTTTGTACATAGACCTACTTTGTAAATAGATCTGAAACCGATATTCCAGGCCTGTCCCTATCCTTTAGTTTGAGCATTGGTATTTACAAAGACAAAGACAAAGGGCAGTGATGGCAACTAGTGCTATGAAAACAAAGGAAGCACAAAGCAAAAGTCATATACATAAATGTGCAAGGAAACAAATAAACATATGTTTAAAAATATATTTTGAGTAATTGTGAGAAATGAAGCAAAGTTAAAAGGGAAATACAGAGGGAGTTACAAAATAAGTCCCCACTGTAGTACATTGATCTCAGATCTATTTACAAGAAAAACTACATAAGAGTGTTTCGTATCACGGAGAGCATATAGAGCAGCATAGAAGCATGAATAAGGCTAGGAGAAGAGTTAAAAAACAATATAGAGTGATGAAAAGTCTAAATGCACAATCAGGTCCCCATGATCAACACAATATTTTGGAAAATACATGAGCTCAGAGGGAGTTTTTCACGCAATTAGGGTTTCAAGGGTTACATGTTATTTTTCATGGTGCTTTCATTCACTTTTCTAGCGTATTTATATATTGTAATTATGGGTGCAAATGAATTTATATTAATCATGCAGTGAAGAAAGTGTTTATTTCAACCATGTGCCCACCCTTGAGTGCAAGATCTATCCATGTATTATTGGTGCTTTCATCATTAGTGAATGCCGAGAAGATATTCATATTTCAACCACGTATGGGCCTTTGGGTGTCAAATTCTAGCCCTGTATTTCATGATTAAGCTGTCTACTTTCATTGCATATCATTGATATTGTTGGTATGGCTCATTGCATCAATGATCATTGGGTTGTGTGAGCCTTTGGTCTTGCTTCTGTAACCTCCTACATGTGGCAAGGAGGTATTGTTCCAAGAAGACAATGAAAAGCAACAACAAATTATGGAATAATATCTTTGAGTTGATTTTAGAAGACCATAGCACATGTTTAAGGGGAACATATTCAACAAGAGGAGGGATCATGATGTCCTCGTTGTCATTGATTTCCATTGGCTGCAGCAGATACAAGTATGACCAACATATTTTCTGGTTCTAATGTTTATCTTGCAAGTGTGTTATAGTTTGATCATGATTCATTGAGAGGAAGATTGGTATGAGCATAGTATGGTGCCAGCCTATTATTCCAAATAAGATTTGGTCACCCTTGCCATTGATTTCAACTAGCAAGAATGAGACCAATCAATCTTTGGGAATGAAAACTAGCAATAGAAGAAAATCAAATTGTTTTTTGGCATTGAGTTCAAAGGGTTAATCAAATTATGATGGAAATTCATTTCAACATTTGTGTATGTGTTTGCATGATAATATGATATATGACAAAGGTGTTTTGGAGTTGCAAGAGGTATGATGCTTAATGATGTGATGTTGCAAGTGGTCTCCTGATCTAATCTAAGTTAAATAAATTTGAGTTTTCCATGAATAAAAGGATCTTCTCTAGCTTGTTTCTTCATCCCTTCAACACTCGAATAAACCATGCAGGCTTTTCCCTTTGTATCCCTACAATAATATCTTTTGGCTTGCCTTTATATCCCTGTGATACTACCTATTAAGTTAAAATTTTATCATTAAAAATTTACGACATATGCACGCACAAAAAAAACCACGAGCTTTTACCATGGAATTTTTCCCATGGTTTTCACATCAACGAAGTCGATTCAATTGGCCACACTTAATGAGTTGATATAATCATTCAAAGGCATAATGAAATGTATTTATTGCTTATTGATTTAGTTTGATTTAGAATTGGGTAAATGAGTTTTTAAATGGTCTCTATCCTGGGTTAAGTTGAGGTTGTATGTAGTGCGATTGAGAGTTGAAGGAATACAGTTGTAGCATGTGATTTGTTGCACGTAGGTTTATTAAATTGTGGTTATAGAATGATTTATAGTTTGAATATTGATGAATCCGGCATACCTGTGCAATTAGCAAAATCAATGGTAGCCTGAACGTATGTGGATACTTCTAGATATGAATGTAGTGAGGGATGTAAAGAATCTTTCATTTGTTTTGGTTGCAGAGAGTAGTATGTGCTGGCTATACTGTTGTTGGTGTACATTGGACAAGTTGTTGTTCCTTAGTGTTTAAATTTCTTGTTGGTTAGATTTGGTTTATCATTGTTGTAGAAGTATTGTATGTGGAGTTATTGCTACTGTAGTTAAGAGCATAGTTACTAGGTTTGGCCGAATTAGATTTAAAAATACGATTTAAGTCACGAATTAATACGTAGTTTTAGATACGGTACCGTAATATTGGGAAATAACTTGTTTATTGACACTCATTTGGAAATAACTTGTCTATTGACACTCATTTGGTTATTGGGAAATAACGTTTTTACCGATACTCATTTGGTTTTTTTCGGTTTTTTTGCCAAAAAATTCTTTTCGAACCATAACCATACTAGGTGCATATGCATTGTGAAATAAGTTACTGTAATATTGGGAAATAACTTGTTTACTAACACTCATTTGGCATTTTCGCATTGAACATGTGCCATACTAGGTGCATGTTTATTGTGAAATAGTAATCACAAATATTACGAGCTTGTTGACTCGACTGAAATTGCATTGGTGTTGGTTATAGAAAAATAGTAATCACAATATTACGAGCTTGTCGATCGGACTGAAATTGCATTGGTGTTGGTTATAGAAAATAGAAATCTATTTTTAATATATCATAATTTGAAAAAATTATAATAAAGTTTATATTATATAATTAAATGGTTTTAAAGTATGTAGATAGTTTTTAGTTTTATATGAATTTATTTAATACTTTGAAAGATAATTTTTTAGGGAAACTAGGGTTTTTCGTCTCTTTTTCGCTGAAACTCTTTTGGCGACTTACTTGACTCGCAACTACCACGAACGATGGCGATGCTTTGTTGGGAAACATGGATTTGGCATCATATGGGGCCATTATGTTATTTCGATGGCGCACACTATACGAAAACCCCCATCATTTGGTTGGAGGCTCTATCGGCGTGCTCTCACCAACCGATGGAGCACATCGTTTTTCTCGACCCATTCCTGCATTGGGACGTTTCCTTTCGTAGTGCTTTTTGTCCCCATGACCACCGGTCTTTTATGCATCCGGTGACCTTTTTTACTACCCACTTTCGGTATTACAGCCTTCTCGTGACTCGTTCTTCTCTGACTCGGCGGGCTGGACTCTTGCATTAATGGTTTCTTATTGGGGTTTTCAATGGAGGGGGGCTAGGATGAACACCTTGTGGATTATTCGGGAGGACCCATATGCCCGTGTGGACATTTGGACCCTTTCTCATCGTTTATCCTCTAGTATGTATGTCTCTCACCCCGCCTCCTCTCCTTTTACTTGTCCTACTTTTTCCGGCTCCATAGCTTCTCGCATCCTTCCCACTTTCCTTCCCCGACCTCGACTCATTCCCTCGGTACCCGACCTCTCACCCTCCACCCCTTTTCTATTCTCTCGATTGCTGATTTGGACCTCATCTCCTCTCCGGATCTTCGACCCCTATCCCTCTGCATCTTTAGCCTTCCTCTCGCAGACCACTCTCTCTCACTTTAGCTGCTCCCTCTTCCGCCCTCCCCTCGCTCACTAGCTCCGGTGCCTCCGCTCCCCTCAACCATATCTTTCCCTTCACTTTCAGCCCCCCTCCCTCAACTTCCACTCGCTCTCTCATCCCCCCCCAACACCTCTCTCGCACCCTGCTGACCCTCCCCCCATCCATCGTCCATCTGGTCATTTTTCCATTCCCCCCACCCGACTCCACCCCTCCCCCTCCCGTCTCTTCATCGCCCCCATTGCTTTTCGCCTCGCCTACCCTACCTCCCGAACTCCCCCCTCGCGCCCCTCGTCGCACGAAATGCGTGCGCGCTCGTAAGCGTGCTAGCCTCCTCACCCTTGGCGCCGGCGTACGAAATGGCCGATATCATGGGCACCATGGACAGAGTGGTTGTTGGTCGTGTTCGTGACTGGAACTATGGAGTCAAAATATTGAAATAGTGGGTACAAGAGATTTGGGGTGACCTATTACAGGAAATTCCCACCATACATACTCTTACTAAGGGATGGTTCTCTCTCCGCTTCATATCAAGGGACCCTACTAACCTTGTTTTATCGCAATTATGGCACATGGAGACAGCTCTCAGCTATCAAAGTGGTGGATCCCCTTGTTTGACTCCCGAACAAGAACCATTGGGAGTGGGACCTATTTGGGTTCGTTTTCTCAGCCTACCACTACATTTATGGAATGAACAGATCTTCAAGGATATTGGTAACCCTTTATGGGAACATATTTGGACCATGATCACTCATACATTGACTCTGACACGATGGCATTTGCCCGCATTTCTGGTACATCTGGATACCAGGGAAGGACTTGAGGAGGTCATCAATATTCAATGGTGCAATTCTACCTGGGCGCAACCTACTAGATAATGAGGGGGTTCCTTCCATTTCCTCGATGTCACAAAGTTGGACATGTATTTAAAGATTGTCTATTAAATGGACATGCATTGGTACCTCGCTCTCACGATGGTCCGCATCTTATTGCTCCAATATCGGTCCCGTTGGGCGCGATAGGCACAGCTTTCATCATGCCTCATGACACACACGATCACTCCTCGCATGTGGATTACACAAGGCGATTTTGGATGCCCCTTTCCGGGTCACTCGATCTATGTTTGTTGCTACATCTACTGGACTCCTTCCGCATGATGGTACTCTCTCTTCTCCTCCTTTTACATTTTTTGTCTTTTTATCTATGGCATCTATTCATTGCTTAGAGCTCTCTCTCGCTGGATTCTTTACCCCTTCCATTATATTTCCCCCATCCTCCTCTCCTTTCCCCGTACCCCCCTACCCCCCTACCATACCAAATATTTCATCATCATCTCCCCCCATCTCCTCACTTTTCACCTTCTACTCTTATCCCCTCACCCCCCCCACTAACTCCCATACTCTTCCCAATCCATCCATTGTTTTTGAATCATCCTGAAACCTCATCCACACATTCCTACAATTTGCGCCCTCACATTTATACCCTACGTTGCCTTGGTCCACTATTTGGCCCCTCTCACACTCTACACAAGACCACTCGCGACCGACACTCACATATTTCGAAGGCCATCCTTCGGTGCCGGTTTTGAAGTTTCCTCCGGTACACAACTCTCCATCGATGGGATCCTTAGCGAAAGAAAATCCCCCACTCTTGGTTTCTAAATGATTTGTCTTTCTTTTCAATCGCTATGGGCTAGCTAAGCCAGTCGAAGCGTCTCGCTCTTATAATCCTCTTCACTACTTCCTCGGCCGATGTCATCCTTCTCCATGAAAATCATGGTACGTCAAAACTTGTTTTACAAGCACTTGCTCCCCTCCTCCCTTCATGGACCATCCATGCCATTGATGCAAATAGTCGCTTCGGGTGGTATGCTGGCCTCTATATTAACTGACACATCAAACTACTTAATGTATGGGGAAGGGAATGCATTCGGGGGATGGATGTATTCTCGTAATCCCTTGGTCTCCAATTTTGTATTTTTAATGAATATGGACCCCGCACCAACAAAGGGTGGTTACGTGACCCTCACTTATGAATTCATCGAAGCTTGGGCTCCGACAATATTATTTTCGGTTGGAGACTTGAATTTCTCTCTTGGGATCTCGCAGTCCCGGGGGCCTAATTCACATGCGGATCCCACTCTCCCAATTACTTCGACACCTACTCTCTACCCATCAACTAGTGGATCCACTCATAACCACTCCTCTCCCACCTAGTGCAACAGGGCGTACCGGGGTCGATTTGGTTGCTCGCGAGCTTGATCACGCTTCCTCATCAAGGAAGGTTTACTACATGTCTCTCGACTCGCTCGAGACAATGGATCGCCTCGTGGAATCTCAGACCACTCTCCGATTTATCTCGAAATCACCGGGGGCCTTTAATAACCGACTACTCCTTTCAAAGTTCTTCTCTCGTGTGGTTACAAGATACATACTACATCAATTTAATGGACGCAAAGTGGAGACTCCCTCCACCACAAAGCCTCCACTCGCCATCCTCCATTTTTGCGCACAAACTACTCTCTATTAAGAAGGAGTCTATTACTTGGGGAAGGAATAAGAAAATAATGGAGGACCAAGAGCTCACCAATATTGAATAGAATATTCATAGACTGGAATGCTCTATTGGGGGAGGTTTTGCAACAAGAGATGATAAATTACAAACTTATTAAACTAGAATCTAATCGACTAAAGATCCTACAGAAGAGGGAATGAAGTTTGGAGACTTAAAAAGTCGTGCTACTTGGATCAAAGCAGGGTGACGAAAAACTCCAAATTCTTCCATCAAATTTTCCAAGGGCAGAAAGACTATCAATACCATTTGGGAACTTGACAATGAGGATGGTTCTATCGCTTCTACCTTTTCTCAACTTGCACATAAGGGTATCAATCATTTTCGTGAGATTTATAAGGCACCTCTGCAACCCTCATCGGCTGAAATCATTAAGGTGGCCTCCATTTTTCCTAGATATGTGGATCCTGAAAGTAGAGGAAGACCTCCTTCCACTCGTATCGATGGAAGAATTAGAATATGTTCTTAAATGGTTCAAAAAAGTACAAGAGCTCAGTCCCGATGGATGGTCCGTGGAATTTTACTTGGCTTTCTTTGATTTTCTCGGGACATGATCTTCTGGAGGTGGTGGAAGAGATCCGAAAAACTCGGGCGCATCTATGAGGCCTTTAATTCTACCTTCATTTCCCTTATCCCCAAATTTCGATCATCCCTCCTCTTTTCAAAGATTTTCGCCCTCGATTTCATTATTCAACCGTATCTACAAGATTATGGCCAAAATCCTTGCAAATAGTTTGAAACCCATTTTATCCAATTTTATCTCACTTCGAATAGTTCACACTTTTCTTGAAAATTGACAGATTCATGATGCAAATAGTGTAATATTCCCTTTTTTTGGTGTCACTCTAAGACAGGAGTTAGGGTTGGACTTCCAAAGTTAGGAGAAGACGAGTGTCACGTGTGTAGATTGGTGTTATCGGTAGGACTCAAGGGGATTTTTGAAGGAGTTTTTGAGGAGTTTCCATGATGTCCGGTGGCATTCAATTTATGTATTCCATCATCCGAGCAACTTGCCTTTCGTTCCGATGCATTCCCGACAACTTTCGGAAAATTGAGTTATTTTTTGGGCTTAACTCGATTAATTATGCTTTAAGGTGGCTTTCCGTGAGGAATACATGATAGAACACCTTAGTGTGATAGCTCATTAGAACACGGGGATGAGGATACCTACATGATGGGATGGTTGGACATGAGTTTTTCAAAGTGACCGAGAGGAGGCGTGGTAGCCGATTTACTCTTTTTGCATTAAAAGGAATATTTTAATAAGAAGGAAAAGTGCTCCATGAATAAAATAATATTAAAATGAGGCTCTAGAAGGCTCCAAGAGATCTATAAAAGAAAGGGAGGAGGCCATCGAGGGATATCTTTGGATCATATCATTTTCTTGTATGAGAGGTTTGAGACGTGGTTCTCTACTTCGGCCGTAGCCCCTAGGACTGAAAACCCTCGGGTGATTTTTGAGTGTTGGATGGAAACCCAACTCTCTTTGAGGAGACTTCATTCATAAGTTTTCACGAAAGCTTCAGTGGATATGGTAGTGAGGATCATTTACGATCTTCAACGGGTGCTTTAGTGGATTCAGTGGTAGTTGTTGCCGTGAGGGATAGTCCAAAGAGTCATTTTTGGAGGCCACGGCATAGTGCGGTCAGCTTCATCTTGGTGCCCATTTTTCCATCTCAGACTATTTTGGGTCAGATGTATATGTAACCCCAGTTATTACTTATAATAAAATGCTGAGATTCTTCATGTTCTATGTCAATGGATTGTAGTGTTTTATGCGTCTTTATTTTACATGGCAATCTTCTGTTTAGTAAATAGTGATTTTTCAGCATATTGTGGAGTTCGGCTTATTTTTATTCATTTTTAGTTAAAATATCCCTTTCGAGATATTACGATGGTATCGCAGCCTTGAACTTGGCTCAGCTTATGGATTTTAGTTTCCAATTGCAACAATTATTGTCGGAGGATTTTACCGAAAAGGTCAAGTTTCCGCAATAGAATGAAGATTTCTTAAAAGGGATTGACAAATTTTGACAAAACTTCCCGCAAAATTGTCTCCCTATTTAATAATTATCCGACACTCTAGACAGAGGTATTACGGAGGCAATTCGAGGACCAATTTTTTTATTGGAGCTCAATATACATTGCAAATCGATTCCAAAGGAGTCGTATGAAGAAAAGGGTCGAATAATTAAAAATTTGGGAAACCGTCAAAATTATCTCGATCACCCTATCGACATAGCAGCATTTGAAGCCAAGAGGCCCAAGATGAGTTAACGGCTTTGTAAGGGTTTTTTCACGCTATTTTTTCCCACGTGACTAAGCTGCATGCATTCTCGTTCCATTCATTGGTTCGGAAGAAGACTTTCATGAGCTATCCCGTTTTAAATTGCACAACATGAACGTGATGATTCTCCCGCGTTAATATTTCAAAAGTGTCATGGAATCATTTTTATTGTGCCACAAAGGCCGTGGATTACCGAAGTTGTTCTGCCCGTATTTCCGAGTGAATAATCAACACCAGGAGGGTCAAGATTTCAGAAGGAGGGACGATTTTCTAGGTGCAAAAACAGAATATGAGTGTCCCTTTCTTGATCGCGACGAGTTTTACTAGCCATAGGATCGAAGGAGAAAGAGGGTCGAATCCCTTCATTTATATTTGTTTGGTCGAATTAATCGGGGTGGAAATTTGTTGGAATGGATTCTATTCTCGTAGCATTCATTTTGAAGGTCAAATTTTGGAGCAATCTCAAGGATGAATTGCATCGGTCGTAGGGGACAAACTTTATGCCAAATCCAGGATCGATTTATAAAGTGGGAGTTTGTGTTTATTTTAATAAATCAAGTCGCAATTCTCATTGTCCTGTACAGTGGATATCCCTTGGAATTCTAGCATGGTTATCGGCCGGGCGATGGTTGTATCGCCACCATGCTCGCACCGGCTCGGTGACTGTGTAACCACAACGGTGAAGATGTTGAGCCACCGCTGCGTGCATGGGAGTGGCACACTATCTAGAGGCATAGCCATCGGACAGGAACTACAAAGCTAGAAACAACACATGGAATAGAATGTAATTATGCCAAGGTCTAAGGTTTATAAAGATCCATGGTTTAATTTTTCCAGTGAGACATGAGGTCCAACTTTTTAATTGTTGTGGAATTAACTTTTGTGGGGTTGATTAATCATCCGTGGTAATTGTATTCGCAGAAAGCTGGTGAGTGCTAGTGGAAATTGACACCCCGCAAATCGTGGGCATTGGATGCTCAAAAGGAATCCCACAACGAAAATTGTTAATTATAGGCCGAGAGCAAATTGAAGAGTAGAGGACAAGGTTTTTTCATTGAGCCGTCAAAATTTATTAGAGGTCGAATATTTTATTATTTATGCAAATTATTAAAGGGGCTCCAAAGCAATTCATCACATAACCTTCCTCAAACTCTGTCGCTACAATACCCTATATTTTGTTGGGCAAATCACTTCACGGAGATCAATGTGTTAGTTGATCCGCTCTCGCTCTTTTTGGGTGGTCCATTCGGCAGAGTAGGTACCACCACAAGCCAAGGATGTCCCTTGCGGTGGAAAACAACTCGGGCATATCTAAGCATTTTAAGAAATATTTGCAACATATAGATGTTAAAGCTCTACTGAAAACATTGCTAGTGGTTTATGGTTTTATTATTCATCTGCAGCTTTCATACGTTCTCTTTTTTCACTGTGGTATCACTAATTTCCATTATTGTTGAAACTTCAAGACTATTTCATATTACTGTTGGAGGAGGAAATCAACAAAGCAAGGACAAGTTTACCATAAGTTTGGTCCAATGTTGAGTTTATAACGGTTCAATATTTCGGTGAATATATTTATTGTTGATACTTGGGTTTGCGTACATTGATGGTGGAGAAGTTGAAAACCTTCATATTATTCTAAGTACCATGCAAAATTTCTTGTTGGTTATATACATTTCTAGTGCTTATTGGGAGGCTACAACAAATGGGTAATTTGTCGGCCTATCTTCTAGGTCATATCACTCTTATCCAAATACTATACATTCATTGTTTTTTTTAAGTCCGTTGGGAATATGTTGAGCACCGTATGAACTGTTCTGGAGATAAAATTGATGCTAGCCACCTATACCATGTTTTCTTCCTAATTGTTTAACTAAATGCCTAGCTGAAATACTCACTTAAAACTCGTAAAATCGTGACTCACATCATTGGTTGAACCATGGAAAGATTCCTAAATAGCTTCAGAAGAATAAAAATAGAAGTTAGTTCCTTGAACCAACATGCATCGGAAAGACCAGAAAATAAAAACCAAACAAGTAGACCCTTTTCAAGAGGGATTTATGCCATCCTTCAAAAGGGACAAACGTCAAAAGACTTGGCGAGAAGAATTGGGGTTTGGCCACAGAATTTTTTTGCACTTGGGAAAAATTTGTAAATACATGAAGATGTCATGGAGAGTTTTTTGTCCAAAACTTGATGAGCTTAATGAGCTTCACCAAAATAAGCCAAGAAGAAGGGAAGAAACCGATTTGGGCTCTAAAACCTCACTAAGCTTGCTCTTATACAACCCAAATTCATGGAGGAACCGTGTGAGGGGGTTAGCCTTCCAGCTTGCATCATGCATCAGCAACATCATGAAGTTTACCACACCTATAGCTCCATACAAAGTGATGAAGTTATGAGGAGGATTATGAGATTGATAGTAGATACTTTTCAGTGGTATGGACAATAGTGCAGGCTCTTACCTTTGGGAAGAAGCTTGATATTTTATGGAGTATGGCCACATTCGAGACGTATGTCATCATGTTTGACCTTTAGTGTGATGACTTGATTCTGCCAGAGATGTTCTAATGCTTCTTCAGCATTAGGAGACATCATTCTCGACACCATCATAACACATATGCGAGTCCATCTTGTCAACATGTATGAGAGACTATGAGACCATTGGCCAAGAAAGCGTTGCAGACCGTGATGTTGAGCATTTGGAGGAGAGACCAGCTGGTCTCAAATAGTGCCTATGAGCTACCCCAAGGGTTGGTTGAGCAGAATATTGGGCTATTTAGGAGATAGTTGACTAGGGAGGAGCTACTCCAGTTTGGTGGATCTGGCAGCGTAAATGAGCTGAGAAGGAAGGGACTTTGCTTCATCCGCAAAGGACCTTGGGGACCTAATCACTCATGCTTGAGTGATGTAGATGATTTAATGGAGGTAGTAACATAAGGGAATTCCTTATCTATTCGGGGTGAGGACTCTTCTTCATATGAGTCCATGGGATCGCTGAGGACACTTTTGGGGAGCGAGAGCACAGTCATGCATAAATGATGACGTAGGTTGGAGTTAGTATCACAGTGTGCAGGGGTGAGCAACTAGGGGACTCTATGAGAGATACTCCGGGTGATTAGTCACTTGTGATGATTCATCTAGAGCAAGATAAGATGGAGCACGAGTCAGCAGTAGGAGGATACTATGCACATCATGCATGATAGTCCTTTGAGAAAGAGCTAGATGGAGGCTCACATTGAGTCTATGATGGATATGCAGGCTAACCTTGGGGTCAACCACCGAGGAGGAATAGTCAAATGCACGTGACATTGACCACGGTGACAAGTAGTTGCTGATCCATATCCTCTATAGATGTTGGAGGTTGATGGGATGGTTCTATATGGTGCTAGGGGGATATGTAGGAGCATCACATTCCCTATGAGAGGGATGAGCTATTGGAGATGGTGGAGCATCCATCATTGGGTCTAATACACCGATGAGGTACGAATATATGCATAATGAGTCAAAGAGCTGTAGTACTTTCGGTGAGTAGCACTCTCTAGGAGTACATTGATGGGGCTTGCAGTGCATATCATGCCCACTTTGGCCCATTATAGAGAGAGGGGCTTTCTTCTACGTGAAACTTTCGTTGGCGAGAGAGAACGCAGTAGTGTGAGTTGATTATGATGCTGGCGACAACACCTGTGCATGTTCCGTATGCACGCTGATGCTACATTGGATTCTTCTTCCAGGATGGATTGGTGGGAGATCATGAGTTTGTACCCCTTGATGGTATACTATTCTTCGTAGGGAGCATAGTAGAGAAGGGGGCCACTTAGGCATGAGTAGATGATATATATTCCGCTATGGCGTGGGGAGAGTAGGATCAACATTGGATTTAGTTAGGGGTTGGATTGGAGAGAGGTGATGAGTTGGTACACAATTGGTGCACTTACACTACGTCATAAATACAATGCAAATGGGAGTCATGGTATTCACCTCTTAGAGCATCGACTATAGCCAGAGAAGTGCACAGGTCGAGCCGTCGGACTTGGGACGATGATTGGCCATGGTGGTGTTGGGATTCGAGAGGATTATTTTTGATGACAGTGCATGGAGAGATCAGTTTGGGATCCCGCATTGAGGGGTCTATTCGGGTGGCTCGACATAGGGCACATAGTAGCACCGGGAGGTTTGTATGGGATCCGGGCATTGGGTCTCTATTTTAGCGACGTGCCAATAGAGTGGCCCACATATTTGGATTGCTTGAGGGCAAGAAATATGGTGGAAGGTCTATAATATTCCCTTTTTTTGGTGTTACCTACGACAAAGGTTAGGTTAGACTTCCGCAGTTTGGAGCGAGATAGTGTCACAGGTGTAGATTGGCGTTATCAGGGCTGGGCTCTTTGGCGTATTTTTGAGATTTAGGAGTATTCTGAGGATGTATTTCCATAATCGGAGCAACTTTCCTTTACGTTTCTGTGCATTCCGACAACTTTAAGAAAATTGAGTTATTTTTGGGCTTAACTTAGTTAATTACAGCTCAAGGTGGCTTTGCGAGAGGAATACATGATAGATACACATTAGTGTGATATCTCATTGGAACTAGGACAAGGATAGCTGCATGATGGGATGGTTGGACACGAGTTTCAGAGTGACCGGAGGAGGAGTGGTAGTCGATTTACCCTTTTTCCACATTAAAAAGGAATATTTTAATAAGAGGGAAAAGTGCTCCATGAATAAAATAATATTAAAATAAGGCTCTAGAAGGCTCCCAAGAGATCTATAAAAGAAAAGGGAGGAGGCCATTGAGGGGTATCTTTGGATCATATCATTTTCATTTGTATGAGAGGTTTGAGACATGGTTCTCTACTTCAGCCCGTAGTCCTAGGACGTGAAACCCTCTGTGTGATTTGTGAGTGTTGGACTGAAAACCTAACTCTCTTTGAGGAGACTTCATTCAAGAATTTACAGCGGGAGTTTTAGTGGATATTGGAGTGAGGATCATTCGGATATTCAACAGTGCTTCATGGATTCAGTGGTAGTTTGCCGTACGGAGGGAGAGTGCGAAAGAAACTGGTTTTGGAGGCCACGACGCAGTTGAAATGATTTCATCTTGTGGCTAGTTTTCCATCTCAACCATTTTGGGTCAGTATTTATATGTAACCACAACTATTAATTATAATAAAATGTTGAGATTCTTCCCATTTCTATGTGTTAATGGATTGCAGTGTTTTATGCATCTTTATTTTACATGGGAATCTTCTATTGAGTAAATAGATATTTTTTGGAATATTGTGGAGTTTAGTTATTTTTTTCTACATTTTTAGTTAAAATATCCCTTTTGGGATATTACAAATAGGCATTGCACAATAAGGATTACATTCTATGCACACTAAGAAGATCAAAGGGATGATTCTCAAAATTGATCTAGTAAAAGCTTTTGATCAAGCTAGTCGGCTCTATATCCGCATGCTACTTACACACTTGGGATTCCCCTTACATATTATTAATTGGATAATGTGTTGCATTACCTCGGTTTATTTTATAATTCTCATTAATGGGGTCTGCAACCAATTTTTTTTACGCAAGCGAAGACTTCGACAGGGGTGCCTTTTATCTCCCATTCTATTTCTCCCTAGTTATGGAGGGCCGTACAGATGTATAATTGAATAATCTATCTGCAAGCGTATGAAAGGGCATCCGCATCTCGGAAAAATCGTGTACTCACTTACACCTTTGTTATTTGTTGATGACATCATACTCTTTCTCGATGGCACTCTTGGTGATTAGACATGTGGTTAGATCCATCATGCTCCTATTCTATACTGCTACCGGTATACAATGTAATGACAACAAATCTATTTTGAAATGTCATGGATGCTCACCACATGAGATCCATTATGCTCACAACAATTCATTCCCATTCACTCTCACTAGATTTGAGGATGGATTGAAGTACCTGTATTTTACTTCAAACTAGTGAGACTATAAAACCGTTGATTGGAATTGGCTTATTACCAAGATCTAAAAAACAATTGAACAAACTAGTGTCATCATTGGCTATTAAGGGCTCGTCGACTGACACCGATCAAATCTCGTTTGAGAGGCCATTCTGGTATATTGGATGTCTTTGGCTTAGATTCCTAAAGGAATGACTACACAAGATACAATTGATCCGTAGAAAATTCTTATGGCTTGGTGCTAAAGAAGGTCATACTTTCTGTCTGGACCAAATGGACCCGTATTGCTTTACCTAAGTGATGGGGTGGTTTGGGTATTAAAGATTTACCGACCTTTTTGCTTTGGCAATCGGATGCTAAACTTGGATGGTAGATTCTCACTAGTACAGCTTATGGACCAAGGTGGTCATTAAAAAATTTAACCATCCACTCAATCCTCTTTGAAATGGCTTCGTCATTTTACCGATGCACTATCCCTATTGTTCAAGGATTTGGTGTACTTGTCCTTGCCTCGATTCTACATATCAATGTAGATTTTGCATGGAAAATTGGTAATGGTTCCAAGTTTCGTATTGGGTGGGATTCATGGGCAAGTCTGTGGCAACGCACATCTCCTCCCGAATGCACTTATTGAATCTCTTAATCGTGCCGGATTTTTGACGCTCAACCACATTGCCGATTAAACCGAACTACCCTATTTATTCAAGGCCGGGCTTGGCCATCTAGAACTACAGACACAACCATAATAGATTGATATATGGTCTACTTATCCGGATGCATTAAGAGATACCGCCCGTAATCCTCGATCGGGAGGATGAACTTATATGGATTGTTTCTAAACAAGGTTTATATATGCCCAAAGAGGGGTATATTCATATACACCATGCACAAAGACCTTTGAATCCTTGCTACCATGTGGCGTCACATCCGGAAATTAAAGGGACCCGTGAAAGCTAGGCTCCTCATGTGGAGTATTCTTACTAATAAAATTCCCCACGGGGGAAAATCTACGGAAAAATAACACTTATTGGCACATAGATGTCGACTTTGTAATGCGGCCTATGAGGATACTATCCACCTTTTTCCTTCATTTTCATGCCACTCTTGAACTCGCGGTTTCTTTGTCCGCTCCTCCATCAATCATAATCTTCATTGGGAGGGGAATACCCTTCATAGAAGCTTGGGAACATTGGTGGATTTCTACGCTCTCCCATAAGTTGGGGAAACCTCGCCTATTTTAATTTGTTGGAGCATCCGGATGGCCCGCAATCATACCATATTCCACAACATATGATCTTAAATGAGTGTATTAGTTTTTTGTGCTAAGTGTCCTTTCGGATTAAAAACATGTACAATTTGTCTCCATTTGTTTTCCTTAAGTGAGTGTTTTAACCATGAAACATAGATGAATTTGTTTGAACTTTAAGCATGAGAATAAGCCTAAATAACATTATATATCAGCTTATAACAGAGAAATACAATCACACATAAGATTTTACATAGTAGGCATGATGAAGCAAGCTCACCCCTCCTAGGATACATCTAGTGGTCTAGCTCCTAATGGCATGTCCCTCTCTTGTCATTATTCTCAAAATTGTAAATTAAATGTGTTCACAAGATCCTCTAATGTTTGTTTTATCTCTACACCAGATGACTCCATACTTCTCCAATTAGTCTAGGTAGACTCTTGTTTCACCCAAATTGGTTAAAAATTGACCTCCCAATGCATTTTTCCCAATATCCCAGTAGCCCACTAAAAGTGGAGACTCGACACTTAACTCGTCACTAAAAATAGTAAAAACCCTAAATTTAGGGCGCTCTCCATATTTTCCGTCAGGAATAGACCGTTAACATTGATGCCAATGGTTTGGGCGGTGTGTCACATGTCGACACCCCCGCCGTTAACTCCGCAATCTAACCGTTTGAAACTCCGAGTTAGTGATATTGAACTCGAGTCTTTAAGGGTTCCAAAAACCCATGGCATTAATAACCATGAAACTATGCACCTATGCGAAGGTAATATTCCCCACCGAAATTTATAGTTTGTAAAATCTTCACATCGCAATTAATGTCACCGCGTGACATTGACATGTGAACGTATACATCAGCCGAAAGTTAAAGTTTTGTAGCCATCGAGTTTAAATTTGTTGCTGCGGGTTTTTATATATCACGTGACCGCAATGTTAGCTGCTAGCGGGTTGGGACCGCCGGTGCCTCTTACATGTGAAACATATACACTATAAAATGATGTGGAGAACATAGATGGTAAGAACCATTGGACAATGAGACGGTCGGAGGTCTTTGTGTGCACCCGAAGGTCGTAGGGTCGACCCCCCTCCACCCTTGACTCCACCAAAATTTTATCATAGCTTTCTTGAGGACACGTGGCAGCCTACTGGGCTTCCCACGTGTCTCTCATCCAACGACCCATTTCAAAACGTACAAACCCCATCAATGGTCAAAAAATGAAACTCGTACATCTCGTATCAACGATATACATAATGCCACATGTCAAATTTTGATTGGTTATGAGAAAATTGAATATTCCCCGAATATCACACTTGGTGATTGTACCTTTGCATGCCGACTAGGCATCCCAATCACAAAATTTTAGTTGTTTGGGAAAACAAACGGAATGCGATATCTTCCTCATATGACATCGGTTTTTTCAAACCGTTCACGACGCCTACAATTGCAACGACGAGACCTTTCCGGTCGCTCAGAGCTCGACATGCAGCTTTCGAGAAATTTCAATTTTGAGCATAACACATGATCTCGATCACATCTCCCCACCGGGAAGCTTTTGGACCCCAAAAGACTTTATTTATCTCGTTCGAAAAGATGAGGGTACAACTCCCTCACCTTTTCCACTTCCATCCACCTTGCCTTACTTGGTTTGCTTCCCTTGAGCCCAATTTGAAGATAATCGACACTTCCCCCTTTAGTAGTGTGTGTCCTCTTGTCAAGGATGGAATCCTTCTTGAGCTTGTCTAGAAATTCTGGTGAGAAATATTCTATAGATGGTAGTCTAAATATCACTCCCATGATCATCAATCAAAGGAGGCTCATACAAACGTAAATTCTTCACATTGACAATGGAATACATTTTCATATATGAAGGCAAGTCAAGTTGAAATGCATTTTTTACCAACTTGTTTAATGATCTTGAATGGACCATAACGAATGGGCTTGAGATTTTTTACCTTCTCCTTGCATCCTTTCTTTGCTTATGTGCAACCATACTTCATCTCTTTCTTGAAACTTATGATCAACTCTATGTTTTTTCATGCCTCTCCTTGTATTTGCTATGACTCTTCTCAAGCTATTCTTTGAACTTGTTGATGAATAATCCATTTTTCTCAATGAAATTTTGAGCTTTGTCAATATCACTATGCCCATCAATTGCAACATCCTTCTCAAAGATGAAGTCTAATGGCGATTTCGGAAAATACTCGAGCATGCTTCAAAAGGTGAAGTATTTGTAGAAGAGTGCTTAGCCCATTGTAGCGTATTGAATGTATATGTGATTGTTCATCCCAAAACTTGGGATGTTTGCTACAATATCCTCTCAAAAGATACACAACGCTCTATTCACCACCTCGGTTTGGCCATACAGTTTTCGCATGAAAAGTAGTACTCTTTTTTTCAAACTTTGTGTCCATCATCTTCCAAAGATTGAACCAAAAAGTACCAATCGAACTCAGAATCCCTATCACTAATAATAGAAGTTGGCAAACCATAATGAACCCATACATGTTGAAAATAAATATCAGTAGTTTGTTTAGCGAAATAATGGTTTTTCTTACATGGCATAAGTATACACATTTTCATCAATCTATCCACAACTACATAAATATAATCGTTTTTTTTCTTGACATAGGTAGATCCTCCAACAAAGTCCATAGAAACACTCTCCCATGGCCTTGATGGTACTAGTAGTGGCATGTACAAACCAAGCTTCCTATTGCTAGGCTTTCTGTTGCACACATAGAACATCGTCCTACAAAATGTGACACACTATCTATCATGTGAGGCCAATAGCAATACCTCTGTAGATACACCATCGTTTTTGATTACTCCAAAGTGTCCAAACAATAAGAGACGAATGAGCTCTCTCTCATGACACTACAGTCTCTCTCGTTGTGGTATACACAACTTGCCAAAATGAAATAGAAAATTTTTATGCATGTGATAATAATTTTTCATCAACTTGATTCTCTTCACTCAAACTAGCATACACATCTTGAAAATTAGCATCGTATGCATACTATTCTATGTGAAACTCTCATGTACAATAGAATCATTTTTTAAGTAAAGTAGAAACACTTATAATTGACCTTGAAAGAATATCAAAAGCTTTATTAAAAATACCTTTCTTTTACCTTATAACCAAGTGAAACTGTTGAAGAAATCCCTTCCACTTGAAATGTCGTGATTGTTGCAATTTTGTTTGTGACCGCAAGTACCGTAATGGTTTGTGATCGGTATGTATAATCGTCTCTTTACCCATCAAGTAGTGTTTCCACTTCTTGACACTTTGTACCAATGCATACATCTCTTTTTTATATGTAGGATAATTATTTACAACACCATTTAATGTTTCGGTAATGAAAAGTGATAGGCTTTACCATGCCCTGCAAAGTACCGCGCCCATGGCATAATCACTAGAATCGGTTTGTGTCTCGCATGGTTGTCTCAAATTCGGTAATGCAAGGACCGGAGCTGACCTGATCTTGTATTTTAAAGCTTCAAAAACTTATTTTTGTTTCCCTCCCCATTGGAAGCCTTTCTTCACGCTTGTCATTGCATGCAGTAGGAGTTACTGCATGGCAAAAAAAGTTAGTAATAAAACTTTCTCCAATACCTAGTTGCACCTAAGAAAGCTTCTTACCTCGGTTATTGAGTTGGGAGTGGGCCAATTCACAATGGCTTCTACTTTTAGAAGGATCAATTTCTCAACTCGTGTCCTCCTACAATGTGTCCCAAATGAACTAGAGAATTCTTTCCAAATTCACACATAGACATCTTAAGAAATAATTTATCTTTCTTCAAAACATCAAGTACCCCTTTTACATGCAAGACATGTTCTTCCCTTTGTTTTTCTTAAAATGAGAATATCATCTAAATACACAATCAAAAATTCATCAAGAAATGGACACAAAACATTATCCATAACACGCATGAAATTTGTCTACGTGCATTACAAAAACCAAATGGCACAACCAACCACTAAAAGAGTCCTTGTTTGGTTTTGAATGCGACTCTTCCATATGTCACTTTCTCGCAATCTCTTACTTGATGATATCCACTTTGTAAATTTAACTTAGTGGAAAAAATTTGCTTCTTTCATCTAATCCGGTAAATCATCTATCCTTGGGAGTGGGTATCGCATTCTTTATTGTTATCTTGTTAAAAGATATGAAGTCGACACACATGCGCCAAGTCCCATCTTTCTAAAATCAAGACTATGGGTGAACCGCATAGCGAAGTGCGTGGCCTTATGAGTCCCTTGTCCAAAATTCTTTGATTTAGCCTATTTATTTCAGCATTCTCCATTATCGACATGCAATAAATGTCGATGTTTGGAAGAGGAAAATCTTGTTATAACCGAATCCCATGTTGAATCTCCCTTTTAGGGAGGCAATCCTGTTGGCTCTCGAAACATCTCATGATGTGCATCAACTACATCATATAAATCTGATTTCAAATTAGGATCACAATCTTCAAATGACTCATGATTAACATTAGCTTTAGGCTTAATCATTAGAAGAACAAAATTCTTACTTGAATTCACGAGCTCTCTTTACTTGTCAAGCATTTACCATTGCTATATTTGTCTTCTTGCGATGTGCTCTAACAATGACCTCCTTTCCATCTTTGAATAAATGGCATTTGTTCTCATGGTGATGGAATATTTCTTTCCTATCATACACGCAAGGACTAGCCAAACACAATACATGTAATATCAAGCGGAACCACATCTAATTCAAACTGTGTCAACAAAATGTGTAGTTATTGCAAAGCGCAATATGCACTTCTTTGAAATCTGTAAATTTTCATCCTTACAAATCCACCCAAGTGGATATGATATTGGATGTGGAATGGTCTCAAGATTATGTTTCTTAACCAAGTCTTCGGAAATTAAGTTTGCTTGTGATCCCACTATCAAACAAAGGGTGTCAATCTTGGTATGTTTGGATATGACCCTCACATGAATCAATTCAATTATCTTCTTCGAGCTTTTATGTGACAGCTTTGAAGTACTAGTACTCGGGTTTTGTTTCAATTACTCTTTCCCCTTTATGTTCTTTAATCCCATGGCTGTAATTTTAGTTTCATCACCTCGAATCCTCTCCTAAGTTATGTTGAGTTGTAGTCGCAACTTTTCTGCTTCCCTTTGTTATTGTTATACTTGGGTCTTTTTAGGATGTAATTTCCAACAATTTTTCTCTTCATGGCCTTTTTTTGAACAATGTTTACACACCACTTTCTCTCCCTATTTCTTAACATATGAATTATTTTTTGCCTTTTCATCGAGGTCTTCTCTTTTTTTTCCCCCCTTGAAAGGTTTGTTTTTCTACCGTCTTCAAAAATTATTTTTTCCCTCTAGCTTCTAGATGTGTGGCTTGAACATATACCTCATCTAGACTTGTAGGATTAAACATGAGGATAGTATGTTTAAGGTAGCTATGTAAGCCTCCTATGTACTTGAGAAAATTATCTTGACTCTGCAAATCTACCTCCTAATAAGAGAGCTCTTCTCCTAAATTCTTGGTGTAGTATTGTATATTTTGTCCTTTCAATTGTCTAAAATTTTGCCCAGCTCATTATGACTTTATGCATGTGCGCTAATGGATAAAATTGTTGTTTTATTGCAGTAATGAAATCGAATCCATGATAGAATAATCTTACCATGCTTCTTGATCTCCTCCTTTTGTCTTGGATTCCCACCAAACAAGAGTTGCACCTTCCATCCTTAATGAAGCTAGTTGGATTTTGGTATCATCATCATGAAGGTTCCGAATTCTCAAATAAACCTCCAATTTCCTAATCCAAATATCAAGTTTTTCCGCATTGACTTCACCATTAAACATTGGCATTTTCCAAAAATTAACATCAAGTTTTTAGAAAGGGACTTTTACCAGTGTTCTTGAATTGTGCCACTGGTGTATTGAAGATGAAGTAGAAGATGATGATGATGAGGGTGATGATGGTGACTTTCCACCGCCTCCATTTCCTCCATTTCCCTTCTTTGATTTATCTTCATCATTGTGGCCTCCCGATGATCGCCCGGCCTTCCTTGTGAAGTTTTGATCCTTCTCCTTCTATTATTTCATTCATTTCTTGATAAAGGACTATCACCATTTTAGTCATGTCAAGGAATGCTTTCCCCTGAACACTCTTTCTTCTTCTTTGGGATCCACTTCTTCATGGATTTCTTCTTCTCCTGGAAGCATGCTTATTGCTTCTTATGCTTCTTTTGGAGGTGAACTAGGTGGTGGAGAATGTGGAAATCTTTCCCTCCTTTGTTGTTTCTCACTTTGAGAACCTCTTGCTTCCACCAATTTGCCTTATCCTCTCTTAAGCTTGAGCCTAGTAAGCATGAAAACCTCTTGCAAACAAGCAAACAATATTTGCACACAAAAAACACCCGAGAGAATAAACTCTAGCTCCGATACCAAACTGATCCGAAAGGAGTGTATTAGTTTGTTGTGCTAAGTGTCCTTTCAGTTTTAAAAACATGTACTATTTGTCTCCATTGTTTTACTTAAGGAATGAGTGTTTTAACCATAAAACATAGATGAATTTGTGAACTTTAAGCATGAAAATAAGCCTAAATAACACTATACAAACAGTGTATAACAGAAATACAATCACACATAGGTTTTACATAGTAGGCATGACGAAGCAGCATCAACCCCTCCTAGGGCTACATCTCGCACGTCTCGCTCCCAATGGCATGTACCTCTTTGTCATTATGCTCAAAATTGTAAATTACATGTGCTTTACAAGCCTCTAATGGTTGCTTTCTCTACACCAAGTGGCTCCAAAATGCTCCAATTAGTCTAGGTAGATTCTTGTTTTCACCCAAACTGGTTTAAAATTGACCTCCCAATGCATTTTTTCCTAATATCAGTAGAAAAGCTCCACTAAAAGTGGAGACTAGCACTTAACCTGTCACTAAAAATAGTAAAAACCCTAAATTTAGGGCGCCTCCATCTTTTCCGTCGAAATAGACCGTTAACATTGATGTCAAATGGCTTTGGGCGGGGTGGTCACATGCCGACCTCGCCGCTAACTCCGCGGTCTAACCGTTTGAAACTTCACATTAGTGGTATGGAACCCGAGTCTTTAAGGGTTCCAAAAACCCGTGGCATTAACAACCACGAAACTGAGCCCATGTGAATGCAATATTCCCCCATCGAAAGTTATGGTTTGTAAAACCATCACAATGCAAATTCATGTCACCGTGTGACATTGACATGTGAACGTATACATCGCCTGAGTTAGCGTTTGTAGCCGCCTGCTTTAAATTTTGTTGTTGTTGTTTTTTATATATCATGTGACCGAAAATGTTAGGGCCGCTGACGAGTTGGGACCGCCGGTGGTCCCCCCTCTTAAATGTGAAACATATACACCATAAAATGATGCGGAGAAAATAGATCGCAAGAACCATTAGAAAAGCGGAGATGGTTGGAGGTCTTTGTGAGTGCCCTAAAAGTCGCAGAGGTCGACACCACCTCGACTCACCAAAATTTTATCATAGCCTCCCGAGGATACGTGGTAGCCTCTAGGCTTGCCATGTGTCTCTCATCCAATGGCCCATTTCAAAACGTACAAACCCCATCAACGGTCGTAAAATGAAACTTGTACATCTCATATCAATGATCTACATAATGCCACGTCGTCTAATTTTGATTAGTCATGAGAAAAGGGAATATTCCCCTAGAATATGCAACCTCACTAACTCATACCCTGCATGCCGATTAGGCATCCCAAACCACAAAATTTAGATGTTTGGGAAAACTAACAGAACGTGATATCTTCCTCATATGACATCGGTTTTTTTCTGAATCGTTCACGGTGCCGGAATCGAAATGCATCGAGACCTTCCTGTCTTGAGGTTGTGCGCATTCGAGCACTTTCAATTTTGAGCATAACACATGATCTCCCTGATAAACATACCTCATCATTGGCCCTCATATGCTGCCCTCATTATCTCCATTTACCACTTGATACTGAGATGATCCACCCCATCCACAACCTCTCAAATTATCTCCCCCGAGATTATTGACTTCACTCTCCCTTGGGCCTATTTTCGATGGGATCCACACAAACTCATGGTTGTGGTGGTGGCTTCATACTTCATCATATTCTCCACCATTTATATAAAGTCAACATTGGACTTGGACGTGGCACTAATAATTTTATAGAAATATCTTGTCTTCTATACCTCCTTCAATTTGCCATCACAAAAAAATGTTCATGCTCTACCAGATATTTGAGGATTCCAAAATTGTAATTGATTGGTTTAACTTACAAACAACTCTGTCAGTAGAACACACCAGCGAATATTTTGGATGAATTTCTGCAGCTCAAAAACATAACTTGATCCTATTTCATGTCGGCACATTTATACGCGAGAGGAACACAATTTCCGACCTCCTTTCCAAGGAGGTGCTATGCACTTAGTTACTGTCTCACGTGGAGATTAAGGCAACGTAATGATCATGCATATTATCGTATTTCCACTCGACCATTTGTACCTGATCATTGGAGGGGGAACATCCCCATTAGAGGCAACATCTATTTTTTATTATTTTTTTCTCACAATTACTATTGTATATATGTCTCTCATACTATAGTTTTTTGTTGTTCTACAACATGTATTTATGCGGCACATAACGGATGTATTTATTTTTTTCTACACTGCAACTATCTATTGATAGCTTCATTGTTGATCCGTATATGCATTTAGCATATACAACATGTAACTTTTATTTACATTAATAAAAGCTACAATTTTTCCGTGGAAAAAAAGAAAGATAAATTTTTTAGATATATGGATATAGCTTCAAATATAATTTTTATATTTAGATTTTTGAGATTTTATTATATGTAAATTACAATTTTTATATTATATTTTTTTGATCTACTATGTAATATTAACAAATTTGATACATTTTGTTTTTTCACTATTAATTTTATATTATATTTTTCATCCATTATGTAATATTAACAAATTTGATACATTCTCTTTCACCATTTTTTGGACTATTTTAAACTAAAAATGGCTATAGCATTTTAAGGACTATGGATCAATGTTGGAGAATTTATGTGTTTTTCTTTTTCCATTTCAAGAAAAAAGAAAAAATTATGTATTATAATATGTATACTCCCAAATTTTAATTGAGCATTTATAAGATGTATACTCCTAAATTTTCAGTGTATTCACTTTTTAAAGAGTCTATTTTTTTCGAATCAAATTCCAATTCTAATTCAAAACATGGTAACTATGGTTGAGAGTGTGATGCCATGTTGTTGTTGCGCATGTATAATTAATATCTATTCATGCCATTTTTATGTATGTTCTTGTATGCTACTCTTAGGTAAGGGTATACTAGTCTTCATGTGTATGGGTGAGTGAGAGAGCTTATGATGTTGTTGTCATGTCTAGTTAAGTTGATGTGTAGGGTTTTGTTAGTGATGGTTGAGTTTGTATGTTACAAGAGTTTTAGAGTGTGATGTATTGTGATGCTATGTAATTCTACCTATACGAGTATGTTTGATATGTATATTACAATTCATAGTGAGGATTCATAGTGAGGATGGATGAGTTGATTGAGTTGAGAGAGTGAGTTTGTTGTTGTTCTAGTTTATATGCAAGTATGTGGTTGATGAGCATATTTGGTTATTGAGAAAATATTTTTTTGCAAAGTTGTTTTGATGAATCGGGTGTGGTATGAAAATAGATGATAAGATATCCACAATGTTTTGAGTTGAGGATCATGGTCCAAATTTGAAAATGTAAGAAACTTAGTCCACAAGGTTTTGAAGGTTATGGCCTTTAGCCACAAGTGGTGGCCTCGAGAAACTATTAGAGATTGGGGCTTGCAATAGGTTGGGGCCTATAGGTGGATCCCCTGAGCAAGTCGAGCCTACAGAGTTTTCGAAGTGGTGCATTCCATCATGTAGTGGCTTGGAGTGAGCGGTTACTTGAGTACAATGAAAATCATAGCTTTCATACTAGTGGTAACCAATATATGATGTAAAAGAAGACTTTGAATAATAAAGAAAAATAAGAGAACAAAGCATCTGTATTTTTTCCCATACGGGTTTCCCCTAATATCTCGGTGTCCTTATATGCTTTGATGTATTATGTACCTTATGCTCTATGTGTTGTTGTTATCATAGTTACTTGTGCATGAGCAAATTTTTTATCATGTTTTATGTTTAGATTGCTTCTATATACATTGTGTTGCTCATTAATGTATTCAATTAATTGTTGTAATAAAAAGTAAAAATTATATATTAGTGAGCTATATCTTACAATACTCATTCAAGCCACCCCACTCCCCCAACTCTCGCATTATGGTTCTATGTGTTTCCCTTAGGAACATGAAATTGAATACGTTCATTGATCCCTATACACTAACAATAAGTGACCCATTGATCCTTTTGCACTAACAAGAAGCCATTCATCACATTTATATCTTAGAAAGAAGAAATTATCACTCTCTACACCTGCTAGGGAGTGACGACCCTCCTAGGCTTCTAGATTTTGTCTTTTTTTGAAGATATCATTTTTTAGAAAACTTCATTACCTCAATATTGGAGTCGGGAACTCATGTTGTATTTTGAATCCACTAGGACCTAGTGGGTCTATATTATTTCTCTCGCATCCTCACCAAGCCATTCCTGTGGGAGAAGACAAAGAGAGTACATGTAATTGCATGTACGAAAATTTTAAAAGGAACTTCTGGAGATTACATATACATTCAATTCTTTTCCATGCTTTGGATGTATGTTGAAGAGTCTAGATCCAAAAATATAATTTAACATTGCAACAACATTCAAGGTATAATGTTTGTAATCTATCATTTGTTAATGTAGATTTCACTATTTCTTCTCATATCTAAGTTGTTTCACACATGTTATCTTTGGATCTCAATTTCCTTGAAAAATCTTGGATAGGTTTTTAAATATATCTAACTTGATAATTGTTATCAAAAATATATTGGAGGTGTATATGTACCTATTGTGTGTGAAATACATGTGTTGGGAGTGGAAGAAATACCTTCACGAGCTAGAGCTAGATCATCTATAACCATACTAGTCAACATAACACATGGGCTTCACGAATGAAGGTATGCTTATATTTGTCCATCTAATTTTTCATTATATGTCAATTAGTTTAGGATATTAAATCTAGGGGGAACATAGTTGATGATCTATCCATCAATATATTACAAATCAAGGGAATATCTATGGAGCTCCCCACCTATCCACAAGAAAGATTCTCATATCACAATAGAAGTAGCAACTCCATTGGAGATATATCTTTATATTTAATTCTCTTTTGTTTAAATTCCTTAGCTTCTCTAATTTTTTATGTTTCTTTTGTGTGTTTAGTTTCATTTTTTTAGTATGTTTGAGTCATTAATTCCATTAGATTTCATATATCTAATACAAATATAATCAAAACATTACTCTTCCCTTCATCACTCTACATAGTCTAAGACAAAAAGATACATATTTATTTTTACCCTTAGCAAACAATGATCATCATTTGTTGCTACTACACTAGAAATGATGATGCATGATCAGATTCAATTTTGAATTTTTTTTGGGGTTTCTTATGTGATCACTTCTACATTAGTCCAAGGGTGTTTTAGGGCTATATCGCTGGGCCATGAATACGACCACTTCTTAACACTTATTTCATCCATTTTCACTCTTCTTTATCATGTCATTTATTATAATTTATCATATAACCATTTTATAATGATTTATGATCTTATGGATGAATATTAATTCTTCTCCTTTATTTTTAATAAATTGATTATTATTATGCATAATTTTATCAATGATGGTTTATTAATATTATTTACCATTTTAGCGTCCAAAGATAATTGCCATATTACATAGTTTCCAAATCATCATGAGATATTCCAACTCGTAAATTACTGAATAAGAATTGACATTTTTGCGGTTAAGATTCCGAGCAAATGAAGAAGAATCGTAAATCCGAAACATGTTTTGTCCCGAGTGGACCGAATTAACCTTTCTAAAGAATTGTTTGCCCAAATTTGACCCGTATTGAGAGATACACAGGGTTCTTTTAAGCATCATTTTCTTAGTTCGTTGTTGCGTCGTCCTCCAAATCTCGGCCGCAATGCCAAATTCGCCTTGTCTCTTGTTGAAAGATTATTGTAAATATATTTTCTAGTTGATCATATTGTTATGGAAGATTGCATTTTCTATTTAATTTCTCTTCCTTCTTATTATAAAAAGGAGAACATGTATTGTGTATTTGGGAGAGGATGGAGGAGAATGGAGAGACTTTCTCGTTGTAATTTGCGGAAATTGTGCATCGAATTTTGTTAAAAGAGTACCTAGGCTATTTGTAAACATCATTCATGCTTGATTAATAAAAGAGTTCTTTCATGTTCCATTTCTCAAACGATGGAGTAAAGCGCTAGAGCGTTTCACCGGTGGCCGAGGGCCCGGCCACCGGTGGAATCGTTCGTTGTTTGTATTTCTATTCTTTTATTTCTGTTGTGTGATAATTGCATGTAGATTTATTATGATTACGAGAGTTATTTGATTGCCGTTCATTTTTATACCTACGTTCCATTTTCTCGCTCATTGTTTATTTACATGTTTCAATCACAAAATAGATGGGTTATAGTTATACGTTGTTGTTCCTTTTCGCCTTTGTGTTTCTTTTAAATTGCTTCGCTTAACCCGCTTGTGTTTCATTTGCTTTAAGATTCCCAACTCGTCGAGGATAGAGAGCTTTTGCTTCCAAGTCCCCGCAGCTGGTAATATTGCATCGATTTCTAAGGGAAAGAGTTATTGCTACCGCATCCCTCGATCGATGTTCTGCAATATTGATGTAGTTTAATCTTTCCATTCTTGTTAATGTAATTAGGTTTCTTTACAAGCATTTTTTACCTTTGCATTTGTTATTTCGTACTACATCTTTCACGATTACTCTTGGATAAATTGTCTCCGTGATCGAGTACACTCTTGAAATAAAAATTCAGCTCCTGGATTGATAATTAATGTGAGATAAATAGGTGTTAAAAAGATACCCTTTTATGACTCGACATTTTGGCGCTCGTTGTCGGGGGAGAGTGTATGCCATTTTAGAAAAGAGTGATGCATATTTAATTTTTTCCATTGGGAAGAATTGGGTATTAAAGATGGAAGGTAAGAACTCGCGCAGACGGAAAGAAACACACTTGTTCAACGGCCCGCTTCACGGCGAAAATTGAGTGAAAGCTTAAGGTAGGAATGAATGCTTGTGTTTTTTTTGAATTTTTTAGAGGTAGAGTGGAAAAATCTTGTAATTCCACTCGAGTGGTGATGTAAGCACCATCCATTTCACTAACCAATTGACAGGAACATTGGAAGGAGGATCCTTAAAGAAACACCGAAGGAACATCTTCTATTATGGTAAGAAATGGTTGACATTGCAACTTTTGAATTCCCTATCAAAGATCTAGGAGGAGTGACACAAATGCACATAATTCCTCCATTGTCTCTACCAAATTTTCATGGTTTGACAAATGAAGATCTAGATACATTCTTATTTGAGTTTTTAAATACTTTGTAGAGGATATGATTATTGTACCAATGATGAAAGATTGAAAGTGTTTCCTCTACTTTAAAAGGAGCAAAGCGGCTCGATGGTTCATGAGCCTAGGTGGGAACTACATCAAAACATGAGGACATGAAGAACATATTCTTGAAGAAGTACCAAGACTATTGCAAATCCAACGAAGATATTTTTTGACATGACACAAAGGGAAGACGAAAGCTTGGAGGACTATGTAGAGCGATTTCGATACAACCTTCAAAAATCAAAGCATAAGCACTTGGAAAAATAAATCTTGAAAACACTCCTTCTCAAAGGAATCAAAGATGATTTTTTAGAACTCTTAAATCCGATAGGAAAAGGTGATTTTTTTCGATATCATATGATGATGTTTGTGAGTTGTGCATAAGGTATTCAAGAGGAATTTCAAAGGCTGGTAAGAATTTAGAGAAGCTTCTTCTTTCCTTTCCAAATGTACTACAAGAACAAAAAGACATAAGAGCTGAAATCAATGTTTTTTATTTGAAAAGCTTAAAAAATGATTTTATTAGCTCTCTAAATTCACAATTGAATGTTTTGCGAGTTCGCGTAGAAATCAAGAATTTGATGAAGTGTTTTGCCCTCATTTTTGAAAGGAGCATTCCATAGATAGTTGTTCTTCCTTATCTAATTTGGAAGTGATATATCAAAGAGATGGGGAAGCTGCAACAAGGTCAATGTATGGTTCAAACACTTCCTCTTCATTCTCTTACTTGCATAATTCATTATGGAATACTCATATGTTAGGGCAGCCATGCCAACTCCAATATAACCACTACCAATCTTGTCTACAAGATTGGCATGGTTCACCTTATGATTCCATGACTACTCTCCTCATCTTGTAGCATAAACACATCTTCCAGCTCTTTCACAACACCTTGTTTTCCAATCAAAATCATCCACTCAACACAATCAACTACATCATCAAGAGGCTCCATTCCCTACACAATCTCCCCGCTCAACTCATTCCACACCTTCATCATAATAAACTAGTACAACATGCTTACAATGTTGAATCATGAAATTCACCCACCCTTCCCACCCATTCTATCTCACATGCACCATTGGAGAAAACTTACACCTGAGACCTCGTAATGAATCAAATCCAAAAATTGTAGAAGTTATGAGAGAAAATGAGGTTTCTTCTAGTTTGCATCAACAAACCTTTTAAAAGCTCAAAGACTTCATGATACGATGGATATGGGAGATCAAGGAAGTAAAGAATATATTGAATATTGGTTTCACTCTATCATTTGTTTGCAACATCACTCCATACTTCAACAATTTTTGGCATCATCTTTTCAAGGAAGTTGGTTTCTCATACCCTAATTTTTATTAACATACATTTTTCAAATTTGGGTATGTACATAATTGAAGCCTTATTTCGGAAATGGATCCACTGGAAATACTCTTATACGTAATCTTATTCATTCTCCAAATAAGAATAAGATAATGGAGAAAATAAAATAAATAAGGAAATAAAATAAACACATTTGTAAAAATAGTTGTTTCTTTGTTGCAACACGCTCGTGAAATCAACATTGATGATAAATATTCTAATTTATCCGTCGTATGTAGATAAATTATATTGCAAAGCAATTATACAAACACTCATATCATTTTTATCATCAATATGGAAAAATTTCTTGAATATCATTTTTTTGGCTTGCGGGCTTTTATGAAATTTCTGAAAACACTGTTGGGACAGTCATGTTTTTGGGGGACCAAAATTGAATATTTTTAAAACCTGTTTCTATCGTAAGTATCTCTTAATGTCTACTTTCCAACCCAATTGTAATCACTCAATTTGGATTTGAAACGAAAAAAGTTATAACCAAAACATTGAGAGGGTGTCTAGTAGGCAGATCAGGAACGAGATGGGAAAGTCAGCTTTTTGGAGGCCTAAATGATTATATTTTTAAAACCTATTTCTATGGTAGATTCCTCTATGAATATAGTTTACAACTCAATTTGAATCACTCAATTTTGATATCGTATGAGGAATTTATGACCAAAATACTGACTGCCTATCATAAATCAGCATTCTTGAAACTCTGTTTTCCCGTCTATTCCTTAACATATTTGACCCATCAATTCTTCTTGTCTTCAAAACCTGTTTCTATTGGAGATCAATAAATTAATATAATTTAAGCTCCAATTTGAATCAGTTCAATCCGCTATTAAATGAATACTTTATGCTTGAAATACCAACTGTTGGTCTGAGCTGGAAAATCGAAAATGACTCTATTATGTAGGTTGTTCTAAGAAAATTTAACATACCATTACATGGAATTTTGAAAACCTGTTTCTATTAGAGATAAAAATTTGAATTAGCTCTCATTTGGCTTTGGAATCACTCGAATCAGATGAAAAACGAAGAAGTTATGATTGAAACACTGCAGGTTAGCATGATTGGTCACTACTCTTCCGCAGGTAATGAATTAATTTTACTTTGTCCATGGATTTGTTCTACGGAGTAACTACTTGTTAGATTTTGCATAATTCTTAGATTAGGAGAGCCCGGGCACCTCTCTTTCTCCATGATTTAATTTTTTACTGCAGGTAGACATCCGTTTTTTGCAGGTCTTAGCAAAACAAAGAAGGGCAATTTATGGACGAGCGATTCTAGAGAGAAAATTTTAGTGAAACAACGGAATTTCATCCAGTTTATTACCTAACAGATTCATAACAAGAAGAAATGAAGAATTGATTCCCATTTTAAGATTCATGTTACTGCTGCCAGAACATTTTTCAAAAGATCATTTTTTCCATTAATAGATTTGATATTCTCTTAGAAATAACATCATAGCTGTTGTAACTTAATAAAGTGTTGTTTTTTTCTGATTTCTTTTATGTTTTTGTGTTTCAGGTGTTAATATCTTTAAATCTCCGCTCCAGTGGCAATTGAACAATAAGAACCCCACAATGCAAGTTTCAATTGCAGAAGACAATTCTTCAGTAGTAGCAATTCTGTAAAAAAAGTTTCTTGAAACCTGTATATAAACTTTCCTTTCTATTTGATTAGATTTGCTTGGCAATGGATTGCATATTAGCTTTGCTTTTCCTTTATTTTTTTTCCTTTTTGTTTTGTTGTTCTTTTAAAAAAGAACAACATTTTTGTTACATATTTTTGCTATTCCTTCCAGAGGAACAACACCGCTCAGTTTTGATGTTCCTTTCAAAAGGAACATCACCGCTCATTTTTGTTTTTCCTTTCAAAAGGAACAACACCGACTGTTTTTGCTGTTCCTTTCCAAAGGAACAACATTTTCGCAGATTGTTCTTGCTGTTCCTTTTCGAAGGAACAACATTTTCGCAGATTGTTTTGTTGTTCTTTTCCAAAGGAACAACATTTTCGCAAATTGTTTTTAATGTTATTTTCCAAAGGAACAACATTTTCACAATTTGTTTTTAATGTTCTTTTCCAAAGGAGAAACACTTTTTGAGTGCATTTTTCTTGTTTGTGAACAATTTTTTGAGGATTTTTTTGAATTTTTCATGATTTTTTGAAAGACAAACATACACTTTATAGAAGGATACACAATCATACAAATTAAATTTTACTGTAATCCGAAAATCAAAAGAAATCGTCATTTTTAAGAAAATTGTTTAGTAATGATAAGAAAAAGGAAAAATGGACATAATCAATAACATGATTTTGTTGTCTTATTACCACTAAATTCATATGATCGATTATATTTATCATGTTGGTTCTTTCTCATATTTTATAACTTTCTTTGATTTTTACTTATGAAGTAGGAACAAGGGCATATTCTTTTCTATTGAGATGTTTAGACTTCTTCCACCATCCCTACTCTTAAAGAGTGTTGAGCCATTCTTTATGAATAACTAGGAAAGTGCTATATGAAAAGAAAAAATATTTACATATTTCATTAATAATTTTATAATTTGGCAGATGGAGGATAGGGGGTCTCATCAAGAGCCGGCCTACCATGTTCATAAGGAAGCAAGCAAAGTGGCATTCCCATCATGGCCACCAAACCAGGGATATGGTCCAATGGACAAAATTAAGAAATCCTTGGAACATGAGGTCTCATCACGAGCCGACCTGCCCACTTCTCACTTCTTCCCAGTGAATGGCATTGTGATTTATCTGGTCACCAAGCCAGCACAATGGCCTCTATTATGACAATTAATAAGCACTTCTTCAGCATAAATAAAGGACAATGGTTCCGTGGGTAAGAAAGAAACTCTGTCAAGGTTATGGACACCTGTGGGCAGATAAAGCTCAGCGATGGTATTGAAGTCCACACTTATACACATCAATAGTTATATTTAACCCTTTTCCTATATCTTTATTTAAATTTCAAATGAAAATATGAATCCCTTACCTCCGAACCTATTATACATGAAAATCATTATAAGTCGATCATATTAATCCAAAGTGGTAAATAACGCAATTATACTTATGGTTATCATATGTTGTCCCTTCTCCTCGTATTTAAATCATTACAAAATGATTTTCTATTTATTAACGATTCATTACATGCATGGATTTTAGTAATGCGATAATTTGTTGATCATATCATAAGTATGTATGTCTTTCCAAGCTGTACAATTGTTGTACAGTATGCTGCTCTTCTATTTTGTTGATTTGTCATAATATTGATACTGCATTTTTACAGAGTTTTTGTTTTGCTTGAACTTTTTTGCATGCGTCTTATCTATTACTATTTAAAACCAAAACCATGGATTCAAGAAAATTTCATATAGAATTGTGATTTGTTTACAGGAGAACAACAAGTATGGGGAAAATTCTATCCGCAGCATGATCACTATTGCAACTAAACAACAAAGACTCGCGAATGCGCATAATTCTTCAGACATGATGTGCTTGCATGGTTTCACCCTTGCATTACTTTCGGTAAATGCTCAACCTACATCGACTCAGCAAAGGCGGTCCCTACATGTCATTCCATTTTTTTCGGAGGCAGCATCTTGAGGTAAAATAGCATAATTCTCTAATTTATTATGAATTTAGGAGAATTTCATGAAAATCCATTGAGCATTATTTATCATCATTCATTCCATATCTTTACCACTTCCCATTTTTCTAGACACGTCTCATATTTCAGTTTGGGGGAGTGTTAATTTCCTTCATCTGTTTCGTATGACCATGTCCGTAATATACTTTATCATCCATAGATATTCTTATTCATTCTCAACATCTTCATTATTCCATGTTTTACCCCAAGCATCGATTTCAACAAATTATGGCAACCACCTCTCTTTGTTTTCTAGCATCGCATGAGGACATGCTAATTCTTCAGTTTGGGGGGGAATTGCTACACATGATGGATGTTTTCCACTTTATTTCTCATTTAACGCATACAATTTCATTTGTATATAGTGCGGAAATTGATTTGCATATATCTTTAAAACTATGAACTGAATTCTTGTGATTTCTGGATAACAAAGAGGTATCATTAAAATAAACAAACCCGGATAATTTCACGCGAAATTAGTTCATAAAATTTCGAAAATTATGCACTATCACCTACAACCATTTTTTATCTCATGATTCGTGCATCAAAATGATCTGATTCTTGAAAAAATGATTAATGAGGGCTGTTGTTACATATGTCACATTTTTCTGCAACTTCATATACATATAGTTGAACATCAACTGTAAAAATTGTTATGCCTCTATTACTAAATTGAATATTCATTATTTGAGGAAACATGCATTTGTTCCATCCATTTCATGAGATTGAGATGAACAATTTCCTTTGTTTGGTTAACACATGAGTTTTGTCTTTGGATTGCATGAGGACATGCAATACATTCAGTTTTGGATTGCATGAGGGCATGCAATATATTCAGTTTGAGGGTATGTTGGGCCGTGAATATGACCACTTCTTAACACTTATTTCATCCATTTTCACTCTTCTTTATCATGTCATTTATTATAATTTATCATATAAATCCATTTTATAATGATTTATGCTCTTATGGATGAATATTAATTCTTCTCCTTTATTTTTTTTAATAAATTGATTATTATTATGCATAATTTTATCAATGATGGTTTATTAATATTATTTACCATTTTAGCCTCCAAAGATAATTGCCCGATTGCGTGATTTGATTTTCCAAATCATCATGAGATATTCCAACTCGAAAATCCGTCTGGAATAAGAAGTGACAGTTTACGGTTAAGATTATGAGCAAATAAAGAAGACTATGGAAAATCCGGAACATGGGTTTTGTCCAAAAATGGACCCAATTAACTTCAATAAAGGAACAGCTTGACCAAATTCGGCCTTTATTGAGAGATACGCAGGGTTCTTTGAAATGCGATTTTTTCAGTTCTTGTTGCAGCCGTCCTCCAAATCTCAGTCCGCAAAGCCAAACTCGCCTCGCTCTTGTTGAAATATTGTTGTAAATATATTTTCTGGTTGATCATATTGTTATGGAAGATTGCATTTGCTATTTAATTTATCTTCCTTCTTATTATAAAAGGAGAACATGTATTGTGTATTGGGAGAGGATGGAGGAGAATGGAGAGACTTTTTGGTTGTAATTTGCGCATTGTGCATCGAATCTTGTTAAAAGAGCACAGCTATTGTAAAAACATCATTCATGCTTGATTAATAAAAGAGTTCGTTCTTGTTCCATTTCTCAGACGTCGGGAGCATGACGACATGCCAGCCGATTCATGTTGAGGGGCCCGACCCCTGGTGTGAATCGTTCCGTCGTTTGTATTTTCCATTCTTTTATTTCTGTTTGTGTGATAATTGCATGTAGATTTATTACGATTACGTAGTTATTTGATTGCTATTCATTTTATACTCGCTGTTCCATTTTCTCGCTCATTGTTTATTTACATCTTTCAATCTGCAAAATAGATGGGTTAGATAGTTATACGTTGCTTTCGTTCCTAGCTTTGTGTTTCTTTTAAATTGCTTTTGTTTAACCTCGTTTGTGTTTCATTTTCTTTAAGATTCCCAATCGTCGAGGATAGAGGCTTTTGCTTCCAAGTCCCTCAATTGGTAATCTTGCATCGATTTCTAAGGGAAAGAGTTATTGCTATCGCATCCTCGATCGATGTTCGCAAGATTGATGTAGTTTAATCTTTCCATTCTTGTTAATGTAATTAGGTTTATTTACAAGAATTTTTTACCCTTTGCATTTGTTATTCTTTATTACATATTCACGCATTACTCTTGGATAAATTACGCTTTCAGACCGAGTACACTCTTGAAATAAAGAAAGTCGCTCCCGGATTGATAATTAATGTGAGATAAATAGGTGTTAAAAAGATACCCTTTATGACTCGACAACATCTTTTTGTATGTAATTTCAAATAAGCATCTTTCAAAAATATTATTATATCATATGATTTATATTCGTGGATGTCCCTTTTGTGCACTTTGACCATTGTTGTTTACTTGATGTTTCCATGTGAGTAGTGACCTCGGGTTTAGTCTTTGAGTCTTTCTTTGCTTAATATAGTTGTTGCCAAATCATGATTTGTGTTGTTTAAACAAATCTACTACATATATGGATTGGCCATAGTCAAAAACCCCTAGGGCACTTCCATTGTGAAGATTTCATTCATCAAACTTGTTATTCCAATGAATCCCTCCACTATTATAAACAAATTAGTTTGGAAAATAAACCATAAAAGTTTCCAAAAATTCTCACTTAAAGACTACTCTTTATTGATCAAATTGAATTTGTCAAAGTTTTTAGCTATTAAATAATAAATATTATGTTTATTGTAAATAAATATCTCATAAATTTTCAACTTCTAACTTTCTTATCCAATAACCACCTCCATATTGTGTGTTATCTGAATTCTTGAAATTGAAAATAATTTTACATATCTAGATTGTTTACATAATCCTATTTTTCAACCCTATCTCTTCCTCCAGCTTAAACCATGTTTGAATTTTACTTTCAAATGTGATTATAAGAAAATGTTGTTTTATTAGAGTAAAGAAGAGGGTGTAATTTGTTTCTTATAGTTGAAAATGATTTTTTTAAGCATTTTTTTCTGGTTAATAGCTAACCAAAATCCAGTAGAGATTTTTAAATAACAAAAAATAACATGATTTTTTTTCAAATTGTATTTCCAAATCACTTAAAAAAACATTCACATTAAATTATCCCAAACTATTTCATCTATAAATTAAACTATGCCAATAAAATCATCTTTGAACCAGATCAACATAGAAGATACTACATAAGCATTTCTCAAAGTTTAATGGTCATGTATTCCACTTTTCCATTTATTTTTTTAGCTGCAGGAATCTGAGGTCTAAAAGTTGTCATCAACATTAATAAGAAGAGGAGTAAATGATTTTTGCTCAAATTTTCAAGCTAATTACGGTTGGGTAATTGAAAGTGATCAGGGTTCAAATAAAATAATTGAACTTCCTCATAAGGTTCATTCAGTTCATTTAATGCTAATTGATTTCACCGGGCAACTATATTCATTCCTACCATATGCATCAAGCATCTGTATTGGAGAGGAAGAATACGAGCCACAGGTTTATTTTGTCTGGTGATTCTTCTTAACACCCTTCTCGTAATTTATTCAGTCTTTTTTTGAACCAATGAATTACAGTTATTTTCTTTTTTTCACATGTTTATGGGAATAGTTGAACATATATCAGAAAATAGAAGCTAATAAAACCATGTTATTTATTTTTTCATTTTCAGTCATTGTTGGTCTACAATCATCCACTCATCTTCCTTGAATGTTCTACATCGTATTTAAATATCTTGGTAGATATTTGATCTTATTTAGATATATATAGGAAGAGTATTATAGTTATTCATACTATTTTACATAGTTTCAAAGTGAATATAACCTTTAACATCGTCAATAAAATTTGAAAATTTGTTGTCTGAGGTGAAACTAAGAATCTTTCTAGAGTATTTTAATTTCTCATTTTTTTTAAAGTACAGTTAAAGTAAAATATTATGTTTATTAGATCTATGTTTGCTTGTTAGAGTAGAATATTATGTTTGTTACGTTTATGTCTATGTCTAGTAAGCTTTCTTTAGTTTACTTTCTAACGAGGTTTCGGGAGACAATTTGAGAAGTTACACCGATTTACTTAGTTATTTATATTTTTTAAAAAATTAAACAAAAAAGTCTCGTAGAGATTGTATCTCATATATGAGAAAGTTTTAATTTGTAATCAAGGATTTTTGACATTAATTTGATGTAGTTTATTATTATTATTGATTTCAAAAACATCAATTTGGTGTAACTTTTTATTATTATTATTATTATTAACTTGTATTAGTCTAACTATTTTAACAATGCTAAGTAATTATTATTGTACATTACCAAACTTTAGAGTTCTTTCTTTTCATCCGGATGTTTGCAACAAATAAGGGTAATTAATATTTTTCCAAATATATATTTATAGAAATATTTGATTTTATGTTTTGTATATTTTGTTGATTCTATTTATCATTTTTGACTTATTTGGTGACTTATTTGGTGACAAATAGTTCTCCATAAAGTTGAAACAAGTGATTTACTAAAATGCAAGACCCAAATTCATACAAAGATGATGATGTCTTAGAGTTCGATGGTGCCAAAAAAGGAAATTATTGACTAGTGCAACTTAGGTTCAAGAAAACAAATAGTATTGGAAAACAACATATACATGAGGATGTATCAAAGTTCAACTGGGAAAAGGAAAAGGAAATTATTGGCTCAAACAAACTCTCTAACATAGTTTTTGAGAATGGACATCCAGAAGCATAAGGTGGCATACTTAAGCTCAAGGCCCTAGAAAGTAAAATTATAAAATATTGATCAGAACTTTTCTGAGCTTCATTTTCAAGAATAATATGGGATTGTGCAACTAGAGGCACATGATGATGGATCAAAATCCAAGATTCAAACTATCAAACATCTTATGTAGCCCACCTTCAACCAAACAATGAGATTGTACCAAATGAAGCATCCAAACTACCAAAAGAGAGAAAAAAGAGTTAAAAAACTCTATAAGAAGACTTGACAACCTAGAATCTCCTATAAATGGTCTTAGAGAGTGTTCAGAGCTCACTAAATCAATCAACAAGTATCAAACATTGAGATGTAAGTACTTGAATTTAGAGAAAGAAAAATTTATTCTAGAAGGTGAGCTCATAAAACCTCACAAGTTGTTTGTGTTAGGAGGGGTTTGGTTGATCCTTCCACTTTTGAAGGTAAAACTAAAAATTATTAATAGTGCTACAATATTAATTACTTTTGTACATGTAAATTCTTGTTGCTCTACATAAGAAAATTGAGAGCTAAACATTGTCTGTTAAATCACTATCTAAAATCTTTATACCTCAAAGTTTGTTAAGTTTTTTTGGCTAAGTAATTGCAGACTCTTTTATAAGTTTATTAATTTTGTTGGGAAAGTAATTTGCATCGCTTTATGCCTAAGTGATTTTGACTTAGGAATAATGTTCTATTAGAGAGTGAATTGAAATTGAGTGAAGAATATTCAATTCACATAAGACTTAGGAATAATGTTCTATTAGAGAATGAGTTAAAAATGAATGAAGAATCTTCAATTCACATAAATTGATCATGTCAAGACCTAGTTGTAAATATTTCAATCAAAATATATATGTTGGAAATATTGTTATCGATGGCAAAAGAGTAGAAAAGGACAGCACCGTAATTATGATTGAGGACAAAGGAGAAGATGAGGATCGACTAGAGTACAAAGGAGAAATAAGGAAAAGAAGGCAAAAAGTACGACAGAGGAGGAGAAAAAAAGAGGCAAAGGAGCAACATTATGCTAAAAGGAGGCAAGGAGCAACATTATGCTAAAAGGAGGCAAGGAGCAACAATGTGCAACAAAACGAAGGAGCAACATTAGAAGCATAAATTTCTATATAGATAGTCTTATTTATGTTGTCATATTTACTTTTCTATATAACTTGATACTTGTAACACTATGCATTTTTATATTTACTTTTATTCGTCATGATATAAATTTTGGACATATTTTACATTTTGGATAGTTGAACTACATTTACTTTTATTGAATGATTTTAAATTTTGGATAGTTGTTACATTTGGCATGTGATTACTTGTTGTAATATAATTTTAACTTAGATGATCTTAGATTATGTTTTTAAAACTTGTCGTTTTGTCACTTGTTATTTAAATTTAATCTAGATTGAAATTGCAAATTACAAAATAGGTGCGGTACATGTTACACATTTGAACATTTGTGAATGTTATATAATTAGGATGTAGTATTAAAGGTGATATTTAGAGATTACATTTTTCATCATCATTTGCCATTTAAAACAATCATAGATGGTTTTACATATTTAAGTTCATGAATATGTAACAATGATTGAAGTACATTTTTCATTTAGTTGTTACATTTTTCCATACATGATCACATGTTGTTATAATGAACTAGCTTAGATTATCTTAGATTATATGTTTTTAAACTCAAGTTGTTTTTTTCATTTGTTATTTAAAATGAACCTATATTGAAATTTAAAATTACAAAGACACATGTGGTACATGTTATGCATTTGAACATGTGTGAATGTTATATAATTAGCATGTCTATTAAAGGTGATATATAGTAACATTTTACATGATCATTTGTTATTTAAAAACAATCATAGATGGTTTTACATATTTAAGTTCATGAATATGTAAAAACATGATTGAAGTGCATTGGAATTTATTTATTACATTTTCCATAGATGATCACATGTTGTTACAATGAACTAACTTAGATGATATTAGATTATATGTTTTGTTTTTAAAACTCAAGTTGTCTTGTTATTTGTTATTTAAAAAATCTAGATTGAAATTTCAAATTACAAAACACATGTGGTACATGTTATGAATTTGAACATGTGTTATTGTTATATAATTAGGATGTCTATTAAAGGTGATATTTAGGTACATTTTGCATGATCATGTGCCATTTAAAACAATCATAGATGTTTTTACATATTTAAGTTCATGAATATGTAACAATGATTGAAGTACATTGCATTTATTTGATAAATTTTTGCATACATGATCACATGTTGTTATAATGTTAGCTTAGGCGATCTTAGATTATGATTTGTTTTTAAAACTCAAGTTGTTTTTTCACTTGTTATTTTAAAATTGATCTAGATTGAAATTGAGAAATTACAAAACAAATGTTGTACATGTTATGTATTTGAACATGTGTGAATGTTATATAATTAGGTGTAGATGTCTATTAAAGGTGATATTTAGGTACATTTTGCATGATCATGTGTCATTTCAAACAATCATGTATCTATGGTTTTACATATTTAAGTTCACAAATATATGTAACAACGAATGAAGTATATTTTCATTTAGTTGTTACATTTTTGCATACATGATAACATGTTGTTATAATGTTAACTTAGATTCAATCTTAGATTAAATGTTTTGTTTTTAAAGCTCAAGTTTGTTTTTGTCATTTGTTATTTAAAATAAATCTAGATTGAAATTGAAAATTACAAAACACATGTGGTACATGTTAAATGAATTTTAACATGTATGAGATGTTATATAATTAGGACATACATCTATTAAAAGTGATCTTTAGGTGTACATTTTGCACATGATCACGTGTCATTTAAAACAATTATAGATGGTTAAATACATATTTAAGTTCATGAATATGTAACAATGATTGAAGTACATAAATGCATTTAGTTACATTACATTTCAAATACATGATGAATTGTTATAATATTAACTTATATTCAATCTTAGATTAAATGTTTTTAGTTTTTAAAGCTCAAGTTGTTATGTCATTTGTTATTTAAAATGAATCTAGATTCAAATGGAAAATTACAAAACACATGGGGTACATGTTAAATGCATTTGAACACGTATGGATGTTATATAATTATGACATACATCTATTAAAAGAGATATTTAGGTGTACATTTTGCACATGATCATGTGTCATTTAAAACAATTATAGATGGTTAAATACATATTTAAGTTCATGAATATGTAACCATGATTGAAGTAAATAAATTCATTTAGTGACATTACATTTTGAATACATGATGACTTCTTATAATGTTAACTTAGATTCAATCTTAGATTAAATGTTTCGTTTTTAAAGCTCAATTTTTTTTCCATTTGTTATTTAAAATGAATCTAGATTGAGATTGAAAATTAAAAAACACATGTCGTACATGTTAAATGCATTTGAATATAATTAGGGACATACATCTATTAAAGGTGATATTTACGTGTACATTTTTGCACATGATCATGTGTCATTTAAAACAATCATATATGGTTTTACATATTACTTGGATTAAATACATATATATATTTAAGTTCATGAATATGTAGAAATGAAAGAAAATTTGCATTTAATTCATACATTGCATTTGAAATGATTCTTATAATTTTTTTAATATACAATATGTTAGTGTCAATATTTGCATCCTCCCATCGCTGATCAAAAATCCTCTTTTCATATCATTTTAAAGGGTCCCACTTAGAAAATTTTTATCATTCCAATAGGTCATGCAAAAAATTTAGTCACTAATGGTAGCCCTAGTCCAAAAACATCACTCTTTCCCTCAAATTTGATTACTTGTTGGCATAGTATCATACCTTGCAAACTGTACACCATCATAAAGTTAATATCATCATATCATCACATAAGTCATGTCATAATGAAGTCCAGCTCTTTCAAGGTTTCGTTAGGTCTTTTTAAGGTCAATCAAAGTTTTCCATTAGGTCGTTAGGGTTTCAAGGTCCAATAAAAATTCATTTTCCACCGCATAAGACCATCAAGTAAAGGGTGATCAAATAACATATCTTCACCATATGAGGATGATTTGTAAAGAAAATTCTTGTTTCCCGCATGTAATTTTGGTTTTAAGATGTAATTTTATTCTCATTATGTAATTTTATGTCATTCAAAATGTAAAAAATTCATGGTTCTCAAAGCTACTAACTCGGAGTTTCAACATTCCAAAGCATCAAAAATGTCAAATCAAAGAGTTCTCAAAGTCATGGTGTGATTAGTTGTCAAAGAAAAAGTAAAAATGAAAATGTATAGTTTCAAAGTGAAAAGTCAATGAAAAGAAAAAGAGAGAAAGTGGGTCCCAAGGCCCAATTCATTCAAATGATGAAGTATAAAGACCACCAAGACATAAAAAAGAATTTCATTTTCCATTTCATCCATCGAGCACACACTCGTTGGTTCAAAAAATCTAATTTCTACGGTCGAAAAGGCGAGGTTTTTCCGTGGCAGCCGCATGCTTAGAGGAGGGTGGTGTTGTTCTTTCTCGAACCTGGCATTGTGCTTTCAACAAGCAATGCTACACTTTTTCTCTCACCGGCATTTGTGCTTCCGCGCAAGGCATCGTGCGTGTGCTTTGTCCAACAAGCCCAAAAAAGGCACCAACAATCAACCAAATTATTTCAAACCTTCAAAAAATGCACTCTAACACTCTCTAGCAAGTAATTACATCAAATTTATTGACTCCTCGCACTCCTAAACAGTCGATTTCATAGTGCTTTTTGTTACTAAGTGAAATTGGTGTTTGGTCTAGTGAAGAAACCCTAGTTTCAATTCCTCATTCCTAATTTAATTCCCTAATACCATGCTATTTACTTCCCCACATATCTAAAACCCCTATCCCTACCCCTACACTACCATTTCCTACTCCCTAAATCCATTTCCCTAAAAACCCTAAGACCTAGGCTTTTAAATTTCCTACGCAACCACTTCCTCACACTTGTAATTTAATTTTCATTTCCAACTCCCTTGACATTTCAATCTCTTATCACCTCCAAAAGCTCCATAGCCCCTTCCCCCATATTCCCAAATTTTTCCTAAGACTTATCCCTATTTCCCTGGACCTATCTCTACTCCCCATTCCCATTCATCTCATTCCTAGTGTTTCTTGGCCACCAAACACTATGGAGGGAGATAGAGACTATATGCAAGAGGAGGATATGTAGGAAGAGGAGGATAGATAATAGAAAAGGCCTCACAAAGGAGGAATAATCCTAGGGTTGGAGCCCACCAACACAAATGAATTGAGGGCCTCTCCTATGACCGTAATGTTGTTTTTGAGTACGTAGGTTGCCTTGATTTTTGTAACATGATTCAGAGGGTTCAACATCATCCTATGTTGAGTAGAGTCTTCATCTCAAACCTCGGAGACAATCAGTGACTTGTAGCAAGTGTGACCATCATTGTAGCTACATCTATCATTGTTGCCGCCACAGAGGATTCCAAACATGGGTGAGAAGTGGTTTAAATCCAAAGATTTGGAGGATTAGTATTATGAACCATTCATCAAACCAAGGTTCATAAATTAGAGGAAGAGGGTCTTCCCTTTTAGCTACCTTCTTGATAGGAATGCCCCCATGATGAAAATCATCATGAAGTACTTATCTTGTGAAGGAAGGTTTTCTAGGCTTCTACATATACCAAATTAGACTGCTGATGCACTTCACAAGAGTAATATTGCACAATATCCCATACTATATATTCACAGAGCATAGCCAAAAATGAAATTCATTGTACAAAAGAGAGACTATGACCAGCAGATGAACAACCTCTTCCACCACTCATTGATAAAAATCATCGTACTCCATCACCTTGACTAGTTCAATGTCTCATGGGACACCTTCTGCCGTCAATGACATCTTCATTGCTCCACAGATCCACATGTTGAAAGATGTGCATTCTTCATCTTATCCTCGCTACATCTACATAGTCCACCTTATTCCACTTCACCATCACCATTTCATGATCGTGTTGAGTCTACAAATCAGTAGCTATGTCAAGCAAGCCTAAGAGAGAGTTAAATTAGGGCATATTGGAAAGACATATCGAGAGGGCATAGGCAGTGCTTTGCACAAATGGTGGGAGGAACCTTTGCCTTCTTCATCGACAAAGAAAGTACGAGGAAAGGGAAAATAGAAAATATGGTAGAGGAAGATGTACATGAAGAATCCATTCATGAGGAGGGAAGACCTCCATGAGACAAAAGCAACTTTTGACCTCCGATGATACAAAAGTAGATTTTGACCTTGTTGTCTACATATGGTAGAATGACATCGACGTTCGTCATGGGTTTCTTGTCATGGTACATCAAGTGGTCGACGGTTATGAAGCGGTCCTCATGGGGGAACATCATGATCCAAAAGAAGAAGGATGTTATGGTAGACATGGCATACATACAACTCATCCCAAAGAGTATATTGTAGTCTAGCTGAATGTCCAAGACTTAAATGTCTATAAGAACTATCTTTCCGGCTAAGTAGACTTGGACATTGTGATAGAGACTGACGGGAGAAAAATGGTGCCCATCGTATGCTCTAAGTGTGATGTATGATGGCTTTAGTTTTAGAGATCCTTACTTCTGCCAAATACTTTTTGACCTGATGCATGTGGATGCACCCTTGTCAATTGTACATCGGTGTATAGTGATGCTATGGACTGACATGGGTATCTAGAAGGTGACCAATGAAGGAAGCCTAGGGGTTGCTTTATCTAAGTCAAAATCCATTAGGCACGAATCGTCAAGGTTGATTGTTCCTAACGTAGAAAGTAAGGCTTTCCTTTTCTTTGCGCAAGATTGCAGGCCATCTAATGCTGACATGGCAGTGAGAGATTGTGCTAAATTGTCCACGATGCTTATAATTATGGACCACTTTGGAGTGGTGCCCTGCTCGCCTTGTTGGAGTCTTAGCCATTTTTAGAAAATTTTCAATAGAAATTTTTTATATAGTCAACAGTTCTATAGATGCAGTCATCCCAGCCCCTGACAAACTGGTGCCTGGAAGGGTATCATAGCCTCAATTCTATGTCTGAAAGAACATTTCCTCACCAACCATATAGATTTTGTGGCTGTTGTTTCCGAAATCATTGGGGGGTTTTTATTGTTGTTGGAAACTAACCACCCCTTGTTGGGGGAAGGGCTCCTGCATTACAATTGTTTATTGTGTAGGTCCCCCTTGTCCTCGGTGACCCTAAACCTTCTTTAGCTCGAGGAGTTTTGGATAGTGATGAGTGTAATGCCCTTACTTAGCACAAATAGCGCAATATTTGTTGGTCCATATATTATCCCTCTTGTTCTTCCCTTGGGAGTTATTTGGGTCCTAGTTTTGTTTTCGGTTGGGGTTGCCCCCAGCCCGAGATCAGAGAGGGCATTGTTGGTTACTGCCCCCTTGTCTAGGATCTCCCTTTTGTTTATTTTTTGGATTTTTTCTTTCGGTGTTAGGAGGATGGCTACGATTCTCCTAGTGATATAACTGGTGTTGTTGGGCCTAGAAAGTTTCACAAATTTCACAGGTGCATTGTTTTGCATCGGTGGGTTTTGTGCTGGGGAGGGGGAATATTGGGGTCCATGTCCTTGGTTTGTATATGGTTTTTCAGGGGGAGCTCTGATGTCAGCATTCCTAGCTACGTACTGGGTCCCATGTGCGCTGATAATGGTACGATGGCACCCTATTGGTCATCTTCTACAAAGGGGCATGATGACTCTCATGGTAGCCTAGTTGTGGGATGTTCTAGTTAGAATCATACAATTAACCAAGGTATGGGATACTATTGCCTAGGTGACTTTGGCTTAGTGACCCAAACAATATGATTGCATTATTTGATGTGCCTAGAAATTCTTTGTAAGTTTGCAGGCACGGGCATTAGGCATGATGTTATAGATGTATTTTGACTGAATGTATATCATATTGAGTTGTTGGGCTTTTCTAATGGCATCCTCTTTGGAAGTAGGTCTCTACTGTGAGAGTTTTTAGCAATAGGTCTAGTAGAAGTTGATCATTGAGGTTGGATTTATGAAAACTTCAACATCGTCACCATTCATGGAGATGGTTCAAGATATGGACGATTGAATCTTTCCTAAAATGAGTCAGTAACTACATTCCTGAATCATGGTGGATGAGTAACTGAAAATACGTGAGGAACATAATAGCAAGGGCACTAAAGGTTCCATGTGAAGCAAAATACTGCTCCACATACATTTTCGTGGTTGGTCTAGTTAATGTGTGATGAAATAGTCTTAATTGAATAGTATCATCAATAAAATTGTTCGATGAACACCATAGGTGGAAATCCATTACATGGTTTCCAGGGTCTTCCGCTTGCTTCCCCTCGAATTTTGGAATTTCTGAAGGGAGCTTCGTGGGCATGGGGCACAAAATGGGATTGTGTGCAATGGGATCATTTGTTAACTTTGATAGATAAGGTAGGTTTAAATATGCTAGGAAAGGTAACTGAGTGTTTATCACTATTGAACACTGTGAAAACACAGGAATCTAGTTGTGTATGGGGTTTTTCTAAGGGATAGTACCCTGTGACATACCCAGCTGTGTGTTATGTTGGCTCCCTGAATGGTTAGTGCTCCTATGCCCTCTTGGGGTTGTGGGAGGAGTGGAGTGTGGTGACCCTGAGGGGGTTTCCACAAGTGAGGTGTTGGGTGACCCTTAGGGGTGACCAACTAAATATTCCCCGATAAAGGATGAACCGATAAGGGTGGTTGCATGTTGTCTTTGACTCCTGAATGGAGAAAGACCAGACACTCCTCCCTCTAATGGGGGGAGGTCCAAAAAATATCTAGATCGACAAGGTTCCATTGGGTCTGTTATGGTGTCAACTTAGGTTTATTTTAGAAATATAGTTTTTATTTTTTTCTAAGAGGAGAGATATTATTATCAAAGAAAAATGCGATCGCATACATAGAACAAAGTGAAAAATAAAAGGTAAATTTCCCCTTTATATTAATCCTACTTTATCAGTCAATCAAAAAATGGTTTTGGTTGTTTCACGTATGATCCCCAAAAATCCTAGAAGACCTAATCATCCTGTTAGACTCCTATACCAATAGGTGTCATTTTTCATGATTGTCTTGATTAAACTATGGAATATGTTCAAACCTTTTTCTTCAGCAAAGATGTTCCATATTCTTGAAAAGCCAAAAAATCAAAAAATTTAAAAAATGTAAAGAGGGTATACCCTAAAAGAAAAATCAAAGGGTAAGAAAAATAAAATGGTCAAAAAAATGAAAGAAATGAACCCCAAGCAAAAAATAGACCAAAGAAAGTGTGCAAATCCAAATGCCACTACTATTTCATTTTTTGTAATAAAGCAATTGTGTGCAGCTTGTTAAACTTTTGCCACAATTCATGAAGAGTCAAACTATATAAACTTGACTCATTCATGTTTCAATTTCATGTTGTAGAATAGTGAATAAATATCTGACCAAACAGTTTAATATTGGCAGATAAGTAGATAGGTAGAGTTAATCAAAGGTGCTCAACAATTTAATCTGAGCCCTTGGATGTAATAAGGGTAGAATTAGATAGATTTGCCATGTAAAAAGAAAAGAGGATTGATAAGGGTTTACAAGTCTAAATGCGCCCTAATAAAGAAGAGACAATGGTAGTGTCAAGTAGATAGGGTAGGTAGATGGTGTTGCAAAGTTTCATATGATGAATGATGGTGCTAAATATGTTTAATCTTTTACCTTCATCACAAGTACTGAAGCAGAAAATACATTGAAGAATTCACAGAAAGCAAAGTCAAAATCATTAACTTCCCACATCACTTTCTCCCTAAGTTTTACTAATTTCCCCAAAGTGCTAAGGTATTTGGAGATCAAAGGGGCTCAAGGCATTTCCTTGACTTTTGGAGGGACCAGACCCTCAGCCTAATGATCTAAAAAGACCTAAGTACTTGAGATTATTTTTCATTATAATCATTCACTTTTAACCTTTTCCTAAGTAAAATCCTATTTTACTTAGGAAAATCATGCAAAATTCCACAATAATCCCTCAAAATCACTTACTACTCTATGTTGAAGTGTTGAAATTAAGATAATGTGATTTACTTTAGAAATCTTCACTTTCTTAGATGTGCAAAGTATCTTGAGTTGTCCTTGTCCCTTTGTCATATTAACATTTAACTCTATTTACTAAATCCCTAGTGAAAATGCCTTATCCTAAGTATATAACTCCTTTTACATAAATATCCAAAAAACCCATCTTATTATAAAGTTTAACCAAAGTATTTATTTCCCAATTAATCACTAAAAACCCACATTATGTGCCCTTTGGTTAAATATATGATTATGTAATATTCCCGCCCTTATGATAAGTTAATTACGACTAACATTCATTCCGCTAGCCATCCAATACCCGAACGATAACCCGCGGGGACACGATGGTATTGGATTAGTCCTCCGGCCACGTGTCAATGCCCCAATGGAATCGCTGCCCTCTCGTTTAATACCACTCTTGCCCATAAGCGGTGCGGGGATTACCGCTTACCACCCGGCCCCTGCAATACGTCAGCCCGTACTGATATGACGTCATTCCTCAAAAAAATAAAAACCCCTTTTTGACTTTGGAAATAAAACAAATTTTCGTGTTTTTATGTCATTTTCATTATTTGAAAGCGACTGCGACTTCCGCTACGAAATTCAAATTTTCACTGAAATCTACAGTTCTATCCGATTTCGCTCCAGAATTCTGCCGGACCAGTGTTCGAGCATCCTCTTGCCACCGCATGATACCTGTTAAAACCCAGTTTTCCTCCAAGAACAGGTATTTATTCTATTGCGCTCCAAACTTCAAAAGAAACTCTGTTTTCCTTGTTTTCCACTGGATTAGTGATTAAATCTTATCGCTAAGATCATTCCCTGAAGTTTAAAACTGTGAATTGTTCCCCCGAACCTACAATTGTGCCAATTTCCCTTATTAAAACTGAAATCACTACATTTCTGTGAAGAAAACCCAGAAACTTCCATTTTGAACCCACAAGAACCAAAATGGAAGCTCCAGCTACCTTGAATGTAACTCCATTGAATGCCCCCCACAGAGAATTAGAATATTTGCCCTCAGTGGATAAGGACTTCCAAATTAAAGACTTAGTGTTTGATGAAAGCCCCCTTCGAAGCTATTGTCGCTGCAGAGACGATTATTCGAAGGGATTGGATGTCATTGGGTTGTGGGAATCCAATTTCCCGAGATATCTCATCCCCTCAGTCCTCATTTTCCCAGAAATTATCCACTACTGCCATTCTAACTATGATCCAACTCAAAGAGCAGTAATGTCCCCTGACCAGAGTGTTCTTTTCCCATTACTCCCCAAGCCATCAGTGCAATGCTACATTTTGAACCTGATCAAGAGCTAACTCCCTTGTCTATGGAAGAACTGATTGAAAAGTCTAATCAACTGTCTCCAGAAAAATTGAAATGCATTTGCCAGACTTTTATGTTGCCTGAACATCAACCTAAGAGGCCACCTCCATATGGTTTTGCTTACTTTAACAAGTTGGGCAGACTAATCCTCAATATGATATCCTTTGTTATAGGTTTCAATACAAGTGAATATGTTGATGAAATAACCTTGGTATTGCTATCTATCTTTACTCCTGGGCAACCTCCTGCAGTAAAATATGATTTTGCATCCTTCATTTCCAAGAAAATCCATGACCATTTCATGAGGCTAGATAATGAGAAAGTGTTCAAATATTCCTCAGTTATTTACCATCTCCTTATCTATTATCAATCAGAGAAGTTCCCTTTTCCTGTTAAAAAGCTTGATGCCAAGGGAAACCCTAGATCAGTTATTTTTTGGTCTGCCATAACTCATTCTTCTTATGATTCTCCCTATTCTTATGCTGAGTTCATCGATCTTTTTGTATATCCTGCAACTACCTTGTTGACAGGAATTCCCCCTCTAAGGCTCAGTAATGAGATTAAGAAGACTTTGCAGCTTTCAAGAACATATAAAGTTGGGGACTGGTATTTATACCAAAATCATTCAGTCATCAGAATATATGGATGTGAAGTGCATCCATTCAAGTTACCAAAATATGTGCCCATGAGAATTTTTGCCTTGGAATATTTCAGGAAAATGAATAATTCTAATATGATTCATTTTTGTAGTGTGAAAAAGAAAGCCCAACTCAGGATTAAAAGTCAATTAGGTCCTTTCATCTGCAACTCTAGGGAGGCTAAGCGACAAGCAAAAGATATACTACAAAGCCATTGCAAGTTACAAAGAAGTTTCCGTTGGATTCCTTATGATCCATTTGGTTTTATTTGTGAAAAAAGAATGAAGAACAAGTCATCCCCATATATTCACCACAGGATTCCTGATATAGAACAATATGCTAACCAAGATGAATGGGTCGAAGGAACACTAGTTGAGGAAGAAAGTGAAGAAGACAAAATGAGCAAAATTATGAAAGATCTTGAGAAGAAGTATGACCTTGAATCTTTTGCACAGGTGCAGGTACCTCACATTGGCACTTCTTCAGCAGGATATCTACAGCAGGGATTACAGGAAGGTAGTTCATCAATTGCAGTAGAGTCAAAAGGCAAAGGAAAGGAACCTAAAATAGAGGTCATTGAAACTTTTATCATGGCAGAGAAACCTCAAACCTCCAGAACACCTGATCAATCACAAGTTTCTCCCACTCAGGTAAATCATCCTGAAGTTTCAGAATTACAAACTCCATCCAAGATGGAAATAGGTAAGAAAAGGCAAGCTCCAGATAATACTCCTCCCAAAGAATCCTCAGAGATACATCAAGCCAAAAAACAGAAACCAGATCCACTTCCAGATGTGGAAATCATTGATGAAATATTTGATGATGGAAGGGAAGACAGTCAACTAACTGGCACAGTTAGTGAAACAAACACAGGCCAAAAAGGAAAAGCATTGCAAAAGCAGTTGAGTACTGAAGTATCTTCTTTTAGGCCACCTAAAATAGATACAAGGGATATAAAAATAACTTTCATTAATATAAAGGCAAATAATGATCCATTAAGAATGAAAGTATATGATCAATATCTGAAAATGGCTCCACACAATCAGGAAAGGTTAATGTCAGCATTTGACATTTCACAAGGAAAAATGATGATGAGCCACTTCAAGTCCAAGGTACCAAAACCCACGATAGCAGCTGATTATATCAGAACAAATTTTGAGGTCCTGGCAAAGGACATTCATCCTTTAGACCAGATAGAGCTGCATAAACAAACTGGGGAAATGGTCTATTCCACTCTATCGATAGGCTACAGAAAATTGCAGGTCAAAGGATTCTTCAGCAATACAAGCACCGAAATTGCAATCTGAGAAGGCCTCTTCTCAATGCCAAAGAGACATTGCATTGAAAGTCTAGAAGATAATCATCACTGGGTCACAATCCCAAAGATATCAAAAGAATATACGTAATTAAAAAGAAAGATGATGACATAGCCAAAAGATCGAGAGCAATGAACACGTTCAAAATATCCCCAAACTCAAGAAGTTTTGAAGGAAAATTCACAAGAAGAAATAATGGAGTTGCTCTTAAAAATGACTGAGCAACTGAGTGAAACAGAGAAAGAATTGGAACAAGCTTTACAAGAAAAGGAAGCTATCATGCAGACATCCACCACAGAAGCTACTACAACTACAGGTACCACAACAACAGATCAACAAACAGAGTCATCACAGGTAAACATTTCCGGTTTAAGTTCTGATGAATTGGTAAAACAAATGGAAAGTTTAAAACTCAGAGTCACAGAACTTCAAACCACAAAATTACAGTTAACAAATTTGGAGCGGAAATATGATATGTCTAAAAAGACTGTTGCTGATAATACCAGGGAAATCAAAAGGCTGGAAAAATTGGTTAAGGCTTTAGAAAAAGATCTTTCATTAGAAAAGCCTTTGAGAGAAATAAACGAAATTCTTTGGGATAATATAGTTGAGTCAATAAGGAGTGTTTGGTCCTTTGTTCAAATAATTTTTGAACAAAATGATTTGGTCAAAGTAGCTCAGGAAGAGATCGACAAAACAAGAGCAGAATTAAAGAACAAACCTGAGCAAGCAAATCAACTCATACAATTTTTGAACACTCAAACCAAACGACAGCTTGCAGAGCTTGGAATTGATGACATGACATGAACTATTTTAGAAATAAAAAGAGTTTTTACCAAAAGAACTCTTATGCAAAATTTGGAAAGGAAATGCTCAGATATTCTAGAAGAAATTAATGATTTCAAAGAAAAGTTTTAGGTTTTATTGGACAATGGGTTACCCAGTCCTATGCTCTCAGAGGACAAAATAATGGACCTAGAAACCTATGGAAAATAAATATCCATGTGTTCTGTAATTGATAAACTGGTTTCTACCGCCTTGCCGAAGCAACTTTTACAATCGTGATGAAATTCTTAAATTCTATTACAAAAAGGAAGAATTTATTTCATCTTGAACATGAAATAAAGTATTTGTTCCTTGATCAGCCCACTTTTTAAAAACTCATAGAGGCTGATGAAACGTTGAGGAAACTTAAAAGAACCGTAATAGCAGAAGATCAATGGTGGAATGACTTATTGGAAATTTTATGAAATTTATCTTCAGGTTGATAATTTTATCTTTTTACTATCATGTAAAGGATAAATAGTAAGAACAGGTTAAAGAGTATTAGTCGAACAGGTTAAAGAGTATCCGTAAAGACAAAGAGTATCAAACAAGCAAAGAAATTACTCCAAGGGACAGCATTGAGCCCTATTTCAGCACTTACCTCCAGCACATCAGCAAAATGAGGAAACAACACACCAACAATTACATTTTATTCTATCTACGAGACCATCTGTCTCCTTTTTTATTGTAACTTATTTATTAGTCACCCTAAATTGAGGGCTAGGTTAGTGTAAGATATTTTCAGTCATTTTTTGTATAAATAAACCCTCAAAGAGAGTATTGAGGGTGGATTCTATTACTTTGCTGTGACATTGAAGTTTTTGGAATAAAAGCATTTTGGAGAAATTTATTTGTGGCTTACTGGATGACAATTTGAAGCTCAGGACTTTTTGCAGGATTCATGTGTTGGACTGCAGTTCAATAAGTCTTTCTATCCTATGTCTTAGGTTTTATATCAGTTTATAATATCATTTGTGTCCATTTCTGAATAATTTACATAAAGGATTGAATCGGAATTTACTTAATTGTACTCTGATTTCAGATGTGATTATTCTTAATGTTTTCCTCTAAATTGGTTATAAGGACAAATTCTTAAATGCTCTTGCTTTGCTAATTTGAACATTCTTGATTACTATAATAAAGAATTCTTCATTTCTCTTGTTTAATGCCTTATCTCTTTCTTTGAACATGGTGAAAGATTCTTAACTGCCTTTCATCCCTTCAAACCCATTCCATCCACTTTAAATTTTAAGGATTGTTCTCTGTTTGGCTATCTTACCCTGCAAAGCCATCTTGTGTGTAGAATAGAAATCCAATAAAGCCATCGTTTGACTCCATGTCTTCTTGTCTTCCAATGGATCAAGATCTTCAGTCCTGACCTCTAGTTTCATGATTCCACTATTCTCAACAACTTTGGATCTATATACTTAGCCTAAAACTTTCTAAGAACATGATAACCAGCAAAGAGAGTTCTCCTGATGCATTGGCTGATTCTTGACTTGCTGCTGGTTTGTGGTTACCTCGGGTATACTTTCCTTTTCCATAACTTCAAGGAAAACCTGAGTGATAACATAGTGGCGACCATACTGGGGACCTGAATCATTTTTATTTGTTAATATTGTTCACTTATAAGCTATAAACAGAGTCTGAAGATCAGCCAGGAAGCCTTTGAAATGCTTTTTCCTTGCAATTGCATAGTAAATAAATGCTGCTTCAGTCTATCTCTGATTTAGCTTATACTTTGAACCTTAGTTTCAAAATGTTTAATCAGATTCTCTAGTTCAATAATTCTTTGAGAAAATTTTAATCAAAAATCATTATTTCTTGAAGTGTTTGTAGAAGTTGTATTTATTTTTCAATTAAAACCAAAAATCCAAAAACACTTAGTCTAGGAAAACTGGCTTCAGAAAGGATTCGTCATACTAGGTCAAATCCTGACCCTAATCCACCACCAATATTTGAAAATCCAAATTTGATTCCTAGGATTCTTAGAAGACAAGGAAGTCAAGAAAGTTCTGAAAGAGGAAGTCAAGAGAGTTCTGGAAGTTCCAGACCTCTTTCTAGATCACAGTCCTGTCCGGTCAAGATAATTTATTTTGACGAAATTCGTTTTGATGAACGATTTGAAACATCCTTATTTGTGAATTTTTCTGAAACCGAATTATCCAGATTAGTTCCAGATCCATTGTTTTTTGAAGATTTGCAATTCAGATTTGTTTCATATCATCTTGACAGATAGTTACAAGACTCCATTCAATCTGAACAAACCTCTGAAGAAAGTTCAAACATCTCTGTAATTACCGAAGCTTCCCCAAGTTCAGTTACTTTTTCTCAAGCTCTTCAAATACCAGTCATCCCTTCTTCTCCTCCACCTAGTCCACCCTCACCTGTCGTTCCATTACACCTTCCAATGGCCAATCGATATGCCCCTTTAAGGTTGCCTAACAACCCTGTTGCCTTGCCTCAAGATTATCAGAGTAAGATCACACCTTTTGATGGATCAGGTACTTATACAGCTCAACAACATACCAAAAGGATGATTGATTACTTTGAGTTCTATGAAATTGACACTGATGATGTCCGAATGAGAATTTTTGTTCAGAGTCTTACTGGAGAAGTTAGGACATGGTTTAGGGCCCTTGCTCCAAACAGTATTGCTGATTTACCAGCTTTGTATAGGGAATTTTTGAATAAATGGGAGAAGAAGAAAGATCCTCTTCAGATCCTGTCAGAATTCGAAAAATTAAGAAGAAGACCTAACAAAACAGTACAATATTACATCATTAGATTCAATGAAGCATATAACGTTGTTCCCCAGAACCTCAGACCCCCACCTGACTCTGTATTGGTTAAATTTCCAGATGGTTTTGACTCTGACATAGCTTATTCACTCAGGGAAAGAGCTCCCCAAACATTAGAGGAAATGCAAAGCATAGTGGTGAGTGTAGAAGCAAATCTAATAGAAAAACGAGCCAGAGCTAGGGCAGAAAGAAGAATGCCTCTGAATGAAGAACCTTCAGCTTTTGAAAAGAAGCTGGATGCAATCATTAAAGGTATGGAAGGATTAGGAGACAGAGTGGAAACAATCGAAAGAAAATCTACTGGTGATAATATTGTAAGAAACCCAAACTTTAGAAGAAATCAGAACCAAAATATCGGAAAGAATGTCCCTGACCAAAATATTAGGCCACCTTTCCAAGAAAACTTTGTTGAAGGTTCAAATTCCGAAGAACCTACAGAAGAGGTAGAAATAAATAATGTAACTGATGACAAAAATGAACCAGAAGTTTTCCTATCCCAGGATGATCAAGAGAATCACATCCTTGAAACATTCCAAACTCATTCAGGTGAGACTTTTGATTTTAAGGAAGGCTATGACACAACAATTTATGAGGTTCATAAACAGTACAATTTGAGAAGCAGACGGATTGATGTGCCAGAGAATAGCAAATAGAAAACTGCAAAACAAAATGTCAAAGGTAAAGTTAACATCCCTCCTATACAAAACATTTCCCCTGTACAAATTCTATCTAGGACAACTCCTAACCCTTCAAATCCAATAATTGAAGATGTGTCTGACAACCAACCAAACAATAAAAAACAATCTAATACTTTTCCTCCTGTAGGAAACGTAGAAGAAACAGTAGAAGTTAGTTCAGATACCCCTTCAAAACAAAATTTCATTCATGAAAAAGAGAAAAACGTTGAAGACCCAAAAAACAGAGAAAACCCAACTGTGCAAAACACTAAAACTCAAACAGAAAAACCTTTCAATCTAGAGGCTGAAATAGGCAAACTAAAGATAGTTGTTCCTTTATCAGAATTGGCTAAACATGATGTCTATAGAAGTCAAATCAGTAAATCTCTAAACATTAACATTACTGGAATGGATGATTCAGTAAATATTCTTGATGATCAACCCAAACTCATTTTTGGCCCTGAGGTAAATGGCAAACCAGAAAGTGGAGGAACTCCTCCATTTTATGTAAGCCTGAATGTTCATGACAAGATACTCCACAATGCTATGCTTGATTCTAGAGCATCTCACAATTTGATGCCAAAAGCAGTGATGGAAAGATTAAATTTAGACATTACCAGACCATACAAAGATTTGTTTTCTTTTGATTCTAGTCAGGTAAACTGTCTAGGTTTGATTAAAGACTTGTGTGTTACTTTGGTACAATACCCTGCGAAGTCTGTTTTGATGGATATAGTAGTGGCTGATATCCCTCCTAAATATGGTATGTTGTTATCTAGATCTTGGGGTGCTAAACTTGGAGGATCTATTCAACTAGACATGTCATATGCAACTATTTCAGTATTTGGTCAGCCTAAAAGACTTTACAGAGAAACATTGATGAAATATTTAGTCAGTAGCCATGAGAAGCCTGAAAACTTCCCTGTTTACTCTATACATTCTGATATGGATTCTTTTATTTTATACAATGCTGAGTTGGATCTTCCTACTGAAATAGAAGCTCCAGAATTGGAAACCACAAACAAAACTACTGTTAAAATTGAAGAAATCTCTGAAAACAAAGAAACACCAGATGATCAAGAAATACCAGAAGAAACTAAACAACTAGCTCCTGTCAAGAAACATTTTAAAACAATTGATGAGGATTATGAACATGAAATTCTGTGGCATTTAGAATTTGATGGCTCAGTAAACAAATTAGGAGCAGGAGCTGGGATTTGGTTACACAATGTTGAAAATAATCATGCTGAAGGTCATGCTTATAGGTTGAATTTCAAATGCACTAACAACATGGCAGAGTACGAATCTCTTTTATTAGGGCTTAAACATGTCAAGAAGTTAGGAGCTATTAGGGTATCAATCATAGGAGACTCCGAGCTAATTATTCAACAAATTAAAGGAGAATGTTCAACAAAAGACATAAGATTGAAACAATACAGAGAAACAGTTGTAGAAATTCTCAACACCTTTCTACAAGCTCAACTTGCCAAGATTCCCAGGAAACAAAATTTGCATGCTCACAGTCTCGCAATGTTTGCTAGTACATGTAAATTAACTTTTGATCCTAATCATCAGTTTTCAGCTGAGATTAGACATAGGCCTGCTATACCAGACAATCTTTTGAATTGGCAAGTATTTGTAAATAATAATCAAATCAATAGTTTTTTGACACTTCAAAATGAGTTTTTTAACTGTAATATAGATGAAGACATAACTATTGATGAATTTGATCAAGAAAAAGAACAAAAAATAGAAATTTCAAGAGAAAATGCAATTCATATGCTGCACCCAACCACATTCATAGGAAAAGACATGCAGAATTTGAAACACATGGAATCTGATGAGATCATAGAAGATGAGACAGAAATCATCAATTTAAAAGATAATAATTTGCCCAAATGATTAACTCCTTTGGAAGATCTTTTTGACTCAAATGATATTCCATTTAGACCTAAAATGGAACCTGTCAAAGCTCATATGGAAGAATGCAACTTAGGAACCCCGGAAAATCCCAAAATGGTTAAGTTGTCCAAATCTCCGCCAAAAGATCAAAAGGTTAAATATGTTGAATTATTAAGAGAATTCCAGGATGTTTTTGCCTGGAGTTATGAAGATCTGAAATCTTATGATACATCCATCATTCAACACACTATACCTTTGAAACCAGATCAGAAACCTTTCAAACAAAAGCTTAGAAGAATAAATCTTGTTTTATAACCCTCAATTGAAAAGGAAATTAAAAGAATGTTTGAAGCAGGGATTATAGCTCCTATTAGGTTCTCAGAACGGGTTTCCAATTTAGTACCAACAAGAAAGAAAACTGGAGAAATTAGACTGTGTGTCGATCTAAGAAATTTGAATAAAGTTTCTTTAAAAGATAACTATCCTTTACCAAAAATGGACCATATTCTACAGAGGGTAGTAGGATCTTCTAGGATATCTCTACTGGATGGATTTTCAGGGTACAACCAGATTCTGGTTCATCCTGATGATCAAGATAAAACAACGTTTACAACACCATGGGGTACGTTTAAATATGTCAAAATGCCATTTGGACTCAAGAATGAAGGAGCTACATTTCAAAGAGCAATGGATATTGCTTTTTCTAAAGAAATACATGATTTTCTGGTTATATATCTAGATGATTTGACTGTTTTTTCTAAAACAGATCAAGAACATTTAGATCATTTAAGGCAAGTATTTATAAAATGCAGAAAATATGGGATTTCTTTAAACCCTAAAAAGTCATTGTTTGGTTTGGAATAAGGAAAGCTTTTAGGCCATATTATTTCCAAATATGGCATTAGGATTGATCCAAAAAGAATACAAGCAATTTTGCAGATACCTCATCCTAGAAACATAAAAGAGTTGCAAGCATTCATAGGAAAAATTAATTTCTTGAGAAGATTCATTTCTAGTTTAGCTGAATTACTTAGATTGCTTACTAACATGTTGAGGAAAGATTCAAGCATTGACTGGACTGTAGAAGCCAAGCAATCATTCGAAGAAATCAAAATGGCTTTAACAAGAACACCAGTTCTTACCAGTCCCAAATTTGACAGAGATTTCATTATTTTTTCATTTTCTTCTGAACATACAATTGCAGCTGTTTTACTACAAAAAGATGACCAGGGATGTGAAAAACCAATAGCATTTTTTAGTAAAGCACTTAGGGATGCATCTTTGAAATACAATATTATGGAGAAACAGGCTTTTGCATTGGTAACAATCCAAAAGCAATTAAAGATTTCAGAGTTTACATATTATATTCTCATGTGATAGCTTATGTGCCTAATGCTGTAGTTAAAGACATTTTGACTCAAGATGGCATTGAAGGCAAAATAGGTAAGTGGATAGCTACCATTTTAGAATATGATATTGAAATTAAACCAACAAAACTCATAAAGGGTCAAGGTTTGGCACAACTCATGACTGAAACTAATTGCCAAGCTTTAGACATTAACGAACTGGATGATGAGCAGGAGATGGCGACTCCACAGATCAGTCAAACTTTCTTAGATTCACCCTGGTACACTGATATCATTCATGTTTTATTAAACCTGCAAGCTCCTCCAGGGTTGTCCAGAACGAAAAGAAGATTTTTAAAAATGACATCGTTGAAATATTGTATTTTAGATAGCACTCTATTTTGGAAAAATCATGAAGGGATCTTATTGAATTGTCTATTGAAAGATGAAGCTGATAAAATTCTTAATGAATTTCATGCAGGGGATTGTGGTGGACATCTATACTGGAAATCAACTGCAGACAAAATCTTAAGGGCTGGTTTTTATTGGCCAACGTTATTTTCTGATGTTAAGAAATTTGTAACATCTTGTCATAAATGTCAGATATTTGAGGGTAAAATAAAGTTGTTACCTTTACCATTAAGACCAATTTCCACAGAAAGACCCTTTCAACAATGTGGATTAGATTTTATTGGAGAAATTCATCCCTCTTCCTTTGGGCAACACAGATGGATTTTAACTGCCACAGATTACTTTACCACATGGATTGAAGCTATCCCATGTAGACAGGCAAATGATTCTGTAATTATAGGGTTTTTAGAAACCAATATACTTTCAAGATTTGGCTGTCCAGAAAAGATTATAACAGATAATGCTACTATATTTAAGTCAAAGAAAATGATTAGTTTCTGCAATAAATATCACATTAATTTAGGCCATTCAACAGCCTATTACCCTCAGGGTAATGGACTTGCTGAATCCTCCAATAAAAGCCTTCTTAATATCATCAAAAAGTTATTGGAAGAAAATAAAAAGAATTGGCATAAGAAACTGACCAATGCATTGTGGGCAGACAGACTTACAACTAAGAAATCAATTGGGACTAGTCCATATGAGTTAGTTTATGGCATTGAAGCAAGATTCCCATCATCTTTAGGAATTCCTGTTATGAAGTTACTTCAGGAGGCTCAAGTGGAACCAAATGATATTCAGAGAAGAATTAACCAAACAATCCACTTGCAGCAAACCAGAGAAGAAGTATATCAACGATCTCAAGTCTTGCAGGAAAAGTTAAAGAAAATGTTTGACAGAAGAACTAAAGTAGAAGATTTTCAACTAGGAGACAAAGTCCTAAGATGGGATTCCAGGAGGGAAGAGAAAGGGAAACATGGGAAATTTGATTTCTTATGGAAAGGGCCTTACATCATTCATGCCCTACAGGGAAACAATACATACTTTTTGAAGAATTTGGACAATTCAGAAGCTGAGGAAGGACCAATCAATGGTCGAATGCTGAAGCATTATTTTGATTCTATTTACTCGGATGTTTTGATTTTTCTAACTTGTACATAATATATCCTTTTCTAATGCAGTTTTGATTGGATGGTGACTTCTTGAAGTTGAAGCCCGAAGTGAAGGCCCTAAGCTTCAAAAGTTCCACTATCATATGTACAATAAAGCTATCAGAAGAAGGAGATTACATGGTTTAGTTTGAAGACATTTTGAGGCATCTGACCTGCTGTTCTTGACTTTCCACAAGGAAAAGCCATCCCCAAGTGGAGCCAGTGTTAGACTCCTATACCAATAGGTGTCATTTTTCATGATTGTCTTGATTGAACTATGGAATATGTTCAAACCTTTGTCTTGAGCAAAGGTGTTCCATATTCTTGAAAAACCAAAAAATCAAAAAATTTAAAAAAATGTAAAGAGGGTATACCCTAAAAGAAAAATCAAAGGGTAAGAAAAATAAATTGGTCAAGAAAATGAAAGAAATGAACCCCAAGCAAAAATAGACCAAGGAAAGTGTGCAAATTCAAATGCCACTACTATTTCATTTTTTGTAATAAAGCAATTGTGTGCAGCTTGTTAAACTTTTGCCACAATTCATGAAGAGTCAAACTATATAAACTTGACTCATTCATGTTTCAATTTCATGTTGTAGAATAGTGAATAAATATCTGACCAAACAGTTTAATATTGGCAGATAAGTAGATAGGTAGAGTTAATCAAAGGTGCTCAACAATTTAATCTGAGCCCTTGGATGTAATAAGGGTAGAATTAGATAGATTTGCCATGTAAAAAGAAAAGAGGATTGATAAGGGTTTACAAGTCTAAATGCGCCCTAATAAAGAAGAGACAATGGTAGTGTCAAGTAGATAGGGTAGGTAGATGGTGTTGCAAAGTTTCATATGATGAATGATGGTGCTAAATATGTTTAATCTTTTACCTTCATCACAAGTACTGAAGCAGAAAATACATTGAAGAATTCACAGAAAGCAAAGTCAAAATCATTAACTTCCCACATCACTTTCTCCCTAAGTTTTACTAATTTCCCCAAAGTGCTAAGGTATTTGGAGATCAAAGGGGCTCAAGGCATTTCCTTGACTTTTGGAGGGACCAGACCCTCAGCCTAATGATCTAAAAAGACCTAAGTACTTGAGATTATTTTTCATTATAATCATTCACTTTTAACCTTTTCCTAAGTAAAATCCTATTTTACTTAGGAAAATCATGCAAAATTCCACAATAATCCCTCAAAATCACTTACTACTCTATGTTGAAGTGTTGAAATTAAGATAATGTGATTTACTTTAGAAATCTTCACTTTCCTAGATGTGCAAAGTATTTTGAGTTGTCCTTGTCCCTTTGTCATATTAACATTTAACTCTATTTACTAAATCCCTAGTGAAAATGCCTTATCCTAAGTATATAACTCCTTTTACATAAATATCCAAAAAACCCATCTTATTATAAAGTTTAACCAAAGTATTTATTTCCCAATTAATCACTAAAAACCCACATTATGTGCCCTTTGGTTAAATATATCATTATGTAATATTCCCACCCTTATGATAAGTTAATTACATTGGTTAATTTATCGTATAATAAAAAAACATATATGAGAAAAGCTTTAAACATATGATATATATGTTTAACACAAAAAATAATAAACCCGAAGTTTTATTTTAAACCAAAACTTTGGAAATAATCCCATACCCGACGCCCTAACTCGAGTTAGAAATCCCATTATATATCCCATTCTCCAACCTTAACTCGAGTTAGAAACTGAACCCCGCCGCAACCACCTTTATAACCATTGGGATTAATTAATTATCAGAATTAATTAATAACCAAACTTTTCCGCCTATTAGACACCCCCCGGCATATTTAATAAATTTAATCGCGTTTAAAAGCCCGCCGGGCCCGCACGATAACGCTCTACCATCTCCCCGTCCCTCCAACCATTGGATCGCCCCTCCAAAGATCAACGCTCCACAGCAATTCCGCTAGTTGTCCCTTGTCAGATCTTTAACACGCGGGGGCACGGTGGTATTAGACTAGTCCTCCGGCCACGTGTCCATTGATTAGTGGAATCGCTGCCCTCGCGTTTAAAACCGCCATTGCTCATAAGCGGTGCGGGGATTACCGCTTACCGCCCAGCCCCTGTCACACGTCAGCCCGTACTGATATGACGTCATTCCTCGAAAAAATAAAAATCCCTTTTAACTTGTAAATAAAGCAAATTTCGTGTTTTTTCCGTCATTTTCATTATTGAAAGCGACTGCGCCTTCTGCTGCGAAATTCAAATTTTCACTGAAATCTACTGTTCTATCCGATTTCGCTCCAGAATTCCGCCGGACCAGTGTTCGAGCATCCTCTTGCCACCGCCTGATACCTGTTAAAACCCAGTTTTCCTCCATGAACAGGTATTTATTCTATTGTGCTCCGAACTTCAAAAGAAACTCTGTTTTCCTTGTTTTCCACTGGATTAGTGATTAAATCTTATCGCTAAGATCATTCCCTAAGGTTTAAAACTATGAATTGTTCCCCCGAACCTGCAATTGTGCCAATTTCCCTTATTAAAACTGAAATCATGACATTTCTGTGAAGAAAACCTAGAAACTTCCATTTTGAACCCACAAGAACCAAAATGGAAGCTCCAGCTGCCTTGAATGTAACTCCATTGAATGCCCCCCACAGAGAATTAGAATATTTACCCTTAGTGGATAAGGACTTCCAAATTAAAGACTTAGTATTTGATGAAAGCCCCCTTCGAAGCTATTGTCACTGCAGAGACAATTATTCGAAGGGATTGGATGTCATTGGGTTGTGGGAATCCAATTTCTCGAGATATCTCATCCCCTCAGTCCTTATTTTCCCAGAAATTATCCACTACTGCCACTCTAACTATGATCCAACTCAAAGAGCAGTAATGTCCCCTGACCAGAGTGTTCTTTTCCCCATTACTCCCCAAGCTATCAATGAAATGCTCCATTTTGAACCTGATCAAGAGCTAACTCCATTGTCTATGGAAGAACTGATTGAAAAGTCCAATCAATTGTCCCCAGAGAAATTGAAGTCTATTTGCCAGAATTTTATGTTGCCTGAACATCAACCCAAGGGTCCTCCTCCATATGGTTTTGCTTACTTTAATAATTTAGGCAGACTCCTCCTGAATATGATATCCTTTGTCTTGGGTTTCAATACAAGTGAATATGTTGATGAAATCACCCTGGTATTGCTGTCTATCTTTACTCCTGGGCAACCTCCTGCAGCAAAATATGATTTTGCATCCTTCATTTCCAATAAAATCCATGACCAGTTCATGAGGCTAGATGATGAGAAAGTATTCAAATATTCCTCAGTTATTTATCATCTCCTTATCTATTATCAATCTGAGAAGTTCCCCTTCCATGTTAAAAATCTTGATGCCAAGGGAAATCCTAGATCAGTTATTTTTTGGTCTGCCATAACTCATTCTTCCTATGAGTCTCCCTATTCCTATGCTGAGTTCATCGATATTTTTGTATATCCTGCAACTACATTGTTGACAGGAATTCCTCCTCCAAGGCTCAGTAATGAAATCAAGAAGACTTTGCAGCTGTCAAGGACATATAAAGTTGGAGACTGGTATTTATATCAAAACCATTCAGTCATCAGAATCTATGGATGTGAATTGCATCCATTCAAGTTACCAAAATATGTGCCCATGAGACTTTTTGCCTTGGAATATTTCAGGCAAATGAATAATTTTGATATGATTCATTTTTGTAGTGTGAAAAAGAAAGCCCAACTCAGGATTAAAAGTCAATTAGGTCCTTTCATCTACAACTCTAGGGAGGCTGAGCGAGAAGCAGAAGATATACTACAAAGCCATTGGAAGTTCCAAAGAAGTTTCCGTTGGATTCCTTATGATCCATTTGGCTTTATTTGTGAAAAAATAATGAAGAACAAGTCATCCCCATATATTCACCACATGATTAATGATATAGAACAATATGCTAACCAAGATGAATGGGTTGAAGGAACACTAGTTGAGGAAGAAAGTGAAGAAGACAAAATGAATAAAATTATGAAAGATCTTGAGAAGAAGTATGACCTTGAATCTTTTGCACAGGTGAAGGTACCTCACATTGGCACTTCTTCAGCAGGATATCTACAGCAGGGATTACAGGAAGGCAGTTCATCAATTGCAGCAGAGTCAAAAGGCAAAGGAAAGGAACTTGAAATACAGGTCATTGAAACTTTTATCATGGCAGAGAAACCTCAAACCTCTAGAGCACCTGATCAATCACAAGTTTCTCCCACTCAGGTAAAACATCCTAAAGTTTCAGAATTACAAACTCCATCCAATATGGAAATAGGAAAGAAAAGGCAGGTTCCAGATACTACTCCTCCCAAAGAGTCCTCAGAGATACATCAAGCCAAAAAACAGAAACCAGATCCACTTCTAGATGTGGAAATCATTGATGAAATGTTTGATGATGGAAGGGAAGACAATCAACTAACTGGCACAGTTAGTGAAACAAACACAGGCTAGAAAGGAAAAGCTTTGCAAAATAAGTTGAGTACTGAAGTATCTTCTTTTAGGCCACCTAAAACAGATACAGGGGATATAAAAATAACTTTCATTAATATAAAGGCAAAGAATGATCCATTGAGAATGAAAGTATATGATCAATATCTGAAAATGGCTCCACATAATCAGGAAAGGTTAATGTCAGCATTTGACATTTCAGAAGGCAAAATGATGATGAGCCATTTCAAGTCCAAGGTACCAAAACCCATGACAGCAGCTGATTATATCAGAACAAATTTTGAGGTCCTGGAAAAGGACATTCATCCTTTGGACCAGATAGAGTTGCATAAACAAACTGGGGAAATGGTGTATTCCACTCTTACTGATAAGGCCATGGCAGCCCTAAGGCTGCAAGATTCTTTAAATAACACAAGCACCCAATTGCAAATTGAGAAGGCCTCTTCTCAGGCCAAAGATAACAGAATAAAGTCTCTGGAAGACATAATCATCAGCTTGGGTCACAATCCCAAAGATATCAAAAGCATTGAGGCACTAATTAAAAAGAAAGATGATGACATAGCTGCACTGAGAAAGCAGCTGAAATTTCCAGCCTCAAGGCATCCCCAGACCCAAGAAGTTTTGAAGGGAAATTCACAGGAAGAGATAATGGAGTTGCTCTTAAAAATGACTGAGCAACTGAGTGAAACAGAGAAAGAATTGGAACAAGCTTTACAGGAAAAGGAAGCTATCATGCAGGCATCCATCACAGAGGCTACTACAACTACAGGTACTACAACAGCAAATCAAAAAACAGAGCCAGCGCAGGTAAACACTTCTAGTTTGAGTTCTGATGAATTGGTAAAATAGATGGAAAGTTTAAAACTCAGAGTCACAGAACTTCAAACCACAAAATTGCAGTTAGAAAATTTGGAGAAGAAATATGATACATCTAAAAAGACCGTTGCTGATAACACCAGGGAAATTAAAAGATTGGAAAAATTGGTTAAGGCTTTGGAAAAATATCTTTCATTAGAGAAGCCTTTGAAGGAAATAAATGAAATTCTTTGGGACAATATAATTGAATTAATAAAAAGTATTTGGCCCTCTGTTCAAGCAACTTTTGAACAAAATGACTTGATTAAAGTAGCTCAGGAAGAAATAAACAAAACAAGAGATGAATTAAGGGGAAGACCTGAGCAGGCCAATCAACTTATACAGTTTTTGAATACCCGGACTAGGCAATAGCTTGCAGTATTAGGAATTGAAGATAGGACCGGCACTATTTTGGAGATAAAAAGAGTTTTCACCAAAAGAACCTTTATGCAAAATTTGGAAAGGAAATGCTCAGATATTCTGGCAGAAATTAATGTTTTCAAAGGAAAATTTCAGGTTCTATTAGACAGTGGATTACCCAGTCCTATGCTCTCAGAGGACCAAATAATGGACCTGGAAACCTATGTTAAGAAAATAAATATCCATGCTCAGAACATAACTGCTTGTTCTATCAGTTTTCCAGAAGCAACGTTGCCAACAGGAAGAAATCTCTATGACAGGTTGAAGAATTTATTTCATCTTGAACATGAAATAAAGTATTTGTTCCCTAATCAGCCAACTTTTTACAAACTCACAGAGGCCGATGAAACATTGAGGAAACTTAAAAGAATCGTAATAGCAGAAGATCAATGGTGGAATGACTTATTGGAAATTTTATGAAATTTATCTTCAGGTTGAGAATTTTATCTTTTTACTATCATGTAAAGGATAAATAGTAAGAACAGGTTAAAGAGTATCAGTCGAACAGGTTAAAGAGTATCCGTAAAGACAAAGTATCAAACAAGCAAAGAAATTACTCCAAGGGACAGCATCGAGCCCTATTTCAACACTTACCTCCAGCACATCAGCAAAATGAGGAAACAACACACCAGCAATTACATTTTATTCTATCTACGAGACCATCTGTCTCCTTTTTTATTGTAACTTATTTATTAGTCACCCTAAATTGAGGGCTAGGTTAGTGTAAGATGTTTTCAATCATTTTTTGTATAAATAAACCCTCAAAGAGAGTATTGAGGGTGGATTCTATTACTTTGCTGTGACATTGAAGTTTTTGGAATAAAAGCATTTTGGAGAAATTTATTTGTGGCTTACTGGATGACAATTTGAAGCTCAGGACTTTTTTCAAGATTCATGTGTCGGACTGCAGTTCAATAAGTCTTTCTATCCTATGTCTTAAGTTTTATATCAGTTTATAATATCATTTGTGTCCATTTCTGAATAATTTACATAAAGGATTGAATCAGAATTTACTTAATTGTACTCTGATTTTAGATGTGATTATTCTTAATGTTTTCGTCTAAATTGGTTATAAGCACGAATTATTAAATGCTCTTGCTTTGCTAATTTAAACATTCTTGATTATTATAATAAAGAATTCTTCATTGCTCTTTGTTTGTAGTCATTTCATTTCTTTCTTTTGAACATGGTGAAAGATTCTTAGCTACCTTTCATCCCTTCAAAATCATCCCATCCACTTTAAATTTTAAGGATTGTTCTCTGTCTGGCTATCTTGCCCTGCAAAGCCATCTTGTGTGTAGAATAGAAATCTAGTAAAGCCATCCTTTGACTCCATAGCCCAATGGACTGAAAATCTTCAACCTTGCCCCTAGTTTGCGGATTCCACCATTTTCAAACAAACTCTTGGATCTATAACTAGCCTAAAACCTTCTAAGAACAAAGATAAATCATAAAGAGAGAGCCCTCTCTAGATGCAGATTGGCTAGATTCTGCATCTGAAGGTTGGTTTGTGGTTACCTTGGGTATACTTTCCTTTTCCACAACTTCAAGGAAAACCTGAGTGATAGCAGGTGGCTACTTTGGGCAGGTTCAGAATGTGGGAGCGGGGGGGCTTATGAGGATTGGTGATCATCACTATATTAACCAACAGAGTTTCCAAGCCCTTAAGGGGGTGGATGGAGCCAAAGGAGGGCATCGCAGAGGAAGAGGGGTCAGGGCGGGGCTCCTCAGCCTCTTGATCCAAACCAAGATAGGCTAAGATTTGGAAGTTGTTGCTGGAAGAGGGGCCTTTTGAAGAGGGAGTGGGTTGGGGGGGCTCCGAAGGAGCGAGGGGCTTCTTGGAGTGTCTTTTTCTATGGGAAAATTGGGTGAAGCCATCTGGAACTAAGGCATTGGGAGGACCAGAGGGGGTGGGAGGGAAATTTTGAGGAAAATCCCTCAACAAGTGTCCATGCATATGACATTTTATACACCTAAAAGGACCATGTTCATAATCTATAGATTGGATCCACTCGAAATCTTGATGCCAGAGACTTACCGAATCAGGGAGGGCTTTTTCTAGATGCATACAGACACAGATATGAGCGTATGCAGTATATCGATTGTGTTTGGTCTCTTCAACAGTTTTGATGAATGTTCCAAGGGAGTTTCCAATATCCTTGAGGGTGATCTCTTCCCAATACTCCTGCGGAAGGGAGTATAAACGGATCTAGACTGGAGCCCAGTTGAAGTCCTCCTTATCGGGATCAAAACGTTCCCCCCAATCCCTTAGATAAAGCCCTGCGGCGTTGAAAAAATAAGGGCCTCCATCCATGACTTTGTTTTTATCTTCGATGCAGGTGAAGATAATGTTGAAGAAGCCTTTGGGGCCCAACTGAAGGTCCACCTGCCCTTTTGGTTTCCATTTCACTTTGATCCAACCATAAAGGGCTTTCTCAGTCGGCCATATGCCAATAAACTTACCGATCAATGCATGATCGCGCATGTATTGAATGCATCCATTGATGCGCTCTGCTGGGAGGTGTGTCTCGGGTCTTTTCGTTTGAATTGGAATGCAGGTTGTAGATCTCACAGATTGTGCATCCTTGGACCCGATCCTGTCGCTGGGGCGATGCGGTGATCATGCGGCATTTGGATTTGATGGATCTATTGCTGGCGTCGAGTGGGCAGGCATATCAGAGTTGAGCGTGGAACTAGGGATTCCAGATCCGCTTGGATCCCCAGGGTTGGGGGGGGTTATAGGGGCCCCCCCTTTGGAATCCGGCATGCTGGAATCAAGCAGCATAGGCTATGCGGATGACGATGTGGAGGAGCCAGAAGCAGTGGCGGCGCCTGCAAAGAAGCGCAAGGAAAGCCCTAGGGCTTCAGGGCCATGCTTCAATCTCAGCTCTCGGAATCCTCTCATCGCTCCCTATCGTGACCGAGTTCTCTTTAGGGTTTATGATTACTATGTATCATACTTTATATATACATGGTTTTAGAGGTTTTTAACTCTATAAACATTTAAACTAGCAATTGCACCACATGTTGCAAAGGAAACATCATAGCATAGTAAACAATAGCATACGTGAAAGAAGTTAAAAATTTATGCGATTTTATTTCTTTATTGGCGTATTTGTAAGAAAATATTCAAAAATCATTTATTTTCCCATATAACAAAGAGTAACAATCAAATATTCTAGTGACCAGAATGGTATCAACTTTTTAATGTAAGAACTTTCTTCCTTGGTGATAGTACATTTCGGTTTTTAAAGAAACTTTTTTTCTTGATCTTTTAAATAACATATTCCTCTCCAACAGACCCTTCAGAAAGACCTACTTTATTCAATTGATTGAAATAGGCAAGTGTCTTTTGTCTAGTGTTTTCTGAGTTATTGAAATTAAGGGAACATGTAAAGAAATTATTAGACAAAAAAGAGCAAAGTGACCGAATGTCAAATGGCTATCTCATTAGGGAATCTCTTCAGATCTTCTCATGTAGGCCTTCTTCAACTTATGAGGCAGTAAGAACTTTCTCGGCACCAACTCCTCCAGAATAAGGGGTGGAGAATTATGTTTACTGAACTACAGGACCTCAAATCAAAACATCCATCTTAGTAATTGTTGTGGAACAACTTATTTGTGATGAATTGCATGTAAGATGCGTTTTTCCATAATGGATGATACAAATTGGCCAAAGTACTCAAGACCTCTATATGAGGAAATCTGCATGTTTATTTTTTTCTGCATGAAGGATGCACTTGGTTTTTCTGACCAGGTTGGGCAAACTTCACCCTTCCAAGAAATGAATTGCTTCTATCACATTCCCAATGTTGAATTCCTATGATACTACTCATGAAACTCTGACTCCGCTATATAGCTATAATTATTTAATGACATAACAACTTATCACTGTGACAGGCTGTACTTCATAAGAGACTACTAAGAAGCTTAATTATGGTATATCCAACTTCACAGGTCATTTTAACATAGAGCATAGAGTTATCTTAATCGTCATTTTTAATGGATGAGGGACTTTGGGCCTTTTTTAACCCTTAGGGATGCTTAATAATTATTAGTTCAGATAAATTTATATTAGTAAATTATCTACAATCATATTGTCATAATTCCTCTTTGAACGACCAATATTCCACTGCTTTGGAACTTTTCCATTGCTTTGGAACTTTGCACCTCAGTCATAATAACAAACATCATCAAGACCCAAAATTAAGAAGGAAAAAGCAGTGCATAATCAGGGAATCTAGTGATTTGTTTAATGATCATAATTCAAGACCCTAGTGCCTTTTAAAGATCATTTATTTTCCCATCAAATAAAAAGCAGCAATCAAATTTTGTAGTGAGAATAATGGTAACAAATTTTAAATGTAAGAACTCACTTCCCTGGTGATAGTATATTTTGGTTTTGAGAGGAAATTATTTTCCTAATCTTTTAAATGATAGATTCCTCTCCAATAGACCTTTTACAAAGACCTTTTTTTTCAACTCATTGAAATAGGTAATGTCTTTTGTGTAGTGCTTTTTGAGTCATTGAATTTGAGGGCAAAGGTAAAGAGACTACTAGACAAAAAGAGTAGAGTGACTCAATGTCAACTGAAAATAACATTGAGGAATCTCTTAAGATTTTCTCATGTGGGCCCTCTTTAACTGATGAGGTATTAGGAACTTTCTCGGCTCCAACTCCTCCAAAACAAGGGGTGGGGAATTATGTTGAGTGAAATACTACTCATGGAACTCTGACTCCACCTTACAACTGGAATGTTTATCTTCCCATACCTCTATGTTGGGCTATAATTCCAACTTTCTCTTGTTTCTGAATACATTGTCTCTATTTCAATGTTGTATCTCTCTTTTTGAGTGTTTTCTTGAATCAGTGAGATAATGTAGCACCTCTGGATTCGAAAATCCTCAACTAACCCATTTTCTGAAGAGTCTTCTTCTGTTTTTAATTCTGCTATTTGGTCCTCCTTAGAATTTTCAACATCATTTGCTTCTAAAGAATCATATATTCTTGATAAATATCTTGGCCCGTTTTTCTTCTTCCATATACTTCATATCTAAATGAATGGAACTTGAGATAGGCTTCATGACATTTTCCAAATTCCATTATTTTTCATTGCATGTCTCATGTGTATTAAGGAAAATGGATTCCACGCATTCAACATTATGCCTTTTTAGGGCTTGCTGTAAGTTTGGTATCTTTTCTTCACCATGTCTCCTTTATTTTGTATGCTTGACTTTGATACAAACAAATGTCATTGGCTCCTTTAAATGTAAACAATTAATAAAATTCCCCATATTTGTGTCATGTTTACTAGAAACAATAGATTATGCATATTCAATTTCATGTTGCCACCACACCTCTTCCATATCTGATGTGTTATGTTTCATATGTTTCTTTTCATCCATATCACTAAGCATATGAATTCTCGACAAGGGATCCTTTAATGTTGGAAAAATCAGAGATTCCTCCCCTCCTCTTTGATGCTCATTAGAAACATGAGCTTATTTAAATTCATATTGAGCTGCATTTTGGCCATCTGACATACTAGATGTATAATCTTCAGCCTGTTTCTTTCCTTCTGTGTTATCAAGTTCTACTTGAATATTTTAGATATGCTCCTTGAGCTATGAAAGAATTATTTTCTCCTTCCTCTAATCATGTTTAGGAGGAAACCTTATGTCCAAGAGCTGGTACTTTTCCTGGACCTCATTGAAACATGTAGGAATGATTTACTCATGCGTCACTTTAGGAAAACTTATGTCCATATGGTGTTGGATTTTCTTGTGAACAAGAGTTGGATGTGAAGCGCTAGTTTCTTTACATACCACTTTTGGAATAGTGAAATTCAAATGTCGCTTATTTTCTTTCAAAAGTTTCACTTCAGATCCAGGATGGCTTACTTACTTTGTGAATTTCATTTTAATAAGCATGAATGTATTATTTATGCACATTTTTCAGTGTGTGCAAATTTTTTGCCCCCTTCAAAACCATAACTTTAATCGGTTCCTTTGCATCTATCTCTTGTTCAGTATTTACAATGGATTTCCTTTAAAAACCAATCCTCATTTCCAGGCCCACTCTAATCGGCTTTGACATTGTTTTCCTTTCCTACAAAATCTTCCATTCACAATGCACTAGTGCTATGCTCTAGATATTCCTGTTTAATCCAACTTTCCCCTTCATGGTTTCTATGTCCTGAGATCTCCCATTCCCCTTGACGCATTCCTTATCTGAAAAATTTTAAATTATTAGGAATATTAGAGGATGCATCCTCAAAATATCGTTCTTTTTCTGTTTGGTTTCTCCAACTTCTATAGAAACAAGGTATGATCTATATGAAAGTTCATGTTCAAGCCCAACTGCAGTGCTAGAGACTTCTTTATCCTCCTCTGTTTGCCTTTGGAAGCCCTTAAGACTCTCTTAATTGCTTTATGACTCCACACTTGGTCATTCTCCTTATGAACCATCTTGAGTTTCAATGTCATCATTAATATTTTTGTTATGATCATTGTCACCATCATTATTGTAATAACATTGGAATTCTAAATATATATATATATATATATATATATATATATAGGTATAGTTTAATTTTAAAATTAGCCACATATTTATGTAATTAAAGTAATAATATTCAAAATTTAATGTAATATAACATAATGTCTAAGATTGGGAAATATCATATTGTATGGAAAAATGCTTTGCGTGGAGAAGATACGCTAAATCTATGAACATTTAGCTGCAAGGCCTCGACCATCATGGTAGCTGCAAGAGGGCGCCTTAATGGCCCCTCCTTACGCTACATTACCTCCAACTCCTCCGGGGAGCTTGAATCCTCCTTCACACGACTCTCCACCATCAGTGCCCCTGCCTTGAAGCAAGCAAGCCCGAAGAACAAAGGAAAATATAGGATAGATGAGAGCAACGACACAATGGAACACACATGGCAGATCTAAAAACACCGCGAGCTAGGGAAACAATGGAGCAAAAAGACACATACAGATCAACAACACCTGGGGAAAAAAGGGATAAAAAACCATTGTAACCCAAAAGCCGAAGAGATTCCAACACTAGATATCCAAGACCCAAGTGTCGCAACATATAGGGAATACATGTAGGAGCACGCAGTTATATGCAAGTTTATGGGATCATGGCCAACGTAAAAATCCCTAAATGGATGGATACAAAACAAATGGAGACCACAAGAGAGGTTAGGCTACAACTTGGCTCAAAATTTTTCTTCACGGTCATCTTCAACCTCCTGGAAGACAAGGATTGAATCTTTGAGGGAGGGCATTACTTCCTCAACGTGGCTGGGCTCTACATGAGATACTGGAAGGAAAAATTCACCCTGGAGAAGGAGGACTTCACAAGAGTCCCCATATGGGTAAGACTCTATTCCTCTCCAACTGATTAATGGGTGTCATCAGTCCTCAAAGGAATAGGAGATGAAATAGGAGAATATATCAAAATGTCAGAAGGCACAAATACAAGATACTACATCTCCTATGCAAGGATTTGTGTCTACATGGATGTTTAAGGGGCTCTGCTAGAGGTGATCAAAATAATATTCAGAAATAAGCAATGGCTCCAAAGTATAGATTACGAGAACATACCCTTTAGATGTCAGAAATTCCATGAACATGGACACCTATATAGGGATTGTCCATAGAATAAACCAACTCAAAACAATGAGCATGCTCACAAGGAAAATGAAAAACAAGGGTTCACAAAGGTCACAACTCGAAACAAACACCCTAGAAAGTCACAGTCAAAACAATACCAACCCCAAATGAATAACCAAAATAAGTCTGAGGCTATGGCCAAAGAACAAGAAGATCCCCTCTTCAACAACAACAACAAAGAGGATGCTAATGGAGATCGACAAGAAGGAAAAGAAAGTGAGAAAGGAGATACACAAGCAAAAAACAGGCAGGAAGAAAAGGAACTCACATGGGAAGACACAGAGATGGAAACAGTGAACATGGATCCTACCTCGGAAGAAAATGCAATCGAGGAGGCCTTAGAAGGAATGGACCTCATTTCAATTTCAGAAATATGGAAAAAAAATCATAAAAGCAGTACTAGAAGAGCACATACAGAGAATCAAAGGAGCATATCTCCTACTGGAAGGAATTAAATAGAGTCTAAAACAATCTAGCATAGAGGGAAAAGAGCACGGGCAAATTTTGGCTAATCTTGAAGCAAAAAGACACAACCAAAAAAGAACAAACAGAAAAAGAGGAAGGAATACCACATGATAGCTCCTTCAAGAACTTAGGGCTCGACTCATCAATGAAGGAAAGGTAAAATCCCTCACCCTCTCTCCTCATCTTTTGCAATGAATTGCACCTCCTGGAATATTATAGGTCTTAATGGCCCTGGAAAAACAATAATCCTGAGAAACGGGCTCATAAAAGACAAACCAAACATTTTATTACTCCAAGAAACTAAATTAGATATGGAGAATGCTAGTCTCCTTCAAAAAAGATGTCTTAAATCATACAACCACATTGCAAACTCTGATATAGGCTCGACAGGGGGTATTATGACAATTTGGAATGACGCCCTCTTGGAGCTATCCTTCTCTATCGCCACTAGACAGTCAATAACCACCGTTCTGAGAATCATAGGCACGAATGACAATCTATGTGTCATGAATGTCTATGCTCTGCATATAGCGTTGGATAGGATCAAGATGTTGTAAGAGTTAGGAATCCTCTTGAACTCAATCCACCATCCCTACAATATCTTAGTAGGGGACTTCAAAATGGTATTAAATCTAGGGTAAAATAAAGGGGGCCTCATGAGATTGGAAAATGACTCTGTCGCTTTCCAATCCTATTAGAAACTCTCAACCTTATAGACATTCCAGCGTCCAAAGGCATTTACACGTGGAACAAAAGAAGAGGAGGAGCACATCAAATTTTCTCTCGCTTGGATCCCTTCCTTCTCTTAGAAGCTATATTTTTATCTTCCTGGGAGACAGAGGTTTGTATACTCCCTCAAGCGGGCTCAGATCACTGGCTAATCTTTCTCAATATTAAAATTGCTTCTGGTTCAAAGAACAGGCCTTTCAGGTTTGAGGCTTTTTGGCTATACCATCCATATTTCTTGATAAAAATGGAGTGGTGGGATGCCCCTAGGTCTCACTAGGGAAACAAAATGCATCAATTCCAACATAGGCTAAAAAGTATCAAAAAGGAAATCAAGAGCTGGAACAAGTAAACTTTTGGCAATATCCTCACAAAAAAAAAACTGGAGAGCAAATGGCGGCTCTACAATAGGACATCATCAGCAATGGCATAGACCACCAAAAAAAAACAAGAAGAACAAAGGGTACAAACCGAATGGGAGGAAAGAATCTCACAAGAGAAGCTCTGGCAACAAAAATCAAGAATCAATTGGCTCAAATGCGTAGAAAAAAACAATGCTTTCTTCCACAAATCAATGATTCAACATAGAAGGCACAATAGAATACTGACCATAAAAAAACGAGGAAGATCTTGTCCAGAAAAATAAGGACATTGCCAACCATCTCTCTCAGCATTTTTGAGATTTTCTTTCTAAGCTAAATCAGGATAGGTCAAGAGCCATTCAGAAGATCACCAATCGGATTCCGACCATCCTTAACCCGGACCACAACAAAATGCTATTAAGAAACGTTTCATTGAAAGAGGTGGAGGAAATAATGTGGTCTATGCCAAATGGAAAAGCTCCAGGACCGGATGACTTCACCATAGAGTTATACAAAGTAAGCTGGCCCATCATCAAAAATGAGGTTCATGCACTGGTGGAGGAATCAAGAATCCAAAATTCAATCTTAAAAGCCCTAAATGCAACTTTCATAACTCTCGTCCCAAAGGAGTAGGGGAATGACACTCCAGAGAAGTTACAGCCAATTGCTCTCTGCAATGTAAACAAAATCATCTCAAAATTTATTGCCAACAGAATCAAATTAGTGCTACCCCTCTTGATCTCCCCAAATAAGACCGGATACGTAGAGGGAAGACAAACCTTGAACAACATCATCCTCTCCCATGATTTGGTCAACTCTCTAAAATATCAAAAGATGCCCAGAATGATGATGCAACTGGACTTGTCTAAAGCCTTCGACAAGATCAACTCGGAATACATGAAAAAAGTTTTTGAAGCTTTCGGCTTTCACAAGGAATGTATAAAATGGATCATGTCATCAGTCTCGAGAGCTTTCTTCTCGATCCTCTTAAATGACTCCACCTCCCAAACCTTCTCCCCCTCTAGAGGTTTGAGACAAGGGGATCCACTCTCGCATTTTATTTTCATCATCATGGCTGAAGGCCTCAGTCGCTCCATTGAGGCTGCTTCATCCAACAATGCCCTCTCAAGCCTAAATCTTCATGACACCGCACCATCTTCCACTCACGAGAAATTCGTGGATGATACGATGCTCGTGGGTGTGCCTACTGTTCGAGAAGCCCAAATTTTCAAATCCATCCTATCTGATTTCTTGGATGCCTCAAGCACCTCCATCAACTTGGCTAAATCCAAGCTTTTCTTTTTTAATACTTCCCAAGCCATTCAGAGGAACGTAGCCAGAATTTTAGGTTTTCAGATAAGTTGCCTCCCCTCCAAATACCTGGGAGTCCCCTTAATGGACACACCCCTTGACAAAGCCAATTGGGAAGCACTCACCTAAAAAATGAGAAAACACCTGGCCAACTGGACTTTACGATCCCTAAATCTGGCAGGCAGGCTTGTCCTGATAAAATCAGTCTTGCAAGCCATTCCCCAATATTTGTTCTCAGCCCTGGCAGCCCCAAAATCAATCTATACAACTATTAGAAATATTCAAAGGAACTTCCTCTGGAGAAGTAACAAAAAGAAGAAAAAGTGGGCTTTGGTTGCTTGGGATAAACTATGTAGACCTAAAAAAGCAGGGGGACTCGGTCTTCGAGACCTGGAAATATTGGAGCAGACTCCAGGGGCCAAGACCTAGTGGTGTTGGCTGGAAAATCCAAACAACCCTTGGGGTCATCTCTAGAAGGAAAAACATGTTCCAAACTGCCATCACCAGGACATGATCAGTCTTAATGGGAACATCAAAGGATTAGTTCTCTGGAACAAGGCTTGGGACAACATGACTATTATGCAGGACCATAGCTTCTGGGAGATAGGAAATAGCGAGCACGCCCTCTTTTGGGAGGATGACTAGTAGAAAATACTGAAACTTGACAAGGATCAATTTAGAAAAATCCAGAACACAATGAAAGACGAAGGAAAGAATACCGTTAGTGAGTATTGGAAGCCTTGTAACAATCAGGAAAAATGGAAAGAATGGTTAGACGAGAATGATTGGGGACCTCTACCCAATAGGAAGGCCTAGCATGATCTCTCTAGAGAGCTATAGGAAAGACCCATACAAGGCGAAACAGGAGAAGACAAACTCAGATGGGGGTTGAATGTTGCAGGGCACTTCAACCTCAAGGAATCATACGGATACATGGTAGGCCATGACCAAATCCCTCACAATCGCAATGGTAGACCCTTTGGGAAAGAAATCATTGGCCTAAAATTACCCTCTTCTTATGGCTAACAATGAAAAAAAAAAAAACTCTAACCTGGGATAATCTTAGGAAAAGAGGCTTTATCGGCCCCTCCAGATGCTACCTCTGTGAAAAAAGTGAAGAGAATACAAGTCATTTGTTGAATGAATGCAAATACTCAACCAATCTATGGAATTGGGTTACTTTCATGTTCAATAAGTCGGATCGAGACCCCTCCTCCATAACCAAATTCCTTGAGCACTGACAAACCTCCTTCTCAGTCAACCCTCAAGTGAACTATGCACAGAATCTCATCCTGGGAGTTATCTATTGGTTTCTTTGGAAGGAAAGGAACGTCAAGCTCTTCAGGGGAACCTACAATCAGGAGGAGCATATGATGTTCCTCATCAAACAGACTGTCAGGGAATCAATGGACTCTATTTCACCCCGCCTCTCCTTAACTCCGCCCACCCAGGAAAAACTCAGAATCCTTTCACTGTTAAATATGTAATCTCCCTCAGGTGGAATGGCCATGTGCGCTCTAGGAACGAGTGAGGCCCAGGATTTTTGGATGCCCTTGGAACAGGGAATTCTCAAGCTAAACTATGATGGGGCCGCCAAAGGTAATCTAGGAATGGTTGGATTCGGAGGGGCCTTCAGGAATTCAAGAGGATAGATCATCGGGCTATACGTTGGGAACTTGGGTCACTCCACAAAAAACGCTGCAGAGTTACAGACCTTAGAGAACGGGATGGAAATTGCAAGAGCACAAGACTTTTGGCCACTAATCATTGAAGGGGATTCGTTGGTGGCAACACATGCTTTTAAGAAGCTACAAAGTGGATCAAGCGCCACACAAGTATCTGACAATTGGAGGCTAAAAAAAATTCTACACAGAATCAAGGGACACATCGACAACACTCACTGAATAATTTTCCAAGCGGTCAGACAAAAAAGGAATAACCTAGCTGAGAGGTTGGCGAATGAAGGAGTGGATGACCACCTTAGACTTCTCTCGATGGCATGGGAGGATCTGGCTCAATGCATGATCAAAAGAGATTTTGCAATCATCATGGAAAAGGAAAATATGAAAGGACACCATAATGAACAGGAGGCCTCGGGTCACATCCACGGTAATGATTTATGAATAGGACAGATCAATTGAATTCAACATGAACGAGAGTGCAAAGTGAATAAAGGAAATTACAACGCCCCCTTCGATGCGCTATCCATTCGACCTCTTAGCCACCAGGCGTACGTGGTACCTCACCTACCTTCTTTGCTTCCCAAGGCGGGTCATTATTTCACACCCCTTGCCATTATGGCTCAACTCCCCTCGGTGCCTATGAATACCAGCTTGCCCTCCTTGTCTCTTTGCATTGTTGCTTCTCTTCTTTTGGGCTCTCTCCATTTCCCTGCTCTTCCCTATTTACGACTGTAGCTCTCCCCTTCCGCCACCCCCATTCCTGTTTCCAGTCCCCTCTCCCCCCTATTTCGGGCAACTGCAATCCAGCTCTGAGCATGGCTACCCATCGTGCCAATTCCATTTCTCGGTGGGGTCGAGGTCGTGGCCAAGGTGCCCACTCTTCTTGCTAGTCCTTCCCAAGCACGACCCCAACAACCAAAGCGAAATTTCCCACAAGAAGGGTTGCCATGAATTACGCAGTTGCATTAAATCCGGAGACCCAAGAGAGGATTTCCAACCTGGAAGATCAAGCGAGGAATTACGATGCAGATTCACCACGGAAGAGGTCAACGCTGAATTTGAATGGATCCCAGACCCAGGCTTAACTCGGGCTAGCGAAAACCTCTACAACAAAGCTATTAAACTTTCATGGCAATAAAAACTATTATGGAACTGGCTATGTAGGAGCAACGAGAATGCACCAATGCTCTGGAGAAGAAAATAAATGCGCTCACTGACAAGTTTACGGTCTATGTCGATGATGTCCATCACAGGTACTTCGTGTCAAGGGACTCCCCGCATTATGCACCGCTGAAGAGAAGAATGGAAAGCGATGCACCAAACATCAAAAGGGAGACTGCCAGGACTTCAGCCAGCTAGTCAACCCCGACTGCCACCAGGGAAGGCAACACTCCCACAAATATTTATGAGTCTCCCATAGGCTTGTTGCAATTCCCTCTCTGTCTTTTTCCTCTCCATGCTTGAACAAGAACTTGCCATATTTTTCTCTTTTGAAGTTATTAATGGATTGATTCTCTCCATTTTCAAACATTCTGATCTCACAAAAAAATCAAATGAGTGTATTCCAATTTCATTCCAAGCTTCACCTCTCGGTCTGGAAAACTTCTATTTGAAAACTATTTTTAGGCTGCTTCAATTTCTTACTAGCATTGATTAGACTCTTCACTTTATTTTCTATGTAAGGAAATTTTCAACTTTGGTTTACAAACACTAAGATCAATATATGTCACTTAATAGATCATGCTCTGAAATTAAAGATTAAGAATCTGACACTCTGTTCACATCGTAAATAAATTTTCAATCTTTTTTTGGATCTTGTGGAATTTTTTTGTAGTAATTGTTGTAAAAAAGTGCTAGAAATAAATAATTTTCCAAAATTTGTTGGAAAACGAATCCCTGTGTTAACACCTAACATGCCTTATAAGGTGTAGTTTTTGAATTACCATATGGAAAGATTTTTTTTTGTAAGCTTAGTAGGTCCTTTCTATTTTCTATTTATATAAAAAAGCAGGTATAGTAAATACAAAAATTAGGCCTCAACCTACCTGTAGGAAACTAGGTTTGTTGGCCATTTGAGTGCATTGAACGCCATCCAAAACATGTACTTCCTTATTTTACTACGAATAGTATTTAGGTATCTGATATCAAAGTTTAATATTACTAACATTTACCTAATGCAAAATAAAGCTATCCACTATCAAAAACTAAAAGAATTGAGTCTGGCTAATCCTCAACTGACTGGCTACTCATCATTTGACTCCACTGGGGCCGGATCTTTGACGCTTGAACCTGGCATATCAACCTGATGCATGGACTGAATGTCCTTTTTGATTCTACCAAGACTAGCATACTGGTTGTGTTGGCGCAAGTTCATTTCCTGGATGCTTCTGTTAATCTCTGCCATAGTGGTAACTGCCCTGGGATCTCCTCCTACTTCGTGGACTGACATAATTTCCTTAACCATAAGGCATTTTATCAGCCAGTAGGTTCTGATTGAGTGGTGAAATGAAGAAATTCTCCCTCAGGTATGACCCGGGTCTATGATAACTTCTTGTAGTTCTTCCGCTACAATGTCATCCTCTTCTTCAATTTTGGTTCTAGCTTCCGTCTCCCAACCATGAATGAGGGATTTTATAAAACATGGTGTTTCCTCTTAATAAACCTGAAATAAGGGCTCCATGAGTTCTCTGCCGGATTTAATGCCTCTCTTGGCTGGTGGAGTTGAAATTTTGGCCTTGCCTTTTTCCATATCTACCTTTTTGCCTTTGTTTTTCTTCACATAGTTGGATTTCAGTCGGACAGTAATATGACACTGAATCGAGTAACTACAATGGAAAGCTTTGCATGTTCACTATAAGTTTTCATATTCACCACTGCATCTTTGTACAACTACGAAATGCAAGGGTTTTTTTCCTTTTTAATTTGTATGTTTTGCTTTTCATATTCACCACTGCATCTTTGTACAACTACGAAATGCAAGGGTTTTTTTCCTTTTTAATTTGTATGTTTTGCTTTATAATTTACATTCAGTTTTATGGAACTGGTTAGAAAATGGCCACTATTTGAATTGGAAAAATGTTGGATATAATTGATCTGACACTTATTGACAGTCGTATAGTAATTATTGTACAATAGTGTTGAAACCAATCTTATTTTTCAAAAAATAATCCCTATGTTAGCACCCTATAAGTTGCAGATTTCAGTGGCTATATGGCAGGCTCTTCACATTAACTGTAAGTTTGCGTATTCAACACCCTTTAAGTTGTTGTGACTGAATTACCCTATGGAAATCTCTCTGGATTTACTGTAAGTTTTTATATTTAACATTGCATCTCTTTAGCATGAATCTCTGCACTATTTTATGTCTCGAGTGGCTATGCAATCAATGTACACAACAAGACTAACAATGAAGAAAAAAAACAAAGAACATCAAAAAGTTGCTCACAAGTTTTCATATTTACTATTGCATCTGTGTCTCAAGATTCTCAGCACCATTTTGGCATTTCATCCCTCTAGTACCTCTGAAATCGAAGTAGACAGCAGGACTAACGAAGGAAGAGAAAAGCAAAGAGCAAAGTGAGAAATAGGCAAAGCTTCAAACATTCATAACGCGGAATTTACCCACCTAAATTACTGTACTTGCACTTATTCTATGTTGAATACAATTGAAAGGGTAACAAAAACATACCTCCACGGTAAAGCATATAGCGACAAATATTTATGTAGAGGAAACCCTATATGGGATAAATATTTCAACACTAAAAGCATATTCTATTTTTATCAAAAAATACTACAGATACAGAGCTCTCTCTTCTCATATTCTCAAAGGGTGGTCGTTCTGGGGTACATTCAACTACAATGACAGATATTTATGAGTCTCCCACATGCTTGCTGCAACTCACTCTCTGTTTTTTTCCTCCCCATACTTGAACAAGAACTTGCCACATTTTTCTCTTTTGAAGTTATTAGTGGATTAATTCTCTCCATTTTAAAACATTTTGATCTCACAAAAAATTCAAATGAATGGATTCCAATTGCATTCCAAGCTTCACCTCTCGTTCTGGCAAACTTCTATTTGAAGATTTTTTTAGTCTGCTTAAATTTCTTACTAGCACTGATTAAACTCTTCACCTGATTTTTTCTATAAGGAAATGTTCAACTTCGGTTTACAAACATTGTTCAATATGGGCTTATCACAGGGGAAAGCTTCTATTTCCTTTTTACAAGGATTGTTACAAGTGTGGCTTTCCCTTCTTGACTGACCTAAAATACATATAATTCACATTTTACCCATTTCACCAACGGTTGTTACAAGCTTTATTAAATTTATAGTGACGACATTTAATTCCATAGCCTTATGCCACCAGCTCAAGAGGAATGGCTCAGGATTTTCATAGCTCAAGCATAGTGAGATATTAAATGGTTGCAGAATTTCAACTGCGATTTTTCACGGTTACAGTAATTTAGAATGAATTTGTCAGTTGGCAGAAGCTCAATTTAATTTATAAATTTTTGCATTACCAAGGTCATACTCCAATCACTATAATCATTAATGGAGAGGAGGAAGGCTTATTTATAACTTTCTTAGAATGTTTGCAACCTGATAATTGATTGAGTTAGGTTAAATTCAATCATAACTACTAATTGGTTTAATCATAACACAATTTGTGAATAATGGGTTCCCTTTTATTTATTTATTTTTTGGTTCAAGTCAGAAATATGTTTCTTTTTGGGTTTAGTTAGGGATTTTTTTTGTTTCACTTGGAATTTATTTTTATTTAATTAAAAGTTATTATTTTTATTTTAATAATTAGGGTTGAGTTTTAAGATTAATGACAAGGCAAAATAAGTTGTAAAGCTTTTTTTATCTTTTTATTTTTTTGGGTTTAGTTGGGAATCTCTGTTTTTCTTTTTGGGTTGGTGTAGTTAGATATTTTTTTTTACTTGGAATTTATTTTGATTCAATTAAAATTTATTATTGTAATTTTGATTCAATTAAAAATTATTATTGTAATTTTAATTATTAGTAGTGAGTTTTAAAATTAATATATAGTTTTGAAAATAATAAGAAAATTGATATTAATCTATTTAGGTATATATTGAGAATAAAAAGTCTAATATCTTTAATTATTACCTCCAACTTAAGTCATATGACACGAGGACACGAGACATGGAGGACACTTAAATACGAGTATTCGACACGAGACACCGTGACCTCGAAAATAGGACACAAAGGACATGTTATATATATATATATATATATATATATAATTTATAAATTAATATTAACAAATTAGTAAATTACAATTATACAACTTACAAGGCTACAAGCACATAAGAAATACTAAATAGTCATTAAAACCATAAGTTATAACAATAGTCATTAGTCAATGAGTCAATGACTCATGAGTCATTAAAATTTAACTCAAATACCCCCATCCCCATTCCCATTCCTAATCGTTTTTTCACAATGGCTTCAACTTTATACATTTCTCTGAGTCGATTTCTTTTTCCACACATGAATGAGATGAAATTCAGCTTATCTGATACAAGGTAGGTGGACATTAGTCGCAGGCTCGAGAAAAATCATTAAGCACAGGCTATAGACATATGAAATAATTCAATGCACCTAGAAAACGAGGAAAGGCATAAATATTTCAAGAGAGAAGGAACAACACTTCCCTAGATCGAGATTCGAGATCGCAGCCCCATTAAAACGGAAAACAAGGAATTTTGAACTCCTTCTAGAGAGCATAATGAGTCTGTCTATTTATCAGTTTGTTCTATTCATAATGGCTTCCGTTTTATTTATTCCTCTTTTTAATTGATCGCTTTTCCCCACATGAATGAGATGAAATTTAGCTTATCTGATTCAAGGTAGGTGGTGATTAGTCGTAGGCTCCAGAAGTATCATCAATCAGAGAATACAATATCTGGTTCTATTTAGTTTTAGACTTTAGTTTATTTATTTATTTATTTTCAAATTAATTCGACTGAAATGGTTAAAATTTGCATTAAAATTTTTCTGCAGCTGCACCATATAGTATGATAATACATACAAAATGGGACTTTCAGAATTCAGTGTTCAAAGAAATCCTAAAATTTCAAAAATGGTGCCAATAAAGCTGATCTGATATTATTGTTTTGAAAATATAACGAAACAGACTAGTTTAGATCCTCACATTCTGATACAAGAGCAAAACTACCTTACATAACATTTAAAAACCTGAGATTAATAAAAGAAGTGTTCTCCAAGAAGAACTTCCCGCTTGATGTATGCCTACAGCTGGAACACAAATTCGAAATTTTCCATCTTCCAATCTCCATGTGCTTGCTAGATAGTCTCCTCATCTTTTACAACAGCACGGACAGAGCCAGTTGATAGCCAATTGATACCTTTGGATGGGAGACTAGTGATTGAGAGCTCCTAGAGAGACATACTTGGATGAAATGAAAAACTAACAAAATTTTTGTCATTTTTGTATTTTTTCGTGGAAAACATGTCCAAATGCGAAGAATACGTTAGGGCAAGTATTCCAAACCTAGGACACGAGTATTCTATCCAAGGACACAAATGCAAAAACGGAGGGTACGTATTCAGTTTCAGAGAACATGACCAAAAACATATTGGACACGTTTTAGGTTGTATTTCATATCCGACACGTGAAATACGGGACACGTGACCCTGAAGGACGTGTCCTGTGACTTAGCCCCCAACTATTTCATTGGGAAGATCACTATAAATGCTCTCATGAGCAACTAACCATTGGACACTATCACAATAATTGAACCAACTTTGAATGAATATAATGATGATAATGGATTAATATGAAAAGAGTGTTTAATCTTCAAAATATTTTTTAAAGATTTAATGTTGAAAAGATTTTTTTTTTATAATATATTTTCTTGATTTTAAATTTTTAAAAACTTGAGTTTAAGTTATTTAATATGTAAAATTCAAGTTCTCCATGGGTTTTTTTAGGGTGCTAAATCTATTTATGCATTCAAAAAAACATTTTAAATAACAAAAAATCACATTATTTCTTGAAATTGTTTTGCCGAGTGAAAAAATCTATTTCATCTATAAAATTTTGACATAAATAAGTGGTTTTTAGTAGATGAAATATGAAATAACTTTTTAATTTTTAATTCATTTTTGACATGAATAAGTGGTCTTTAATAGATGAAATATTTAAATTTATTTAATTCATTTTTGACATGAATGAATAAGTAGTTTTTGTTAGATGAAATAAGAATTGACATTTTAATAGGCATAAATTTTCATGGGATGGATTTGGAAATTTATTTTATTCACAAGCTTACTTTCAAAATTAGATAAAGTTTTTTGAAAGTCATAATTTTAAGTTCTTTAATTAGCAAAAATCAACCACTTAGAATTTTTTTGGGTGTTGAATCCATTTATGTATTTAAAAGTGCATTTAAGACAACAAAAAATTAAAATCTCCCTAAAAATTATATTGCGAGAAAAGTCATTTCATCTACACAAACATTTTAGATATATAATTTAATTTGTAACTTTTTAATTATTTTTTAACTTTAATAATATATATTCTACAAATTAATATGAAATATATATAAATTTATAAAAATTTAATATAATATTTAAAGTAATTAAAATTTAAATTTAAATGAAGTTTATGGGGTTTTGGATAGATGGTGATCGGGGTGCTCTGTTAAAACACTCCTTGATGTGAAGTCACCCGTTAAGATACTCCTTAATGTAAAGTCACTAATTCAATTAGTATAGTAATATTTAGATGATGTTTTCTTTCACATATATATAATTTACACTTCGCAATCATATTCTTATGTTTGGTTTTCCTTTGGTAAAAGACATATATGTTATATATATAAACTCTCACCTGCTGATTAAGACGAACTACATAACAACTAACACCTAAGCATATACCCTAAGTAAATCAGTTTCCATGTTCATACTATAGTTGACGTGTTAGGTATTTTACACCTTTCATTTATGGGACATATATGTCGTATATTGATATATGTATATTACCACGGCCCATGTGGCAGTTATCAGTCTTATCACACACATATTGTGTTTAATTATATAAGGGTTCACAAGGGCGAGCCTTATTTCAGCTGCCATAGGCCCATTAATGCGGCCAGGCAGCTGATGCCCGCCATCGGATTAAAGGTGTAGATCATCGTGCGGCGGGCATCAGCTTCCTGGCCACATTAATGGGCCTATGGCAGCTAAAATAAGGCTCGCCGTTCACAAGGGTTGATACGGCGCATGATTCCACATTGTACTCGTCTCATAATCACACCATGACAATCTTCACTCGTGAATCTTGATCCGGTATCGACCCTTGCAACCGGGAATTGGTGTATGAATTAAAAGTTTTCCTCTTAGAGGCACCATGTTTCAGTACTTACTGTGATTCGTATGCAGGGCAAACAAGCCTTCTCCAGAGCTCGCTACAGGTCGGATTTTGCAACTTCCAGAGCTCGCTGCAGGTAGGAATTCTGTGATTTACTGCCCTCTGGATGTGTGTCCGCCGACCTTTACCAAGCTTCTTCTGCTTGGTTTCTTCTTCTTCTTCTGCTTGGAGCAGACCACTGAATTCCGACTCTAGCATCGTGGCCGGTAGGTAGATAAATTCGATATGCAACCCTAGGGTTGTAATTCCTTTTTGTGAAGGGTTTCTAATTTCATGGCCCATAAATTGAAAATTGTATATTAATTGTATATTGAAGACTGGTTATATAAATTCGATATTGGTACATATGTTCAGACTCAATACCCTCTCACCGGTTGGCATATCTGTTTTATTTGGTAAAAATACATTATGAAATATATGGTTTCTTTCTCTTAGATTCTTCGACTTGTGTACTGCTCGGAATTAAGTCTACTATGTCTGTGTTATGATATAAATAACGGTATTTGTAGTTATATATTGCTTTCGCCTTTCGCCTGTCTGAGCAGTTACTTTCAACTGCTCAGCTCACAAGCAACCACTTTCTAAATTGATCTCTGAAATTTCACTGACAATAGTCGCTTTCCATTTTTCCTTCTCCAGGTTTTTTTAGTACTCAGCCGCTTGCCGAATGCAGTGAACAGTCAAATTCGTTGAATAGAAAATAAAGTACAAAGCTCTGTATTTTAAAAAATGAGTTTTTCGTTCTGTTTCGGCGCAGTCCTTTTTATTCAGGAAACAAAGCTTTCATATTAAAAGAAACATAGTTTTTTCATTGAAAACAGAGTGTTTTGATTTTTTGAACATGTAGGTGTTTTTATTTGAAACCCAGTGGTCCCCACAAGTTCTTTTTAATCTCAATCGGAAGAATAGTTTTGAAGTTTAAAAGTGTCTTGTTGATGTGGCGAAGTTCTGATGCGATCATCGCAATTGGAAGTCATAAGTATTACCTCCATTTTTTGTTATGTCCGATTGATATGTTCCGATGCAATGCGTTCATCGCAATCGCAACTATTTTGATCACCCTCCTCTTTAAAGCCAAGGTCCGCAGGTGGTGTGGTCCCACAGACCACGTGGCAGTGATATGTTGAATCGCAAGCATTTTTAACATGGCTGGATTGCAAAATGAAGTTCCGGACCTGAAATAGTTTATGGACCCACATTTATATTTGATCGCGCGTTCAAAAGGGCCATATGCAGAAAATCTCTAGCGAACGCGATATGGTTTATGTGCTGAATTTTATATTTCATCGCGCGCACAAATGGTGATGTCACGTCAGCCATTTTGTAACGCGAAAATTCTCATTGCAATATGGTTTAAAGACTTTGAAGTCTGGGGGAGTAATGTTTTGGTTCATCACGCGATGGAAGGGTTCATTTGTTAAAGTTTTGTTTTAATGTTGATTAACGTTTTAACGTTATAACATTTGTTTTGTTTATAGTGCGACAAAGGTTATTAAATCGTGGCACACATATATATTATAAGCGCTATAGTGAGGTGGGCCCGAAAGGGCAATGCATAGGTTTTAAGTTTAAGTTTGATTTTTAATATAGTTTTTATTTTATGTTATTTGCAGAGTCACATATAATGTGAAAAGCCCGAAGGCTATTGTAATGTTTTTTTTTTTTATGCACAGCAGTGAGGAAAAGTTTTTACACAGCAGTGTTGCGTTTTGTTTTAGAACAGAGACAGAGAGTTAGTTTGTGTGCACTGTGTCATAGAAGAAGTCACTGTTTTGTAATCCCTCTGTGAGAGGAGGAAGAAGTTTTTGTATCAGTTTGTTTTGTTAATGAATAGAAGTGTTTTTTCGCAGTGTTGAAACTCTGTCTCCTGAAGAAAATTTTTATATTTCTCTATGTTAAAGAGGAGATTTTTATTCTCTCTAGTTCGTTCAGGAATTCTCAGAAATTCCAACATGGTATCGGAGCTAGTCCAGGCTCTTTGAAGGTGTCAAAGAAGCTGAAGGAAGGATTTCTTGTTGCAGCAGCTTCTCCAGCAGAGTGAAGACTCAGTGAAAAGAATCCAAGATATTTCTCAAGACAGTTTTATTTGTGTTACTGTTTGCAGAACAGTCAGTTTATTTTAAATACACAGTCAAGTGTTTTTGAAGCATAGTTAAAGTGCAAGAATGGTTGGAGCCAGCGCTAGCATGGGTGTTGGAAATACTCAGCTCCCACAATTTAATGGGAAAAACTATGACTACTGGGAAATAACCATGAGAGCCCTGTTTGCTTCCCAAGACTTATGGGAACTTGTTGAGGATGGATTTGAAGAGCCATCATATGAAAATGAGTTTGATGATTTAACTCAGGCAGAGAAGGAACTGTTGAAGAGAAATAAGAAGAAGGATTCTAGAGCCCTCTACATTTTGTATCAAGTAGTGCATGAGAGTGTGTTTCCAAGGATAGCAACAACCAAGAGATCCAAAGAAGCATGGAAAACTCTCAAGATAGCCTATCAAGGCATGGATAAAATGAAGACAACAAAACTACAATTGCTGAGGAGAGATTTTGAGACTCTCTGCACAAATGAGTCAGATAATATTGACTCATTCTTCACACATGTGATTGGAATGGTCACACAGATAAGGTCTCATGGAGAGACTCTTGAAGAAAGAAGGATTGTGGAGAAACTATTGAGGAGCCTACCCTCAAGGTTTGATGTGATTGTCACCACCATAGAAGAGACTAAGGATCTCACAAAACTTTCAGTGGATGAGCTACATGCATCATTGATGACACATGAGCAGAGATTGGGTAGAAATGAAAACTCATCTCTAGAGCATGCCTTCAAGACCTAGATGTCTTTTGGTAGAGGAAGAGGTCAAGGCAGAGGAAACAAGAGAGGAAGAGGCAGAAGCCAAAATAGAGGTGGAAGAAACAGTCCAGCAAATGCTCAAGGAAGGGGCAGCAATCCGAATCAGCTCCAAGGACAAGGCAGTAGCCAGCAAAGTGGTCAGCAACATGCTCAAGGACAAAGTTATGATAAATCCAATGTCCAATGTCACTATTGTAAAAAATATGGGCATTATGAAAATGAATGTAGGAAGAAGCAACATGATATGGGTAATAGAACAAATGAAAATTTCACTGGAGAAAATATTAGCCAAGATAAATTGTTTTTAGCTTGTAATATGGTTGAAGAAAAGAGTGAAGATTTATGGTTTCTAGACTCTAGTTGCAGTAACCATATGACAGGAAACATAGCCATGTTTTCTATGTTAGATGAGAATGTGAAGTCACAAGTCACATTAGGAACTGATAGTAAAGTTTCTGTTATGAGAAAAGAAGAAGTAAATGTTTTCACAAGGAAAGGAGAAAAGAAATCCATAGCAGATGTTTATTATGTTCCTGGAATGAAATGTAACCTCTTAAGTATTCGACAGCTTGTTCAAAAGGGATACAATGTTTTATTTGAGGATGATGTATGCACCATCATGGATAAACCATCCAGCAAACAATGTATTGCTAAAGTGAAGATGACAAGAAACGGGATGTTCCCTCTCAGAATGAGAGTAAATTTGAAGAATGGAGAAGAAATGGCAGTAGTGACACAAGAGGCTTTCCAAAGCGAACCAAAAGATGACAATTGGATGTGGCACTTGAGATTTGGACATCTCAACTTTGGAGGTCTTAACTTTTTGAACAGAAAATGAATGGTAATAGGTTTACCATTGATTGAGAAACCGGACAGCCTTTGTGAAGGTTGTATCTTGGGGAAACAACACAGAGAAATTTTTCCATCCGGGAAAAGCATAAGGGCAAAGGCACCCTTAGAAATTGTCTACTCAAATTTATGTGGACTGATGCAAACTCCATCATTTGCAAGCAACCATTATATGTTAACATTCATAGATGATTTTACAAGAAAAACTTAGGTTTACTTTTTGAAAAACAAAAGTGAAGTGTTTGAAAGATTCTGCAATTTCAAAGCACTTGTAGAGAAGCAAAGTGGGCTGCACATTAAAGTTCTTAGAACTGATAGAGAAGGTGAGTATATCTCTAAATATTTTCTACGTTTTTGTAGAGAAAATGGGATTCATAAGCAGTTCACAACTAGATACACTCCACAGCAAAATGGAGTTGTCGAAAGGAAGAATAGAACAATCATGGATATGGTAAGGAGTATGTTAAAGGCAAAGCATTTGCCTAATGATTATTGGGCTGAAGCTGTACATTGTGCAGCGTACTTTTTGAATAGGTTCCCTACAAAAGAAGTTATGAACAAAGTGCCAGAAGAGGCATGGAGTGGGACAAATCAAGGAGTCACCCACATGAAAGTTTTTGGATGTGTGGCTTATGCATACATTCTAGATCAGCTAAGGAAGAAGTTGGACTGTAAGGGGGAGAAATGTATTTTCATTGGATACAATGAGGAATCCAAAGCTTACAGGTTGTACAACCCATCCACCAAGAAGTTTATTGTGAGCAGAGATGTTCAGTTCATTGAAGAGGAAGCTTGGGATGGAAGCATAGAGAAAACAGTGAATGTTAAACACTATTTATCTCATGATGAAAATGATGATGATTTGGCTGAAATACAACCCCCAACAACAGCACCAACACAAGGACAGAAAAGCATACCCTTGAGGAGAAATGAAAGTGCTTCTTCAAGCATACCACAAGGAGGAGATTCGAGTGCTACTTCAAGCACTCTTACACCAAATGAAAGAGGAAAGAAGTTTAGAAATTTAAATGACATTTATGAGCAAGAGGCAGCAAATGAAGGTATGAACTCTTTGTTTGCTTTATATTGTCATGTTGATGACCCTATTCATTTTGAGGAAGTTATTAAAGATAGGAAATGGATAGAAGCTATGGATGAGGAAATTAATGCCATAGAAAGAAACAAGACATGGGATTTGGTTGAATTCACAAAAGGTAAAGAAGTTATTGGAGTTAAATGGGTCTACAAGAACAAGAGCAATGTTGTAGGCAAAATAGAGAGACACAAGGCCAGACTTGTTGTCAAAGGGTATAAGTAGCAGCATGGGAGAGACTATGAGGAAACTTTCACACCGGTTGCTAGAATGGAAACCATGAGAGCTGTGTTGTCCATAGCAGCACAAAACAAGTGGAAAGTTTACCAAATGAATGTGAAGTCAGAATTCCTAAATGGAGTGTTAATGGAAGAGGTTTACGTTGAACATGCTCTAGGCTATGAAAAGAAAGGCCAAGAGTACAAAGTGTGCAGATTGAAGAAAGCTCTTTATGGGCTGAAGCAAGCGCCAAGAGCGTGGTACAGTAGGATAGATTCCTATCTACTGGAAAATGGATTTGAAAAGTGTGAGGGAGAACCCACCCTCTACATCAAAGAAAAAGATGGTAAAATGCTAATTGTTGTGTTATATGTTGATGATGTTATTTTCACAGGTAATGATGATCACCTTATTGAAATTTTTAAAACAGTCATGAAAGAAGAATTTGAAATGACTGACATGGGTTTGTTGAGATACTTCTTAGGCATAGAAGTAGAACAAAATGAAAATGGGATTTTTTATCTCACAAGCAAAATATGTTAATTAAGTGTTCGAAAGTTTTAATATTTAGGAGATCAAAGCAACAATCACTCCCACAGTGATGGGATTAAAACTCAGCAAAGAGGACAACAACAAGGATTTTGATCCTAGTTTGTACAAGAGCATAGTTGGCAGCCTCATGTATTTGACTGCAACTAGGACGTATATAATGCATGCTGTTAGTTTGATTTCCAGATTCATGGAGAGGCCAAAAGAAGCACATTGGCAGGCAGCAAAAAGGATTATGAGGTATGTTAAAGGTACTAAAATATTTGGTATTTTATATACTGCTTCAGAATGTTCAGATTTAATTGGATATACTGACAGTGATTGGGCTGGAAGTGTTGATGACTGGAAAAGCACATCCGGTTATGTTTTTCACATGGGTTCAGGAGCCATTTCATGGGCTTCTAAAAAACAACCTATTGTACCATTGTCTATAGCAGAGGCAGAATATGTGGTAGCTACAGTAGCAATGTGTCAAGCAATTTGGATGAGAAGAATGATAAGAATTTTATGCCAAGAGCAAGCAAAAGGAACAGTGATTTATTGTGACAATATCTCAGTTATTGCATTATCCAAGAATTATGTGTTTCACAAGAGAATGAAACACATTGACACAAAGTTTCACTACACGGGGAATTGGTAAAAAATGGAGAATTTTTTTTAAAACACTGCAGAATTCAGGAGTAGTTTGCAAACATTCTGACCAAGCCATTGAGGCAGAAGAGTTTTGAGTTTTTGAAGAAATGTCTGGGTATGACTCATAACCCAACAGTTGAAATTAAGGGGGAGTGTTGAAATGTTACTTTCAACTGCTCAGCCCACAAGCAGCCGCTTTCTAAATTGATCTCTGAAATTTTACTGAAGTAGTCGCTTTCCATTTTTCCTTCTCCAAGTTTTTTTAGTACTCAGCCGCTTGCCGAATGCAGTGAACAGTCAAGTTTGTTGAATATAAAACAGAGTACACAACTATGTATTTCAAAACAGGGGTTTTCTTTCTATTTCGGCGCAGTCCTTTTTATTCAGGAAACAGAGCTTTCATATTAAAAGAAACAAAGTTTTTTCATTGAAAACAGAGTGTTTTGATTTTTTGAACACGCGGGCATTTTTATTTGAAACCCAGTGGTCCCCACAAGTTCTTTTTAATCGCAATCGGAAGAATAGTTTTGAAGTTTAAAAGTTTCTTGTTGATATGGCGAAGTTCCGATGCGATCATCGCAATCGGAAGTCACAAGTATTACCTCCGTTTTTTGTTATGTCCGATTGATATGTTCCGATGCGATGCATTCATCGCAATCGCAACTATTTTGATCGCCCTCCACTTTAAAGCCAAGGTCCGTGGGTGGTGTGGTCCCATAGACCACGCGGCAGTGATACGTTGAATCACAAGCGTTTTTAACATGGCTCGACTGCAATATGAAGTTCTGGACCCGAAATAGTTTATGGACTCAAATTTATATTTGATCGCATGTTCAAAAGGCCCGTATGCAGAAAATCTCTAGTGGACGTGATATGGTTTATGTGATGGATTTTATATTTCATCGCGCGCACAAATGGTGACGTCACGTCAGCCATTTTGTAACGCGAAAATTATCATTGCAATATGGTTTAAAGACTTTGAAGTCCGGCGGAGTAATGTTTTGGTTCATCACGCGATGGAAGAGTTCATTTGTTAAAGTTTTGTTTTAATGTTGATTAACGTTTTAACGTTATAACATTTGTTTTGTTTTATAGCGCGACAAAGGTTATTAAACCTTGGCACACATATATATTATAAGCGCTATAGTGAGGTGGGCCCGAAAGGGAAATGCATAGGTTTTAAGTTTAAGTTTTATTTTTAATATAGTTTTTATTTTATGTTATTTTCGGAGTCACATATAATGTGAAAAGCCCGAAGGCTATTGTAATGTTTTTTGTGTTTATGCACAACAGTGCGGAAAAGTTTTTACACAACAGTGTTGCGTTTTGTTTTATAACAGAGACAGAGAGTTAGTTTATGTGCACTGTGTCATAGCAACAGTCACTATTTTGTAATCCCTCTATGAGAGGAAGAAGAAGTTTTTGTATCAGTTTGTTTTGTTAATGAATAGAAGTGCTTTTTCACAGTGTTGAAACTCTGTCTCGTGAAGAAAATTTTTATATTTCTCTGTGTTAAAGAGGAGATTTTTATTCTCTCTAGTTTGTTCAGTAATTCTCAGAAATTCCAACAAATATCTATAGGAAGGGTTTAATGTCCAAATGTTGTTTTCGTTCTCGCTTATTAAGAAAATACACATGCATGATCTTTCATTTTTTCCTTCACTTGTTTGTTTTAATTTAGATTATTCACCTATACAGTTATTGTACTACCTGTGATATCTAAGTTGGTAAAGGAGACTGACCGCTTCTAGTTTCAGTACCGGAAATGCGGTTAAACCCCAAGCTCTAGCTTAATCGATATTTTGAACATAGCACAGTTGGTCGAATACCCAAAATTGGGCAGCCAGATACTTACAAACTTCTCCTTATGCGTTTTTATAGTCATATTCCATAAGTTTAATATGTTACCGTAGAAATATTTTCATACCACAATGTATATGCAATTATCTTGATTCAGTGAATTACTAGTTAAGTTTTAATATGGAAAATACTTCCTGGATACTATTCTTCTTTCCTGTTAGTTGTCATTGTATGAAAAATTCTAGGGTAACTTAATTAGCCATATATGTGGGGTTGTATTTCCCATTAATTTAATTAGTTAATGCCTAAAGGGAACAACCTCTAGTTCCTCCTCTGGAGCGCGATTAAACCCCTCGGGCATATATTATACAATCACCAATTTTCTCATCATGACAGTAAATCCCTAGGAAATAAACTTCCTTGTATAACTATACTGTACTGCTACCAGGCCTAGATTAATGACTTTGCTTAACTTTGGAAGACATGTTCTTCTATTGGTCCTACGGTATACTATTGTACTAGTTACGTTATACACACACAATATTGCAGTCTCAAATTCAAGTAATGAAATATATATATATATACAAAAAATACTTATTTGTTTCAACTAGACATTTTTGTAACCTTAGCTGATCCTCCCAATCATGAGAAGGGCGATGACGTTCTGTTCTCTCCACTGAGTTCCTGCTCTGTACAATTCACATAGTTGTTTCACCGTTATTTTATAGGGCACAGGACCACCATCCAGCCACTAATAACCAGAGTTTCAGAATCTCCACTGGTTCAAGACCAACTAGGAAGCCTTCCCATAGGCAGGACGTTGCCTGTCACATATTTCTTTTTGTTTTTCTTTCTCTTGTCTCTTTTCAGATTTGTTGGAATCATTTTCTAGCCAACCCCTTCTTCTCTACAGATTTCCCTTAAATCTTAGGAGGTGGTTGTACCTGTTACAACTAAATTCATTACCAACTAACTCTATTTCTTTTCTTCAAAATAAATAATCATCATATATTCATTTATATAAACCAAGTAATCATTAGGCGAAACATTCATAAATTATTCTAACTATTATAAGTTTCTTAATTAAGTTTATAAAAGAAATAAACAGTTACTACAATAACAATAATTTTTAACAATTGATAAAATTAATAAAATCTTAAACAACATGAGAGTTATACCTGTCAAGCTTACAAAAAAATTTAATCCATGTACATTATAATATTTAAAATAAATCCAAAAAAATAATTAAAAAGTTTATTGTAATACTATTTTTAATAATAATAAAAATATAAATTTATTTAATATTTTCAAAACAATTTAAAATAAATATTTTATTTTTAAAAATTAAAATGAATATATATATATATATATATATATATATATATATATATATATATATATATATATATATATATATATATATAAGTAATTGATGAAATAGATTTTTTTTTAATTTTTTTCTTACTTAATTTAAACCAAAAACATGAGTTTAAGTGTCCATGAATTTTTTAGAGTGTTAAATCTATTTATTATTTTATTAAATAAGTTATATATTAAATAGAATCAAATAATTAACAAAGAATTAAAATGGGTCATTGTTTAAGATATTTATCAATAATTAAAAATGAACTCGTGTATCTTTTTAGAAGGTTCAAAAGGTTCAAGATGTGTATCTTTTAGAAGGTTTAGAAGGTTTAAGATGTGTATCTTTTCTACGAAGGTTCAGAAGTTGAAATTTTTACCACACGAAGCTAAAATCCCGAGGAACTTCATGTACAAATTTTAGATCTTGGTTCGCAACATTTTCAGAGATATGATATGTGGAAGTTAGGGTTTTTGCAAGCTCCCGAATTTCATCTAAAAGAGGTGACATTGGGAAAATCATCATAACTCTCTCTCTAAATATCGGATTGGAATTCTGTAAAAAATGGCCGAAAGTACATAGACTATAGTTTCCTATGGATCAATTTCGGAGCCGAAGGAGGAACCAATGACACATGGCACGTCGTACAAGTTCGCTCTACTGAACTGGTCCATAATTAGGTCATTGTGGGAGATTCGACATAACTTTTACTTGAAGCATCCAAATCAAGTCAGACCTGTGGCATTCGAAACAAGATTAAGAGTGTTACTACAGGACCAAATTTTAGATATTGAAGGTCCGAAATCACAGAGATAATTCAGTTTGAATATCAAGCTCCTAAAAAACAAAAAAAATGTGCATATTTTTTTTCAAATTGCATAAGTCTTGCTTGAAAAATCAGTTTGAAGTGATTCCAAGGGCATACTGAAGCATAGATATCAGTATTGGGTTTTAAAATTCCCCTTCAAAAGAATTCAACGCCCATTATGCCCTCAGAATACTCTACTATGACTCATGAAGATGAATAAGTGCAACATGATATATCAAAATTACAAGAGCAAGTGCATCAAATTTCGCTCTCGCAAAGAACAACATAAAATGAAATGGAAATTTTGAAGAAAGGCATGGAAGCTAAGACGGATGGTTTGAAGAAAGGCATGGAATATAATACGGATGGTTTGAATAAATGCGTGGAAGCTAATATGGATGGTTTGAAGAAAGGTGTAGAAGCTAAGATCGATGGTATAGAAGAAAAAATGAAAGACAACATGGAAGACATGAAGAATGATCTAATGGAAGGTTTGAAGGAAGGTTTGACAAAGTTGATACAAGAAATGATTCCTAATGGTGAAAATATAGTAGAGGAAACTCATGATGAGAATAAAATAAATTGTGATTTCATAAACTCGAACGTTGGATGGAAGACCCACCACATTCCAAAGATCGATATGAGGAAGTTTGATGGCAAGGATTTTGTAACATGGATAATACAGATGGAGCAATATTTTGATCTCAATAACATGCAAAACACACAAAAGGTACGCATTGCAAATTTATATTTAGAACAAAATACATTTGTATGGTATCAATGGCTTTTTTCCCATATAAAAATTGTCACTTGGTCAATTTTTACAGAGGAAATGATAGCACATTATGAGGATACAAGGAGAAACACCTTCTTTAGCCAATTGATAAATCTCAAACAAAAGGGTTCAATGGGGGAGCACATTGAGGACTTCCAAAAATTGAATATAAGGGTAACTAATATTCGCGAGGAACACATGATTGATGTTTTCATAGGGACTTTAAAGGATAACTTCATCCAACATGAGGTTCGCCTTTGGGAACCTGATTATAATATTCCCAATTAGCAGTAGCTAATTGGAAATATTAATATTTGGCCAGTTTACTTTTATAAAGTTAAGTCAGTTAATAAAGTGGGTGAGAAGACACTCAGCCTACACTTAGGAGATAAACATTCCCTAAAGTCGCTTGAGCACATTATTATTTCACAACGTGGCGCTCAGGGGTTGAAGGGGAAGCGTGAGGGAAGTGGCGGCATGGGCAGCATGGGCCCATGACAACGCAGAGAGAGAGGGACAATGCAGTTTCAGTGGGGCCTAGGTGAGAGCAAGGCTCTCCAAGCATAAAGAGAGGAAGAGGCTCTTCATTGAAGGATTCGATTAGGCATCTTTGTTTTGTCTCTTGACATTGGGCACACTTTTGTTGTTGAGTGCAGTCTGCAAGTGTTGTTCAACACACCAGGTGTCTCCGAGTGGAGATCCAAAACTAAACCTCGGGGGACTTCGAGTGTCTGCTCGGGTGAGGAGTTCTATCTATTTATTTTTAGGTGGGAGTCACAATGTCTTCATCCAGGGTTTACACACTTGCTTGGACAACGCAGTCTTGAGGAGAGATCATGTGGTTCTTGGAGGAGGAAGTGTCAGGGGTGTAGATTTATCAGGGGATTCAGCTCAGAATAATGAGAAGGGATCAACCCTTAGCTATTCCTTCATCTTGTTAGAGGAGGAGGCCTCCATTTGCAAAGATACATTCAGGGCCAGCGTATTCCACTTGGGATAGAGTTATTCCTCAAGGGAGGTGATTTTCTTTGGTCATCCATTCTGGAAACCCTTCCTGGCCTTTTCTAGGTATTAGGAGGAGAGCTCATTCCCAAAGTCTCATATTTTTCTGAGTAGGGGAACAGCCCCAAAGAGCCATCCTATTCCAGCAATAGCAGCAGTAGCAACAGCAGTGGGAGATAACGCAGTCATTGATAAAGCAACCATTCCGGGAGTATTTTTTAGAGTATTTCTAACTTGCCGTGTGCAGGCCAAGGTGCCATCATTCTGATCACCTTTGTACTCATTGTATCTTTTAGTGATATAATAAAATGGCTCAACTTTCTTCATATTTTGCATTATGTATGTGATGTCTCTCTATTTTATGTAGTTTCATGTTTATGTTGCTTTATATTGTTTTTTATTTCTACTCAGAATATTACAGTGGTGTCAGAGCTCATAGATTTGGCTCAAACTGTGGAGAAGATTGTCTATGACACCAGCAGGAAAACCATATATCACTTCTCGGGGAAGGAAGTACAAGGACCAAGAGCATAGGCTTGAGACCACTTTTAGAGAGGGAGGCTGCATTCTGGTTGTGGACAGAGAGGAGGAAGGACCGATGGCAGGTGATAAAGATGAAGGAAGGGAGTTTGGGGAACTCCTAAAATATGTGCAGGAGATATTGAGGATAATAGAAGATATGGGGTAGAAGTTTACCGCAAACCAGAGATAGAGTGAAACCCCAAGGGGTTTTCGCATCAGAGAAGGGTCTGCCACTTCCCACCAGTTGCAGAAACAACTCACAGCTACTCCCCCACGTTCCACGATGCCCACATTTCTAGCTACAGGCATGAGAGCAGGAGCATCTCAGGAATTGGAGCCAGTTCATATGGGGGATTATTTTGTCGAGTATCAGTCCTATGGGCAAGAGTTTGGTGAGGCTCTCTCTTTCCATGATTTTGTTCAGCTCAAGAAGGACAGCAGGCCCCATAACCATAATAGAGGGGGCATATACACACAGGATGGGAATGTACAACATATAATGGGCAGATTTTTCTTGACAAAATTTGACGGATCCTCCAAATTTTCAATAAAGGCTTGGGTGGAGAAGTTGGATATCTATTTCCAGCTTAATCAGATGGCAGAGGGAGAGGCCATCAAGGTGGCAGCGCTGCACCTAGAGGGAGAGACCCATGATTGGTGGTTCCACGGGATGGCCATGCTGGGTCACTCAGCGGTGACAGCATATGCAGAGTTTACACGGAGATTGGCAGAGCGGTTTGATCGGTGGGATCCGGAGGAGCACTTTGTTGAGTTGGCCAAGCTCAAATAGACCAGGAGCTCGGACACCTACATTTCCGAGTTTTTGAGACTCTTCGTGATGGTACCTGACTTGTCTTCAACTAGGGTGACACACATGTTCATTTATGGGTTGGAAGAACCTTTGTGGGGGTTAGTTAGATCTACGAGGCCGGCTACACTTCACAATGCAGTTGGGAGGACCAGGGATTTGCAGGATGCCCTGCCAAGACCAGAGCTCGTTTCCACCAAAGACTGGCATTTCAACCGAAGGGGAAGGACACGAGGGTTCCACATCCGAAGGGGAACCAAGGCTGGGGGCCTTTGGACGATGAGACCCGGAGAGACTTGAAACGAAGAAGCTATGCTTCACATGCCAGGAGCCATGGGCACCGGGACATCGTTGTGCCGCTGGGAAGGCACACTACATATAGGTCTTCTCCAATAGTGATGGGGAAGAGAATGCATATGAGGAGATGGAGGCAAGAGGCAGCGGTGTAATACAGAGAGGGGATCATCCACCACCTCCACCACCAGGAGCAGGAGGGGCAACATTTGCACCTACTAGGGGAGTCCTTGCTTCTTTGCGAGGGGTTTCCAAATACTTGACACTGCGTGTCCAGGGTACTGTACAGGGACAACGTGTTTCAATATTAGCAGACAATGGGGCTACCCACAATTTTATTGATGCATAGTTGGTAGAGCGGAGGAGCATACCGATAAAGAGCTTTGATGGGTTTTCAGTACTGGTACCAGGTGTTAAAACCATGCAGTGTGCCAGGTATGTGCCAGCCTTGGAATTGACTATGGGGACTTACACTCTGATGGATCATTTCTTTTTGGTGGACATTCTGGACATCAACATGACACTGGGAGTGCAGTGGTTGATCACGCTGGGGAAGTTCACTACAAATTGGGAGACCTTGGAGATGGAGTGGACAAACAAGAAGACCTGGAAGCATGAGATGATTCGGGGCATGCACACTTATTCGCCACAGACACTTTCAACACACCAGATGAAGGCTGACTTCCGGAAGGGAGATATAGAGTGGGCAGTAGATCTGCGTGTTTCTGAGGTAGGTTCTACGGGGCAGGTTGTACACCCAGATGTGCAGTCGATTTTGGATAGGTATGCCACTATTTTTGGAGATATACCACCAAGGCAACCACCGGATTGGGGGTTTGAGCACACCATTGAGCTGGAGCAAGGAATCCAGGCTATGATTACTACATCCTATAGGCGTCCTAAATCCTACAGGGATGAGATTGAGAGAGCTATCCATGAGCTCTTAGCACTTGGGCACATTCGACCCAGCACTAGCTCGTTTACTTCCTCTGTTGTACTAGTGAAGAAGAAGGATGCCACACTGAGGATGTGCATCAACTATAGGGCTCTCAGCAAGAAGACCATGAAGAACTGATACCCCATCCCACGGATTGATGAGTTGATGGATGAGTTGAGGGGATCGAAGTTCTTCTCGAAAATTGATCTAAGATCGGGTTACCATCAAATCCGTGTGAGGGACTAGGATGTTCCCAAGGCCGCTTTCAGATGTCACTACGACCACTTCGAGTTTCTGGTGATGCCCTTCAAGCTATTTCTAAGAGTATTTCCAGCTTGCCATGTGCAGGCCAAGGTGCCATCATTTTGATCACCTTTATACTCATTGTATCTTTCAGTTATATAATAAAATGGCTCATCATTCTCCATATTGTTCATTATGTATGTGATGTCTATCTATTTGTTGTAGTTTCATGTTTATGTTTCTTTATATTGTTGTTTATTTCTACTCGGAATATTACACTGATTCATTGGATAAGGCATTGAGGTTGGGAAGAAAAATTGAATGTAAAATTATGGCGACAAGGAAGCCTACCACTCACATCTATAAAGATGGAAGTGTTGCTACTCCTATACTTCCACAACCTACAATGTTGACACCACAACAATTGGAAGAAAAAAGAGCAAAAGGGATTTGCTACAGTTGTGATAGAAAATACACTAAAGGTCATAAGTGTGCTGAGAAGAAGTTATTTTAAATAGATTGTGAAGAGGAGGAAGAAAATGAACAAGGAACTTCAAATGAAGAGGATATACACCAGGAACCAACCCTAGAGAAAGAATAAATGAGTCTGACCATATCATATAATGCATTGGTAGGAATTACCACTCCTCAAACTCTTAAGATAGAAGGACATATCAAGAAGAAAAAGGTAACAATGTTGATTGATTCGGGTAGTACCCATAATTTTATTCATTGTAAGGTAGCCAAGGAATTGAATTGCTTTCTATACCCATTACCAGAATGTCAAGTGATGGTTACAAATGGAGAACTATAAATTTCTCTGGAAAATTCCATAATATCAAGCTAACCATGGGGGAATATGTATTGAATAGTCAAATGCTTTCCATTCTAATGGGAGGTGTTGATGTTGTACTAGGAGTACAATGGTTACAATCTTTGGGGACGATAGCTTTTAATTTTCAAGAACTTTTCTTGATTTTTTTTTGGAAGGAAAGGAAGTTGAATTATGGGGTATTAAAGGGAAGCTGGGAAAGATAATAAGCTCTAATGTCATGGAAAAGCTTATGAAGAAAGAAAAAAAAGGCATAATTTCACAATTATTCTCACTATAAGTTCCAACATCAAAATCATCTATTTCTCCACATCTCTAAAAAGTCTTGGACAATCATTCCAAGGTGTTTGAAACTCCCAATGGAATCCCACCTATTCGTGATCATGACCATGCTATTCATTTGATTCCAGGAAGTGTTCCTCCAAATATCAGGCCTCACATATATCCTTATGTCCAAAAGAGTGAAATTGAACATATGATTGCAGGAATGTTAGAGACTGGTACAATTCAACTTAGTCAAATTTATTTCTCTGCTCCAGTAGTATTGGTGCACAAGAAGGATCGGTCATGGTGCATGTGTCTAGATTATAGGGAGATCAATAAGCTCACTATTAAAGATAAATTTCCCATTCATGTGATTGATGAATTATTGGATGAATTACATGGAACAATTTATTTTACCAAGTTGGATCTTCATTCAGGATATCATCAAATTAGAATGAAGGCTGAAGATATTCCAAAAACAACATTTCGAACTCATGAGGGTCATTATGAATTTTTGGTCATGCCTTTTGGCCTTACCAGTGCACCTTCTACATTTCAAGGGTTGATGAATTCCATTTTCAAACCCTTCCTAAGAAAATTTGTGTTAGTATTTTTTGATGATATACTAATCTACAATAGGTCTTGGAAGGATCATGTTCAACATGTTGACAGGGTACTCAAACTATTGGAGGAGAAACAATTATATTCAAAAACCTCCAAATGTTTCTTTGGAGTACAAGAGGTGGAATATCTGGGTCATATTGTATCTTAGGAAGGTGTTAAGGTAGACCCTAACAAAATTAAATCCATTAAGGAATAGAAAGTCCCCACAATCATAAAGCAGTTACAAGGATTTCTCGGATTAACAAGGTATTATTGCAAGTTTGTTAAGAATTATGGGAGAATAGCATCACCTCTAACAACATTATTGAAGAAAGATGCATTTTCATGGACTCCTAAAGCAACTAAGGCCTTTGAACATCTTAAAGAGGAAATGTGCCTAGCACCGGTCTTAGCTACGCCAAACTTCACAAAAACCTTTATTGTGGAGTGTGATGCTTCGGGAAATGGAATTGGTGTTGTTTTAATGCAAGAATGAAAGTCATTCAATCAAGGAAAAGTATTTACAGAAAGCTATTTATGAGAATGAAATGTTGGTAATACTACATGCACTATAGAAATGGCGACCTTACCTAATGGGAAGACACTTCCAGGTTAAAACTAATCATGATATTCTTAAACACTTTTTGGAAAAAAAATTATCTTCAGAAGAGAAAAAAAAATGGGTCAAAAAGATGTTGGGTTATGACTTTGAAATCATCTACAAAAAAGAGAAGCTAAATGTTGTTGCAGATGCACTCTCAAGAAAGGATGAAGAGGTGGAAGCATTGCTTTGTGCCATTTCTATTATCCAACTAGATTGGATAACCGAAACAATGGATGAATGGAATAAGGACGAAGAAGTGTGGACACTCATTCAAAAGTTGTAGCAAGATCATAGTACATCTGATACATTTAGTTGGAAAAATGATTCCTTATGGTACAAATATCGTTTATATCTTTGTAATAATTCCCAACTAAAATAAAATATTATTTTGGAATCGCACACTTCTCCTTTAGGAGGACACTCAGGATTTTTAAAAACTTACCACAGGGTGAAGAAAGAATTTTTTTGGGATGGCCTTAAATATGATATTCAAAAGTTGGTGGAGATATGTTTGGTGTGTCGGAAAAATAAAGTTGAGACAATTAAGACCCCAAGTCTTCCACAACCTTTATCCATTCCAAGTCAATGTTGGGAGGAGATTTCAATGGATTTTATCACAGGTTTACCCTAAGTCCAAAGGAAAGAGTGTCATCATGGTGGTCGTTGATAGAATTACCAAGTATGCTCACTTTTGCACATTATCTCATCCATTTAAAGTAAGTACAATTGCTACTGCATTTATGGAAACAATTCAAAAGCTACATGGAAACCCAAAGATTATTGTAAGTGACAGAGTTCCCATTTTTACTGGAAATTTTTGGACGGAATTATTTTCTTGTTTGGGTACTCAACTAGCTCATAGCTCATCTTATCATCCTCAATCTAATGGTCAAACTGAGATAGTGAACAAATGTTTGGAAGGATATCTTTGTTTTTTTGTATCTGATAAAAAAACACAATGGGTCAAGTGGTTACCTTTGGTTGAATGGTGGTATAACACTTCCTTCCATACTACAGCAAAAATGACCCCATTTATGGCACTTTATGGGTATCATACACCGTCTATCACATCATATTTAAGAGAAATTTCTAAGGTTCAAGTAGTGGAAAATCACACCAAGCATCAACAAGTTCTACAACTATTAAAGGATAACCTAAATTTGGCACAAAATCGAATGAAACAACAGGTAGATCAACATCGCAGCGAGAGAAGTTTTGATGTAGGAGACTGGGTATTTTTACGGCTACAACCATACAAACAAATTTCCCTCAAGAAAGCTAAGAAGGATAATAAATTATTGCCAAAGCACTATGGTCGTTACAAGGTGTTGCAAAAGATTGACATTATGGCATACAAATTGGAGCTTCCTGCTTCTTCGCGAGTGCATCCAATTTTCCATGTTTCATGCTTAAAGAAGGTTATAGGTGACAAACTTCCTATTCAAACAATATTGCCAGAACTTGATGAGGAAGGAAAAATCATATTGGAACTTGAAGCAGTCACGGAAACAAGAACTCGACAGTTACGAAATCGATCAATTTCAAAGTATCTCATCAAGTGGAAGAACTTACCCATTGAAGATTCTATATAGAAAGATGAGAATTTTATACAGAAGCATCCAGAGCTACTCAAGCGTTGAGGACAACACTTTTCTGAAGGAGAGAGGCATGTTAGGTCCCTATATTACTAGTGTAGTCCCTTATTGTTATTAGTGTAGCCCCCTTATTGTTATTGTTGTACCCCTGTAACCCCCATATTGTTATTATTGTGCCCTTACATTATTATTGTTAGGCCGGCTAGGATTATATTGTGACCCCATGGACTCCTATATATAGAAGGAGATTTTTTCATTTGTATCATCCAAGAAATGTTCATTTATGTAATGTAAAGGAGGTTTCCCCCTCGAAGTGGCTTATTTCTAAGGCGTTGATCTATTTTTCTTCTATTTTTGGAGCTGGTTTCATAACAAAAATTTATTTCAATTTCACATTTTATTTCACTTTCACAATTCGAGTTATCAATCAAATATTTCCCTATCTATGCTAAATAATATAATTTTATATAAAAAATTTAAAATTTAAGAAAACTTATATTTCTTTTATAAATATTTTAATATAAAACTTAAATAAATAGTCAATGTTGACATTAGTAGAATCTTTCAATATTAGAAATTAGTAGAATCTTTCCATACTAGAAAGGAAAACGTAATTACAAGTAAAATAATATAGTTATAGAGAAATGTGTAATTCTTTCAATTCTTAATACAAAATATTAATAATAATAAATTATTCAAAAATATAATTTAAATAATGTAAAATTACACATGGTGTATGTATAGGTAAAAATAGAAAATTAAGATAGATCCAAGTAAATCACAGATTTATCAACACTAAAAGGGATTAAACATTGAGGTGTATAACTTTTTTCAAGTTTTCTTTCTCAGAAGATATTTACTTATAACGATATTTGATCCCTCTTAGTCCTTGGTATATTTATGATTAAGATCTTATCATATAAATGAGAAATTATCATTTTTTAACCATACAAGTAAATATAAATACCAGTTTAAAAACAAATAGAAATTAGGAGAAAATTATTTGAAAACTAAAATACTACTAATACTACAAAAATGCTTAGGTCATTGCTAAGGTTGATTATTTCCAGCATAGGAAGCTTAGAGAGGCTATTGAGATTGAAAGACATGCTATAAATATCAATAGGGTTGATGGTTGGAAATTGAGTAAGAGATGGACTCCAGCTCTCTCTATGTCATCCCTTCCCCTCTAGCTTGGATTCTTTTTGGGTTAGATCTTTTAGTTTATTACATGGTTTTATTTCCCTTAATTTTTTCTAATTTTTATTTTCTTCCTTATTTTATTAACAATCACCTAGCAATATTCTTTAACCTACATCCTTATTATTATAATATTTTTTTTATTTTTTTTATAGTATTTTGATCTCATTCTAACCCCTTTATCCTTATTCTTTACATTAATTTATTTGGTTAAAATATGTATTCTCCTAATAACCCATACTTTTTAAAGATTCTTAAACTTTAAGAATAATTATATGATATTGATAATAAAATTTGTAAATTAATTTTTTTATTCTTATTTTATTTTTTTATAATAACCTTTTATTTATAAATAAAATTTATTTTGAAAATTATTTGGTATTATCTAATAATTATTTATTGAAATTAACCTATTTAATAAATATTTTATAACAACCGGTTTGAAATTTATTTTCTTAATAACTAATTAACTAATTACCTAATTCACTAACGACTATCTCCGGGCAATGATGCATCCAAACTATATATTCATGAAGATCAATTAACTTTTTCACCTTTTCCTGAGGATGGAACACATTAGTTGGTTTGAAACATCGACCAAATCCTAATGATGTGATTAATCCGAAAGATATTCTTCTACATTATGTATCACAAAAGTCTTAGATCTAACAAAAATACTATTGTTCACTCTATAATAACTATAAATCTCTCTCTCGAACGCGAGGAAATAAAATACCTATACAGAAACATCAAATACAATATCTATGATGACCAAAAATATATATTATTTTCTCTGGAATCCCTTCCCAGAACACACACACAAGTTTATATCATCATGGGGACCATTGCTGCAAATTATACTCCATCTAATAACATACTACACATATCTAAAATCACATAAAACATATGTTACTTTCTATGCAACCCTTTCTCATAACAAACACACCAATTTTAATCGTCTTCTGGACCGTCAATACAATTTATACTAGAGCCCAGAGCATACTACTCACAAGCTATTAAAGCAAATCTCTAAATTGAGTCTGGCGTGGATTAGGACTTACTTTTTGGGTTGGTAAATATACTTTGAGTTGCTTGTTATTAAATGAAAATGGCATATCGCAGGCTGTTATGAACCATCAAAGAATTTTTGTTAGTAGTGGAAGTGGCAGGATCTCACGCTGCAAACAAAATTGATCTCAATTATCACAATCATCTCAAGCTTCCTCGGTGGCATCATTAGGATGATGAGGGTGGGAGAGATCATGATGGCGGCCTGAAAAACAGGTGAAAATACCCCACATACATGGAATCACGTAGGCAGAGTCATGGTTATTAACATTTAATTGAAGTTGTTGGTGATGATCGATTCCACGTGGAGGTAAATTACATTCATCTACAATATAAGAGAAATCTCTCTACTGGCTGCCCATAGCAAATCATAGGCATTTCTTGATACCCATGATCAACACACGACACATTTTGGGTGTTGAGCAGTCCTTCCTTCAAACACACCCTTAGATGATTAGGCCAAGTAGATCATGTCCCCGCTCTCACTAGAAGGCTTTACATTTGATGAAATGACACTGAAAGATTGTTGGTTTCCTTGAAGAGTCCATCTCCCAAAACGATATTTTGCACTCAACACTGAAAATCACTGCAAGAGAAACACTTTTATGCAGAAACCATCAATAAATCGTTAAACTATCAAGAAATAGTTTAGCAAGAAGCAACTCTAACTATTAGTTTTTTCTTAACTATTAATTATTAATCCGACGTCCTAAAAATCTTCAATCGTCTAACATTCCTTCCAATGGTACAGACCAGTACAGAATGGCAGTTGGGGGAGTTGTTTTCAAAGAGGAACACCTTATGACGTAATTAATCTAAAGTAGCTATAAATTACATGGTTTTGGAGATTTTTAACGCTAAACATTTAAATTAATTTAAATTAGTTGTCAACTACTTTTTACTAACCAACAACACTACATGTTACACTTGTAGCATGTTATATTGTTTTTGTTTTTAATAAAAAAATCTTGACGTTCTATTAGTTTGGAAATTTCTAAATAGTTTTTATAAAAGTTCTTTAAAGTTTTGAAAAAATTAATATTAAACTAAATATTTTGAAAATAAAAAATAAATTTTGATTTTTTTTTTTTTTTTTTTAAATTTAAATTTCTATTTTTGGTTCATTTATACGAAATGACTAATTTCACGGTGTCTAAAATTAAATTGTAAAAAATATTAATTAAAAACAAAAAATCAAAAAACTCTTGTACCCAAGTGTCATAATATTAATAAAAAAGTACATCTATCAAATCTAAATATTTAGAAAATGAATTGTCATTCTATGAAGTACCAAAACAAGTGTCATAACATCTAATAAATAATACACTTATCAAATCTAAATATTGATGCTTAATAATTTAATTAATACACCTTACTTTTTTTAATATCTATTTTTATTATATAATTCTACTAATAAAAATTTACAATAAATATACTCATTCATATATTATATTATATCATTTTTAATTTTGTAAATAATAATTAGATTATATATATATATATATATATATATATATATATATATATATATATATATATTTTGTAATTAATAATTGGATAATGAATTTAATATAAAATAAATAACAACATATTTTTAAGAGATATAAATCTGATATTATGTGTAAGATTATTTTAAATTGGGGCCTATAATTACTATGTAATATACTTTATATATACATGTTTTAGGAGGTTTTTAACTTTATAAACATTTAAATTAATCTAAAGTAGGTATCTATTACATGGTTTTGGAGGTTTTTAATTCTATAAACATTTAAATTAATCTAAAGTAGATATCAAATATATGATTTTGGAGGTTTTTAATTCTAAACATTTAAATTAATCTAAATTAGCTATCAAACAATTTTCTATTTAACCTTATTTATTTATTATTTTAAATAATTATAAAAATTTAACATAAAATTGAAACTTATTAATCCATGCTTATTACATTTGTTACACTTATTTATTTATTATTTAAAAAAATTATAAAAAATTAATATAAATTAACATGGTGACGAAAAAAAATTCATAAAAGTGCAGAATTTCACTCTCCACATACTTTCATTTCGAAATATAATGACTTCAAAAACATCTGAGAAAGTTATGAGAATATATTAACATCTAAAATACAAAAAAAACTAAAACTCATAATCCCATAAACTATTTTTAATCTCAGAAATTAAAATTTCATAATCATTCTAAATTAAAAATCCAATCTAGTTGAGTTTCCCTCAAAGCTGCATTCTCTAAGTTATGATAGAGGGGGGCTTTGTGCTGCAACCTGTCACATTTGCAGCACACCGCTTATCCATTTCGTCTGATTTCCGAGAAAGTATAACACGATATTTCCCGCGATATTATTCCCTTTCTCGCTGGTTCCTCGCCTCGGGTATCGTAATGGGTAATATGTTGGTGAAGAAAGGGATCGGCTTATGTAATCAAACGTGGTGGCATACCTCGTGAGCACTATGATTTTCTCTGGCCTCCTGCTTATATCTTTGTCCATCCTTCACACCGTTTTCGAAGTGCTTCAGAGGATCTTGGACCAGGGTTTCCATTTTTGGATAAAATATGGCAGTTGGTGTCCGTCATTTGAAGGGGGATTCAGGGGTTCTCGATATATCTAGCGTATATATTCTTTCCCAGGCTGGTGTTTAAGATTGTGCGCAGTGAGAGATCTGGACATTTAAGTATACTTGGTGAAGCATATTCAGAAATAGAATGCTAAAACCCATTATAATTTTCTATCAATAATGTGTATATTTATCTGGTTCAACGGTTTAATCAGTGTCAATTGAAAAGTTTTTCTTTGAAATGGATTTCTAGCTCATGCCATTCGATGAAATGGGTTTCCCTTGTTCTTTCTCATTTCATTTCAAATAATTTCTATAAGTGTGTTTTGTTTTTTTTTTTTTAATATGAATTAGGCTAGCTTCTATTAATCATGGTATAAAAAATTATACAAAAAGACATAACGGATTATCCCATATGTTGAGAAGATTAGCTTACCTCTGTCTTATTTGGGACAAAAAAGCAAGAGTTGGAATTGTCCATTATAGGGAAACCAGCTCATAGATTATCTTAATGTATCCTGTTTGTCTAGATTATGGTAATAAGCAAAGAAAACAACTATGAGAATATATAGACTAAAAAAGAAAAAGAGCAGTAACTGACAGTTACAGAGATTTTTTCTCATCATCCTCGTAATTAGGTGTCTTTTCCACGACCGGGCAGCCAAATTCCAAACCCATGTCTTCCTCTGCAGCAGATGGCAAGGCTGAGGACATCGTTGGTTGCGAGGGGGACTCGAGGCCCTGAATAGTCAAATCTTTCGCACCCTAGTTGATGCCCATTTCCTCCTTTTGCTAGCTACCATCAGGGTGGAGAAACCGAAAGCACATGTCGTCGTCCACAGGGAGCTTGATGGGGAGGCTACGCAATTTCTTGGGAATGGGAGGCACAAAGACCGGGATGGTGGACCTACGCTTCCTATTCCTCCTAATTTGCTGGAGCTATTGGTCGTTGGAGGGACCTTCGCTGCGATGCACCCTAGAGTTTGGTTCCAATATACGCTCAAGGTCTGGCACGGGAGGACCGAGAGACAGGAACCCAAAGAAGCTTCTATAACCTCTGTCATGGACCTTAGATAAAGAGACGAGCCTCCATAGGGGTGACGGGAAGGTTCACTTCTCCCTCGGTTGCGGAGGGAGCGCATGCGATGGCGATGAGGCATAGTTGCCAATGCCAAAGCAGAGCAAGGTGTTGACAGAGGCGAGATGCAGGATGAAGCGAGCAAAAGAATGCTAGAGGAGCGAAAGGGAGAGCCCGTCTGCAAATTGAACCAAAATGGGGCAAGCCAAAGGTGAGGCAAATTAAGTGGGGGTTGATGGGTACCCTGCCATCAAAGCTAATGTCTTATCAACCTTTGAATGCCAGGGATGCGAGCGGGATGGAAAAGACCACCTTTACCTCCCTTCTGCTGGAATTTATTGCCAAGATCTCCCATGAGCAGCATGGTATGTCTCGTACTCTGCCAGATGTCCAGGTGAATGCATGTCGGGTGTATTCGAATGCTTTGGGCATTTGGCAGACTCTCAGTGACTAGCACCTGCATCCAGAGGTTCGAGATCCTTGTGCACCAGTTGGTTGCAAGTAGTTCATAGAGTTTCATCTTCAACAGATTGAAAGTTGCTAGAGAAAAGGAAAGACTCGTGGTCGACTCCCTTGTTGGCAAGGAGACCTGCCACTGCATTGGGTTTCGTTCGGACATGGTTAAAAGTGATGGCTTTGTAGATTTGAAGCCATTGCTCCAGTTGACTCATTCTGGTTGATAAGCACCCGTTGTTGGAGACTTTTGAGGCTAGAGTGCCATTGAGGAGTCAAACAACTGCTTGAATGATAATATGAGAATATCCTTCTACTTCAAGAGGAAATAAATTGAGATCCCTTGCTATGATGATACCCTAGATGAGACCCTCCAGCTCAGCAGAATTGTTGTTGTCCCAACCAATGGAGCCGAAGAAGATATGTAGGGGAGAACCTTCAGAATTTCGAAAAATTCCCCCAAAGCCAACCTCACCGGGATTGCCTTTTCGTCGAAGTTGAGCTTGACGAGCTTGTGAGGGGGCGGTGTCCAGAAGTCAGGAGAGGTGGTTGGCAAGCAATGGAGAAGGAGCAACATTAGTGAAGTTGGAAAGCGCAAGATTCCAGTCGGCCCAAATAATGCTTTCGGGAGGAGAGTTAGGAAGATCGGAGCTTGACCATTTCTTAAGGGTCAAGGTTTCTTTTAAATAATTGCAGAATTTGGTCCAGACCATCTCCTGGCTCTCTTTGGTTTCTTTGAATATTTTGTTGTTTCTTTCTTTCCATATGGTCCAAGATAAGAGGCCCGGAATGAGCTGCCATAGCCGGTTGAGGAGGTTGCTTGAGTATTGGGCATCCTTCCATTGACTGATGGTTTGAGTGATGTTGCCCCGTGTTCTATTGGTTCTTCTACATATAGTGGCAATCCTGTCCTAGAGAGTGCTGGAGAAGGGGCAGAGATCCAGAAGATGATCAATGGTCTTCGAGTTGTCCTGACATAAGGGGCAACAGGATGGTCTCACAAAGCCTCTTTTTAAAAGATTGTCCCATGTTAAAATTCGACGTTTGTTGAGAAGCCAGAGGAAAGTTGCCACTTTGGGCCAGGCCAGAGGTTGGAATTCCAAATATTTAGCCATTTTTTATCTGTTTGTCCATGAGCAAGTGGAAGAAGCATATGGTATGCTTCCTTGGTGGTGATTATTCCTTGAGGGGTGTGGCCCAATTTAAGAATGTCTGGCCCTTCATGGATTTTGAGTTTCCTTTTTATTATCGCCATCCATATGTCATCATAGGATTCATTTTACCAATTTACCTTCCATTGTTCAGCTGGGAGCCAAGTGCAATATCCCTGAGTTTCATTAGGGATCCAAAAATTTCTTACTTTGTTTTGTTCCCTTTCCTGCAGACTGGCACGCCATTGGGGCCAGTGGAAGAGGTTGGAAAGACTAGGTTGCAGCTGCCATGAGTCTTCCCAGAATCGGGCTTGAGTTCCCGATCGAATTTCCCAAAAACTGTGGGATTGAATGAGGTGTTTATGTTGACTGGCAGCTTTCCATATTAGGAAGCCTCCGATCTCCAAGTTGTACCGAATTAGGGATCCTCTGACCTCCAAGTTGTACCAAATGCGGGCTCCCATTGTGATGTCACTGAGCTCAGGATCCCTTAGTCCCAGCCCTCCAAAGGCTTTGGGAGAGAAAACTTCCGTCCAATTAACCAGTGCCCATTTTCGAGTATCCTTGAAGTTCTTAGATTAGGCTTTCAGAATGGGTTTCTCTTGTTATTTCTCCTTTGAAATAATTTATAGAAGTTCATAGGGTTGCTTGGCTTTGAAGTGAATAATGGTAGGGGTAGGGGTTTTTAGTTTGTTCAGGAGTGGCAGGGTTTTGATCCCGGTGGAAATGCTTTTCAAGGCAGCTATTGTTCTTTTCAGTGTTGTAATTGGTAATGCGGTTCTCTAATGAGTGCTAAACTGATTGTAGGGGGAGTATGGTCTTTCAGAATTTTTTTACAAGGTATTCAAATTAGAAAAAGGGCATTGTTTCTATTTTATTTTAACATGTTGGATAGCCAGAGGACTCAGTCACACAATAACACAAGTATTTCACACACGAAACAATGAGCTGTGGCTCTTCAATTAATCTTAATCACTCTGAATCACAAAACTGAATACAATGAACCTGGTGAAGGGTATTTAATCTATACTGACATTCACACACTCTCACATAACTGAACTCGATCAACTTGCTTAACTCACTCTCTAACTCACTCACCAAATCTATCTATAACTCGAATCAACTGATTCACTTAACTGTTTGTCTAACTCTGCATGCGGGAAGTAATTATATATTTTAACACTCCCCCTTAATTACGACCGCTAAACTAAAACACAACTCATGAAAACTCAAACATGACTGTTGGTCTATGTTCCAGCTAGGCTTCCAACACCTAAGTTTCTTTTTTGAAATTCAAACAAATCTACTGCTAATGGCTTTGTAAAGATATCAGCCTACTGATCACTCGTTCTACAAGGCTTCAAGTGAACTTCTCCATTGCTCACAAGTTCTCAAATAAAGTGATATCTAGTATCAATATGCTTGCTCTTTTGATGAAACACATTATTCTTGGATAGTGCAATCGTTGATGTGTTGTCACAGTATATTGTTGTTGATCCTTGTTGTTTCTGCTTGAGTCCATCCAATACTCTTCTTAACCATACTGCTTGACATGCTGCTGAAGTCGCTGCTACATATTCTGCTTCTGCTGATGATAGTGTCACAATAGGCTGCTTCTTAGATGCCCATGCTATCACTCCTGAACCGAGATGAAAAACATAACCGGATGTACTCTTCCGATCATCCAAACTTCCTGCAAAATCACTATCTGTATATCCAATCAATTCTTTCTTTTCTGTCCTTGCATACATTATGCCATAATCTCTGGTTCCTACTATGTATCTCAGAATTCTTTTTCCAACACTCCAATGTGTGTCTTTTGGAGTCTCAATGAATCTGGAAATCAGACTCACTCCCTGCATAATATCTGGTCTTGTAGCTGTGAGATACATGAAGCTGCCAACCAATATTTTGAATAGAGTTGGATTGACATCTGCCCCTTCATCATCCTTACTTAACTTTGTACCTGTTGCTACTGGTGTAGATACAGGTTCGGAATTATCCATCCTGAATCTTTTCAACAAATCTCTAGCATATTTATTTTGACAAATAAAAATTCCTTTTTTAGATTGCTCAACTTCAATGCCAAGAAAATATTTCATGAGACCTAGATCTGTCATCTCAAATTCTTTCATCATGGCTACTTTAAATTCATCTATCTCAAGATCACCTGTAAAAATCATATCATCAACATATAAGAAAACTATCAAAATCTGTCCATGCTCATTTGCCTATGTGTATAAGGTAGGCGCAATGCTGCTTCTGCAAAAACCATTCTTGATCATGTCGCTGTCAATTCTGCTATACCATGCTCTAGGTGTTTGCTTCAGTCCGTATAACGCTTTCTTCAATTTGTAAACTTTATCTTCTTTACCTTCAACTTCATAACCTAGAGGCTGCTACACATAAATTTCTTCTTCTAAAATTCCATTCAAGAAGGCTGATTTGACATCCATCTGATAGACTTTCCACTTGTTCTGAGCTGTTGTCGCTAGAACTGCTCTTACAGTATCCAATCTAGCTACCGGAGAAAATGTCTCTCCAAAGTCTATTCCCAGTTGCTGTGAGAATCCTTTGGCTACAAGTCTTGCTTTAAATCTGTCAATCTCACCTTTCTCATTCACTTTAGTCTTGTACACCCACTTCACACCAATGAGATTTTTATCGTTTGGTAAATCAACCAAATCCCATGTATCATTATTTTCAATTGAATTCATCTCTTCATCCATGGCTTTCACCCAATTTTCATCTCTGATTGCTTCTTCAAATGAAGAAGGTTGGAATGCCAACAATGCAAAATTTGAACTAACATCCAAATCATCATAAATATCTTTCAGACTTCTCATCTTTTTCTTACCATTTCTTGATTCATTACCTGATTCGCTACTTGGAGAATTCTGGTCTGTTGATCTGCTTGAAGATCCATGCTGCTCTGAAAATCTTGGAGTCCTTGCTGGTGTGACTCTGTTTGGTGTCTGCTCTCTTGGTTCTTGCTGCTCCTCTTCTTCTACATCATCCTCTTCCATCAATGGTGTTTGTGCATCGGTTAGTGTGTCTATAGTCCCATTCCATGACTTTTGTTCTTTGAACACAACATCTCTGCTAATGATTGTCTTCTTCGTGACAGGGTTATACAATTTGTAAGCTTTTAACTACTCACTATAACCAGTAAATATACATTTTTCACTTTGATCATCTAATTTGCCTCTTATTTTCTTAGGCACATGTGCATAGGCTACACATCCAAAAACTCTGAAATGAGATACACTGCATGACATATTTGACCATGCTTCTTCTGGAACTCTATTCATCACACTCTTTGTAGGAGATCTTTTTATCACATAAACAACACATGCAACTGCTTCTGCCCAATACTCATTAGACAAATGTCTTTCTTTCAACATGCTCCTTGTCATGTTCATGATTGTTCGGCTCTTCCTCTCTGCTACACCATTCTACTGTGGTGTGTATCTGGTTGTATATTGTCTTCTGATTCCATGTTGTTTGTAGTACTCATGGAATGCCTTCGAATCGTATTCTCCACCACGATCTGATCTCAATACCTTGATCTATCGATCACTTTCGTTCTCCACTAAGGCTTTGAACTCTTTGAACTTTGCAAAAGTTTTAGACTTCTGCTTCAAAAAGTAAACCCAAGTCTTCCTACTATAATCATCAATAAAAGTGAGGAAGTAACAACTTCCACCAATCGACTGTGTCCTCATAGGTCCATATAGGTCGGTATGCACCAATTCAAGTGGTTTCTTTGCTCTGTAAGAAACTCCTTTCGGAAAACTTTCACAGTGTTGCTTTCCCACGATGCAACACTCACAAGTGCTAGAAGGTTCTTTGATGGGAGGTAAACCTCTGACCATCTGTTTCTGCTGCAACAATCTTAAACCGGAAAAATGCAAGTGTCCAAACCAAAAGTACCATAACCAGTAATCATCAGAACATGCAGTTGTAAAAGAACTAACCTGATCATTGTAGTTCATAATTAGAGGAAAGAGTCTGTTCCTCATCATCTGCAACTTTGCAATCAGCTGCTTGCTTGGGGATTTGTCGTAAATAACACACTGTTGCCCTTGAAAGATAACTTTGTATCCTTTCTATGTCAATTTACCAACACTAATCAAATTGTGTTTGAGTCCAGGGACATAATATACCTCTGATATGGTCTTTGGATCCCCCTGCTTGGTCACTATGTTGACCACTCTTTTGCCATCTACATCCACAGTGTTGTCAGTTCCCAACTTTACCTCTGTCTTCGCTGAGGCATCCAAATTGGCAACCAAATTCTTATTACCTGTCATGTGGTTACTACAACCACTGTCTAATAGCCAAACCTTATCAGACGGTTCATGCATGGTGTTGCATGCTAGAAACATGGAGTCAGTATTCTCTGTACTAACATTAGCTCTCTGATTGCCTTGATCAACAATCTTCTTCCTACAATCACGAGCATAATGACCAAATCTATTGCAGTAATAACACTTTACTTTTGATTTGTCAGACCTTTGATTGTTATGAAAGCTTCTGTTGCTGCTGCTTCCACTTTGATGCTCATGCTCTTCTCGGCCATCTTTGTGACCACCATAGCTTTTGCCTCGTCCTCTGCCTCTTGATCGACCTCTGCCTCGACCTCTTGAAATATAAACTTGACTTTTGAAGGTGGTTTCTAGAGTGGAATCCTTATTTCTGCCTATCCTTGCTTCATGCGATAGAAGGGACCCCATCAACTCATCAACTGTCAGTTTTTCCAAATCCTTCGCTTCTTCTATGGCTGCTACTACAACATCAAACTTGGTAGACAAAGATTGAAGAACCTTCTCAATCAGTGTTCGATCTTTAACATCTTCACCATAGATTTTTAACTGATTGACGACAAACATGACCCTATTCATGAAGGAATCAATGTCCTCTGTCTCCTTCATTTGTAGACTTTCAAAGTCTTTCCTAGTATTCTGCAGTTTAACAATATTAACTTTGGCCATGCCTTGATAGCTTGTCACCAAAGTTTCCCATACCTCCTTTGCTAAAGAGGTTATCATGATCTTCTGGAACATTGCTCGGTCCACTCCCTACTGGATAAGAAGCAATGCTTGTGCATTCTTCTGCTTGTCTCTCTTTCATTGTTCCCTTTCTGCATTACTGAGGGCTTGTTCCTCTGCATCATCTTGAGGTTCTGCAAACCCGAACTTGACATGACCCCATACATCATGTGCTTTTAGCATAGTCTCAATTTTAATAGCCCACACTTCATAATATTTCCCAGTGAAAGATGGAAGTTGTGATTGAAAACTTGATGTGGCCATCTTGCCTAAATTAAATTCTCTGTCACAAAAACCCTAAATTTCTCTTCCTTAGTGTAAAAGCTCTGCTAAGCTCCTTTAAAAAAAAATCCCTTTCAATAAAACCCTAGGTTTTATAAAAATAATTCTTTTTCTTTATTTTTATAAAAATTTATAAAAATCTTTATAAAAACCCTTTGATTTTTTTTTGTTATATATATATATATATATATATATATATATATATAATCCTTTAAAAAAAACCTTTATATAAAAAAAATCTAAAAAATACTTGTGATTAAAGCCTTGCATGCGAACTATATAAAACTTTTTAATAAATAAAAAAGGGCTCTCATCCACATCCACGTACTTGTCTTTGGATTTCCCAAAAAAAAAAATAGGCCACACCCACGTGAATACGAAATTTAAGAAACGTAGGTATCTTTTCAAAAAAAAGAGGCTCACGTACCAACCAACCAACATGTTGACTTTTTCAACACGACCTTTCTTTAAAACTTGCCGTCGACTGTCTGTGTGTCTTTAAATATAAAAATCAAGTCTGCACCATCAGACACGAATAAACTGCGGAACCAACCTCGATTTTGGATAAATCGTAAGTTTGCCAAAGCTGTCGCAGTTTTTCCAAGGATATGTTGCGGACTTTCGCGGTTTCTTCGTTGCAAACGTGTGGACCTCTGTAGGTAATTTTTTTTTTTTTTTTTTCTCTTGGCCTTTTTCACTGGCTTTGCTCGCCCACAGATCCTCTGCTCTAATACCAATATGTTGGATAGCCAGATGATTCAGTGACACAATAACACAAGTATTTCACACACGAAACAATGAGTTGTGGCGCTTCAATTAATCTTAATCACTCTGAATCACAAAACTAAATACAATGAATTCGGTGAAAGGTATTTAATCTAAAATGACATGCACACACCCTCACATAACTGAACTTGATCAACTCTCTAACTCACTCTCTAACTCACTCACCAAATCTATATATAACTGGACTCAACTGCACTGATTCACTTAACTATTTGTCTAACTCTACATGCGGAAAGTAGTAATTATATATTTTAACATAACAGATGGCCCTAAAAAGCCGAGATTGTAGCGTTAGTATGGTCTTTTGGACTTTCTCAGGAGTTAATGAAATTAAAAAAAAGGGCATTGTTTCCTTTTTATTTTAACAGCTGGCCCAAAAAGGCCGAGGACTTCCAATAATATGTTTCCACAGGCAAAAGAACCCTACACTTTCGTGTGGCCAAGTTGCCGCGACTAAGGGGTGCGTTGAGGACGTGCACTTGACACAGTTACTTACTCACGTCTCTGGTAAACTTGAACTTTTGTGTATGTGGCTGATCACCCCTCTAGTGGACTTGAACCTTTGTGTGTGGCTGGTCAGGTGCAGTTCCTTGTTGATTTTGATAGAAAACCAACCATTAGTCGTGGCAACTTTGACGCAATTGCTTATTAACTCTTCTGGTGGGTTGGAACCTTTTTGTGTGGTTGGATTTGTTGTCGTTTTTCCTTTTGAACCAGAGTTCTGTCGAGTAATTCTATAATTTCATGGATCGAGTGGGGATTTTTGTGATATTTTAAAATTGATCAGAGTGCGATCGAGTGGGTTTTTTGTGAATTTCACTAGAAGAACCTACCACGAATTCCAACACAGCATTCTAATGATATCGTAGGAAACTCAATGGAGAAATTTGTCACCAGAAACAAAGCGCTTCAAGTATTGTCATCTGCACCATGATTTGACCATCTAGGGTAAGATTTGAATTTAGATAATTAATTGATAATTTCTAAGCACAAGAGATTTTTGAATTCTTCAATTCTCTTGTCCAATACTACAATAACCTTGGAAATCGAACGTCTTTTCAGTTTTTAATTTGGACAGTTACCAAATTCGATCGAATCGATGAAATGAATAAAAAAATTCGTCAATATGTTCAATTCGACTGAATTGTTGATCAAATTCAATTTGTCTTCCCAACATATTTAGGTTTTTGGCGAGTGCGATGACGGTTGAGAACTTCAGGGTTTTTGGAGGAGCGGATAAGAATATGGAGGAGTCTGTCGTGATCTAGATTGTTGAACATAGTTTGCACAATGTACGCAAGTTTGAGTGGTAGAGCGCTCGCTGTAGGGTTTGGTGACAAAAATCAAAGGTTTTGGTGGGGTTTTTAATAATTCTTTATGTCTTGATTCCGATCTATATGGTGAGTTGTGCAGATGTCTCATAAATTTTGGCAAAGTCTATTGGTGAATTTTACCATTTTTTTTTCATCAAGTCGAAAATTTTCCCCTTGAATTTTTTTTTTCCTTATCGTATTTGTGCATATTGCCATTGAGTTTCGTACTGTGCACCTCCTCTAATCCCCCATTAAGTTTAGTATCCTGGTCATTTGGCGTTTTGTACTGTGTCGGCTTCCTATGGAAGCAAGTTCTTTATCTCTCCTTTCATGCCTTGAAGTTTCGACAAGCCTGTGCAAAGATATAGAGCTTCCTCCAAACCCTAGTCAGTTTTGAACCTTTAAATGTTGTTGGTCGACTGATTTAGCATATGTTCACTGTGGCAAGGAAATTTTAAGACAATTTAGGTCAAAGAAGGGAAGAGACAGTAGGAAACTGTCAAATTAATAAAAGGAGATAGCAGAGAATTGCAGAGCACAACGGAACTACACACATGTATTTATTGAAAGGAGAAATGTATATTTATACAAGTTAGAAACATTTATGCATCAACTGAATCGGGAAACTGATTGCTAACTAATCTAGAACTACTTCTAAACTGACCGAATGATTAATTATTTAACACCCCCTCTTAATCTTGAGGGTTACATTATTTTATTCCTAACTTTTGACATTGAAATTCATTCTATATTTCCGAAGTCAGAGAGAAGTCTCTTGACTTTCAACTAGATTTGGTTTTCTTCTTCTTTTCTTCCAAATTCTGTAGCCTCTAAATTGTTTCCTCATATTTGTCTTATTGTATTGTTCAAACTTCAGACTTTTCATTTGTTGGTGCAGGTCTTTTACAATTCCAGGTTGTCTAAGCATGTCTTGGACATCTTCAAGAAATGTGGGCTGCTGCCACATACTGTCTTCCATATTATGGTTTTCATGATCAATGTGCTGCAACATAATATTAGAATAATGTTTTATTTCTTCAAAACTCCAATGCATGAAAATTTCATTGACATGTACATCATGCATGTCACCTTCAACATTCATTTCTACATCTTCTGTGTAGATCTCATCGAGACATGGTGTTGCAAGCCATGTTTCAATAAACTTTAACTCTTCTTCATAATCATTTTGTGTACCTGCACATTGGAAATCAATATCAGAATCCAAAATATTTTCAGAACGACATTGGTTCTGGTCTTTCTGCTCTGCAATGAGAGCTTTCTCCTGTTGTGATTCTTTCTCTGCTTTTACATCTTTCTCTGTTTCTGCTTTTTCTTTGCAGACTTCTTTCTTTGCTTCTGCCTCCGTCTCTTTTCCACTAACCTGTAATGCTGCGAACAAATTGTCTTCCACTAACTGCAGTGAGGAAATCTCACCAAATAACATCATGTCAATATCATACTTTTGTTGCATCATCTGCAACCAGTCATCATTAGTCAAAAATTCATGATCAAAGTTAACATCAATCATCAAATTTTCATCAGCAAGTTGCATTGCTGGACTCACCATCTCATCATCAGCACGCTGTGTTGCTGGAATCAACAAGTCATCATCAGCAAACTGTGTTGCTGGTTTTATCAAACTTTCGTCAGCAAGCTCTGTTGCTGGAATCACCAAACTTTCGTCAGCAAGCTCTGTTGCTGGAATCACCAAATCTTCATCAGCAATCCATGTTGCTGGTATCAACAAATATTTGTCCACTTGTAACTGTGTACAGTGGGGTTCACAAACATCTTTGTGCTCTCTCTCTGCGGCTTCTGCACTTTCTTCGCATACATCATCCACCCGTGACTGAGCACAGTGGGATTCAATAAACTCTTCATCTCGTTTTGGATTTGCTGCTACAGATCCACCTTCACCAAAACATCTCTTAAGGGTATCCCAAGCCTCCTTGGCTGTCTTGGCATCTAAAATCAAGGGAAGTATACTTTTATCGACCGATTCTTTTATGCATTTTAATGCATAGGCATCTTTTTGCCTATTTATTTCCAGATCTAAAAAGGTCTGAAACATCTTCTGATTTTGCTTAAGCCTCTTGGCTTTTCCCATGACCTTGTTGCTTGACTTCCACAAACAAACGAGTTTACATATGCATCAAACACCTTGCTTCCAAACTTTAACACTTTCACTTTCTCACTCACTTTTTTACTCTTCAGATTTTAAATGAACCACAAAAAAACATGATTCCATTCCTCAACCGTATTCAAATTCAATTAATTCCTCCAAAAACTTAAAAATATCTTTGAAAAATTACAGCCCTCTTTTAAATCTTCAAACTAAAATGTATAATTATAAATCGTTGGACAAATTACCAAAATTCAAATGCTGGAATATCCACGTCCCCCTTTATGTCTACAGGCTTCACATGGGCCGTGTGCTACAAATTTTGAGTAGTTCTATCTTGAGTTCGTTGTTCATTGCATCTGCGACGATAACGTCTGTACCAGGTCGCAAAAACGAAATAAGTTAAGACCACGGCAACCAGCACCGTTGCTACCAGTGGAATCACCCACGTAAGAATTAAAGAAACTTGTTATCAATTCAATTACATCTCCACAGAGGCTAACCGATTGAATTTTACTGTTCACTCCCCTCTATTGCATTATTTTCAGGGCACCCAAAGGCCAATTAATGGGCTCCTTTGAAGGAACAAGATTATAACAGGATAAATTGCACAGATCAGGAATTGCAAGTGAGTCAATTTCTATGATTGAAATAAATTCAGAACCTCAAAAACCATTGTCAGACCTCTTAAATCAAGGGAAAATTCATATTCATTTCAAAGCCCAATTCACCATAACCACAAACAGAAATAGCCTTGCAGACCCCATGAAAGCTTCAAAAGCCAAAGGATTACTCTTTTCAAAACCTGAACGTTTTCTCAAAATTTTGCCAGAGGAATAGTATGGTCTTCCTTGCAAGATCTCCTAATAAAATCTCAAAATCTATATAAAAATTGTATCAGATGAATGAATTGGATAAGAACTAACATGCATAATTATTTGAATTTGAGGTCTGGAATAGAACATGGGTCAATGAATGGACCTCCTCAGCATAGTACAGCGCTTGTGCGATCATTCTCTCTGAATGCTGGTATTCAACGCAGTGGTTGACCACTACCTCCAAACGTAGCACGGAGAAATCGTCTTCCTATCACAGTTCTCCAAACTGCACACACGCAAAGTTCTCCAAACTGCACACACGCAAAGGATAAGCTTCAATCTTGTGTCTTCTCGCACCACAGATTGGTGGAAAACCCTCACACCGCAGATGGCAAGGGTCTCCTCACACCGCAGATCGGGTCTCCTCGCACCTCCATCAAACGTAGCGGCATTTGAATGTAATGGTAGCGTCAGTTTCACCTCTCCACTTGCCGGCAACTTCTGGTGAATTCAGACTGCCTGCGCCATCGCCTTCAACTTCCACAATCTGCTAACAAATTTTCTCCCTCGACTTGACCAGCGACATTCTCTCAGGTAACTCTGCCAACAAAGCGATTTGCCCAACTACTCTCTGCTGCCCAACGATCAAACAAAAAACAAATTCACAAAGAAGATCGACAAGATCGACTCTCAGCTCCGATACCATGTCAAATTAATAAAAGGAGATAGCAGAGAATTGCAGAGCACAACGGAACTACACACATGTATTTATTGAAAGGAGAGATGTATATTTCTACAAGTCAGAAATAGTTATGCATCAACTGAATCTGGAAACTGATTGCTAACTAATCTAGAACTACTTCTAAATTGACCGAATGATTAATTCTTTAACAGAAACGAGATTTTTTCTTTATGCAGGTTTGAGTATTTTTCGAGGGAGGAGGGTTTGTTTTCTTTGGTTTTTTAATCAACAGAGGGTTTGTTTTGCTCTGATTTTTTTATTTGCGGGCAAAAATTAAGTGTGAAGGCAGGGCATGCCAAGGTTTGGCGTGGGTGGTGTTTTGTAGGAAAATGCGTAGGATTTATGGAGTCAATCTGATGCTTTTGGATGGCGAACTTTGCAGTTCTTGTGCTTTTGAGTGGTGGAAATTGCTGCAAAAATAGAGAGTATAAGAAACTAATAGTGGAATAGTTACTGGGTTTACAAAGTCACTTGCCATTGGGCTAGAGAGGCCGTCTATTTGGCGACATCAATTTGATAGTTGGAGGGTGATTTAATGTACTTGTCTATTTTTGCGTTCTCAAAGGTGACTCACGGGGAAGGTTAGCATTTTGAAACCTTTTTAGTTCCTTTAGAATTTTGTATCTATAGGGGAGCTCATGTGAACATGGTGAGATCAGACTTCCGGGAATTTTTGAAACTTTTGAGGTTTAAGAAAATTCTGGCTAATGGGATGCTAATAATATATAGGAAACTCAATGGAAGGAATGAGGTAAGCTATTTTTTATACTCGAGGGCACTTTTTTCTAGTGATGAAAAGCGTCCTCGCTTCTCTCCAAATGATTTTGCTAATAACAATAAAAAAAACATAAAAAATTACAAAAGTTGCAAATTTTAATATAATTAAAAAAAATAAAATAAAAACTAAAGAATAAATTAAAACTTTGAAACATAATCATTCATTTTTCATTAATCTTTCTATTTTATCTTGCTTTTTTCCTTGTATTGCTGCTCGACATTTTACCTTGTCACCGGAGATTTTTTTGTTGCTGCTGCTTGATATTTTCCATCTGCAATTTGTTGTGATTCAGATTTACCATAGAACGAGGCCCTGAGACATTTGGAGCTGAGATTTTCATTTTTGTGACTTGGAGCTGCCAGATTGGAGCTCTGACTTTCATTTTGTTACTTGGAGCCACCCGATTGGAGTTGTGATTTATTATTTAGTGCTTTTTGAGAAATTTATTGGTATTTCACTGCTTTCTATGTTTACTTTTAGTTTAGTACTCTACGGCTATTTTAGACTTAAGCATAATGTCATTGTCATATGATGAATTTACTTTCAATGTGCATTGTGTAATTTCAATTGTCAAATGATTAATTTAATTTAGATGTACCGTGCATAACATTAATGTCCATTGCTAAATGATGAATTTAAATGGAACATTACATAATATCAAATGATGGATTCTATTTGGTAATTTACTTTTAGATTTACAATTTTACATTGATGATTGTAGAAACGTCAAATGATAATTATAATTCATAATAGTCTAGTACAAAATGAGGATCATATTTAGATGTACACTTCATAATTATTAAGATTTACTATTTACTTAGTTATTGACATATTGTTGGGATTTTATTTTTATTTTTATATATATTAAATTTTTAATAATTTTATAATTTTTATAACTCTAATATCCCTTGTATCCTCGAAATTTCCTCAAATTTTGAGTTTGCTTATATACATCCCCTTGTGCATATTCCTTCTCCCACATTTCCCATCCCAAAAACCTTATGGAACATTGTTTTTTTTTAAGGTTAAGTGATATTCTATGGAAAGATCGCCTTAATTTCTTTATGCCTTTTGAAGATATCTCGAAAATTAATTTTGCATAAAATAATTTATGATTCATGATTGTGTTTCACTTTATGAATTTAATTACTTAGCATTATTGAGTTTAGGGATTACTTTTTGAGTTCTGTGGCAATTACTTTTAATGGTGTTAATATTTGTAATTTTTTTAGCTCTAGATACATGTGGTCTAAACCTTGAATAAATTCAATAGAAACAAGGATGGCTGCAAGGCAGCTAGTCCCTGCCTTGTGTTGAGTGGTAGTTCGAGGTGAAGACTAGTAAAAAAATTTGAAATAAACCAAGCCTGAGAGAGCCATGTTTTTCAAAGAATAAAATATTTTTTATAATTAATATTTTCTGAATGTTAATTTTCAATCTATTCCATTTCTGTATTCCAGCTATGCTTTTAACATTTTTAATGTTAGTTATTGATCGATTCCATCCGTGTATTCTAGCTATGCTATGCTTTTAACAATGAACGTGACATTGGATTTGAGATATACCATTAAGCTTTTTCCTTTCCACCAGAAAATGAGGTTGACATATAACAACAACCATGTGAGGCTTTATGGCTTTGGATGTCTAGTGGCCACGTCTGATTCAAGCCGAAGGCATCTATAGCATAGACTAAACTGAGCATTGGATAGCATTGCTCTTTATGCTTTCGTTTATATTTTGGTCTATACTGGGAATTGCATTCATAAGATTTGTGTGCTTGCTTAATATTAATCTCCTTGAATTGATCTACCTGTTGAATATCTACCATCTTCAAGATCTCTCATTCTTTCATGTGAACTCATGCTTTCCTCAACAAAAATTCCCTCTTTGACAATGGTCTCAATACAAAAGAAATGTGCAAAGGTCCCCAGCTTCCATGCATCTTATATTTATTTAATGCACGCTTTAATCAAAAAAATTATTTTAATCAACAGAGAAATGTAAGTGAACACGATTGTGCACCTTCATTAACACTTATTATATTTCGAAAATAAAATATATTTTATAAAATAAAATTTAAACAAAAGAAACAAAGAACACAAAAAGAATCTAATCCATAGTGTTTCCTACCCATATAATTTCGCAGGGCTTTTTATTATATCAAGCAACCAAAAATACTTTTACAAACAGTTAGAGCAACGCTTCCATTTGATCTTTCCGGCAGATATAGCTCAAATTTGTTCGTTCCGGCAAGATGTGACTCTCACATAAGTTCTGTACTTGAAGCAATTTTTTGATCTTTCTAGCAGATGTCATTCACATTTGTTCGTTCCAGCAAAGATTTAAAGTTCACATTTGTTGGTTATTTCAAATTTAAAATGGGAAAAAAACAATTAACTACACCATCCCGATAAAGAAGAATGCCCAAAGTTGCAACATCATTGAATTCGCTAACACAGTGCCACTTCCATTAGAAGCCTTGTGGTAAGCGCGTGGGGTTTGAGCCAGGGATTTAGCCGGAACCCGAACCAGCGGAATATACTGTGTATTTGATATGGAACACAATTTCATTTAACAAAACGTCCAGTAGATTTTAAAGAATTTAAATGGTGGAGTGCAAGAAACGAGTAAAACACAGTATAAAACTTGTGAAGAATTATAGGATATAAAAACGCAGAAACTGGATACCTTTGCACAATGTTTGAGAAATAGTGGTATAACAAGACGATGGGAGCAATTCAGAATTGATAGGAAAATCAATGGAATCGTCGTCTCCGAAAAGCGGGCATAGGCATGCGGGTTCCCTGGCCAGAACATTTGGTAGCAAGGGACAACAGTCTTCGATGGGCCCTTTCCCACTGGTGAAATCTAGGCAGGGTGAAAGCTGAGCCATGGGATTGACGCACTCCTGGGAGAAATAAGATCGTAGCCATTCACGCCGCTTGTCGTTGGGTTGATTTTCACACAAAGTACTGACATCGGAAATTTCAAAATAAATTCTAAAGGTCTTAAAGAAATAAATATGAAAATCAAATGCAAAGGTCTTAAAGCCATAAATATGAAAAAAATAATTAAAAGCAAACCTAAATATTATAAACCAATATATGATATAAAATATATGCTACGTGCCCTCTCTAAGCTGCCTTGCATGTCGCTACGTGCGTTTGTTAGTTCTTACCAGCTACAATTATACAAATCCCAGGATGGGCTTGCTTGTCTACGGAGGAAGAAGTCGAAAGAGATTAAAAAAGAACCGCCTCTACCTGGCTTACGAGACCCGCCTCTACTTGGCTCATGAGTATGACTGTCAACGAATGTCACCTGCCGCATGTTCCCAATTGCGAGTAAATAACGCGGAAGGAAGTTTTTGCAGGTCTCCATATATTGGCCAAATGTTCAGATCTGAAATAAGAGGTGATTGAACCTATGTTTGAAAGGATTGCATTGGTAATGTTCGAGGGATCTCTGTCTCTGTCTGTGAAACAAAAGAGAAAGGTTGTAGGGTTCTGCTAAGTTAAAATCCATGGACGTTAGGCAGCGGGTTTTCCTTGCACTTTTTTAATGCAGTTCTTCATTTTATTGGGATGTGGGAAAGGAGAGCAAGGGAAGGATGGAGAGCGGGTTTTCCAAACGGTACATTCTGTGCTGGCTTCTATAATGTTTCGCCAAATAATTATGATTTTGCTATATGGTATGCCAACGATCCTCAGAGAACCGTGGCATGGATGGCTAACAGAGATCATCTCGTGGGATACAATTCCTCCTTGACCCTACAGAATGAAAATCTCACCTTAACTGATTCTGATGCTGAAGGGAGAATATGGACTGCGCCCATCAACACTTCCAATGTAATGGGTCTGGTTCTGTTAGACTCGGGCAATTTGGTTTTCAACATAAGCACGAAGAGATGTGTTTTTCAGAGCTTCGACTCTCCTACTTTTACTCTTCTTCCAACACATAATTTCTCCCAGACAAGTTCGCTTTCTGGATTTTTCTAAGGCAGTACTCCAAATATAGAGACAGCGCCGGAATATTCAACTTGGATATTCTACTTAATCTTTCAGGCGGGGGACCAAAGAGATTCACATATGCGGAGCTGAAAGTGGCCATTAATAATTTCAGAAATGAAGTAGGCAAAGGAGGATTCAGGATGGTGTACAACGGTCTTCTGCCCAATCAGAGACATATTGTAGTGAAGAAGCTCAAGGGGGTATCTCAAGGCGAAGCCCAATTGTGGGGTTTCTGCACAGACTGCTTGTGTACGAGTATATACCAAATGGGTCATTAGACAAATATTTGTTCAATAAGCAGGGTCAGGGCTAAATAGTTGGGTTGGACTGGAGCTCACGATATCGAATAGCAGTTGGAGTAGCGAGAGCCATATCCTACTTGCATGAAGGTTATTGGAGTAGCCTGGTAAGTAAGACTTTAGCAATCACCATTATCAGGTTTCACCCTGCAGAAATTCTTTATAAGTTAGGAACACATGTCCAGAAAATGGCTTAAAATGAAAATGATGGTTCAAGAAAACAATAAACTGAAAAAGGCTTAAAATGCAAATGATGGTTCAAGCAAACAATAAACTGGTTGCGACCAAAGAACCCTTGCTTAATTTCAAATACAGAACTTGACGTTAAAAAAAACCTGGAATTTTACAGATTTTGAACGCAAACCTATAAATTTTGTCTTTTTGGCTCATTTTCCAGGTTAATTGCTATGGCCGAGTGGAAAGCTCCATGGCTACCATCAAATTGGTTGTGTAAGAATTTCACAATCACCATTATCAGGTTTCACCCTGCACAAATTCTTTGTTTACTCTTAGCATTGATATAGAAGAACAAAAGAATTTGATAAAATTTGATTCTTATTAGAATTGATATGCATTTTACAACTTACAAGTCGAACACTGCGCTGTGAGCTGTCGAGCTTGCGGACGTCTCTGAGAACAGTGTTCATGGCAGTTTTCACGTCTCTGAGAACAGTGTTCATGGCAGTTTTCCTGTGGCCATTCATTCGGCTGTCAAGAAAATGAAATACTGTCCCGAGTTTTGTAAAAATAATGTTTATCCCCGTTAAGCGGTGAATTACCCTTCATGGGGAAGGTGCCACACGCCACATATTTTGAAAAACAAGTGTCTGGCATGCATATAATGAAATAACTATGCAAATAAGTATAATACTACCAATTGAAGAAATTAAGTAATATCCAAAGTATTTGTTATTAATATCGAATGTGAGATTGGATGTCAGTTTTCTGAGATATTTAGAACTAATGAACCACTTCACATTTGAATAAAAATTCTTTGCGCAAATTGTGCAAACATTTTATGCTTCCTAACTAATGCTAGCATTAGTCGATAAGAACTAGAAAAATAGGAATCAAGACGAATGAAGTTAACATTTAACCTAAGTTTCGATAGGTCTGGCCTCGATATGAGGCCAAATAAGACCTCCAAATTGTGGATTGGTTCTCACCAGCGGCAGGCAATTGTGGATTGGTTCTCAGCGGCGGCAGGCAGAAAACTGTCTTTAAAACTTTATATTAAGTTAAATAGTTCGATCTCATTTTCCTCCGGGGACTAATAAAACATCCAAAAGCGATTACAATAGTCCCTGCCATGCCGCAGGCGGCAGGGACTAATAAGGCTGCTTATCACACATTGATTGCATTAAAATACTCCTCGTAGGTGTTTTGTACTGTGCTCTTTTAAAGATTTCCATTATGGATGATAAAATCCATTTGAACTATGTGCTGCTGTTTTATCAGCACAAGGATGGTGTTGCAAGATCAACATTTTGAATTACTTTAGTACTCTCACGCAATTTCCTCATATTTCCGAATTTTGAGTAATTAAATTAAATAGCAAACTTTAGCAGGAGTTAGAGTCGGAATTAATTCCTTAATATTGTAAGGGATCTATTTAGAGATAGTTTAAAACTTGGCATGATTTAGCAATTTTAGTCGATATTCCCAATAAGATTTATCTAGAGTTCATTATGAAATGTACAATTTCAAGTATCGCAATGCATTTCAACTTATGTGTGTAAAAGGTGGTCTTTAGTTTAATATGCCTTGCCAAGGACGTTGGACTAAAAAAAATTCTCCCATGACAGTGGGCGTAAGTGACTTGATTCGTTTGAAATAGGTTATTTGTGGGTGTAAGGGTCATGATTTGTTTGAAATAGGTTATTTATGTTGCTGTTACAGGCAGTTAGTTCAATGATGTTAAAATTAACGGGATTTCTGCCTTAATTCTACATTGCTTTTTTCCCTTTTGTTTTTTTTCTTCTTGATTGTAATTTTTTTGAATAAGGAAATTGTTTGGTTTGATTGCATAATGCATGCACCAACCTTCTTGGAAAATTGATCTGTTTGCATCAACGTGGTGTGGTTATTTGAAACTCTTAACATATGTGGAGTCTTTTATATAGGAATTAGTGTGCTAGAGGTGGTATGCCAGATTTATCATGGAGAAATTCACACGTATTCTTTTGTCAGCTACAGTAGTGGAGATGTCAGTAATACCCTTCACCACTTGAAGGTAATGCACAACTGCTAACTGTCCTTATTTATTGCCCAATGCTTGGGAGTCTAGACTTCCTTGTGAAGTTGATTTTGATAAATATATGGAAATGATTTATTGTAGTATAGAGGGAATAAATTGCTTGTGGCAATTTTAGTGGACGTGTAAGACGATATATTTTGTCTTTAGTGGGTTGTTTCTTACTTTATTTTGGAGTTGTATTTAGATGGAATGTGTTACCTAGAGTGTGCCTTTGAATCCTTTTTCTAATACATAATATGTGTGTTGTATTATTATTTATCTCATTATTTATGTAAGAAATTGTTTTGTTTTCCAACAATATTAATTTTGTATAGGTGACATATGCACTTGGCGCCATGGAAGCAGAACTGTAATCAAGAGTTCTTGAATTCACGGCAATATAAATACATTTAGTGCCTGTGGGTGTCATATTTTATTCTTATTTTTGAACGTGATTTAGTTTTTTATTATATTTACATTTCTTTAAAAATTCTCGGTAAAATACTTCTTGATAGTTGATTGCATATTATATTTTAATTGGAAAGCAATAAATTGGATGTTATTGAGAGATTAAATACAAGTTTGTGAGTGACCTTCTTGTATTCTATGTATGCCAAACTTTTGTTATGTTCTAATGAATCCCATTAGTTTTTGGAAACGTTAAGATGAGTGTAAATATGCAATTCATTTTCATGTATAGCATGTGTGAAAATTTAGTTCAAATCTAGGTTTGTTTGATTTACTTTTTGCAACATATATACCTTGATGAAAGAACACTGGGTGCATCTTGAACAACAACCTCTGTGTTACAACCATAGTATTAAAATCTGGTCGGGTCAAACCAGAAACTGGTCAAACCGGCCGGTCAAAATCGGGTGAAAAACTCAGTCAACCACTGCATATCGCCTGAAAATTCCGGTTAATTGGTGTTGACCGGTTGGTTAAGGACGGAATCGGTCGGTTTGTGGATAAACCAACCGGTTCCGTCCTTAACTGGCCGGTCAACACCTAACTTGCTGTAGGGACACACGCACGGCCAAAAAAGAAGTTTAGGGCTGATTTGGAGGGAAGGGGAGGGTTTTTTCCTTTCAAAAACACCCTCCCCATTCCTTTATAAGTAGGGGCAACCTCTCCTTTGTCTCACACCATCTCATTTGCAGTTTGTGAGTTTGATTGAGAGCTTGGAGAGTGTTGAGTGTTTTCTGAAGCAGTGATCTTGGAGGCTTGGAGTTGGAGTTGGAGCTATCTTGGAGATAGTTTGGAGGTGTCAGTAAAGTTGGCATCTTCAAGAGGACGCTAAGGAAGCAAGTTTGCATTGCCAGGTAAGGATTTTCACTTGAAAAATCCATCATTTCGTTGTTGTTCATGTATTTATTTTCTCATGTGTTTAGCTATGCTATTGCTATAAAATCTCTAGCCCTATGTTATCAAATTTTGTATGTTTGAATGTGCATTTTGTTTCGTAAATTTAGACTTGGTTGTCCATTTATCTTAGCTGCAATTTTTTTAAAATGGCAGATTTATTTCCAAATTTCAATTATTTCAAGTTAAGATGGCTCCAAAAACCGAGGACAGTGCATGGGCCCATTGTGATGTGGTTGATGGAAATATGATATGAAAATTTTGTGAAAATCTATTAGAGGTGGGGATATTCTTAGATTGAAACAACACTTGGCTGGGATAAGAGGGCAAGTAAAGCCATGTGATGCACCTAATGAAGTGATAGGTCCGATTAGGGCAGAATACCTTGCCAAGTTTGAAAAGTTTGAGGAGGCCAAGGCTAGGGAGAAGGCCATCCAAGATGAAATTGCAAGGAAGATGGAACTAATAGAAACCCTGAGACAGAGTGGGTATGATGATTATGAGATTGAAGACTCCACTTCTATCCCTTCCACCAATGACCCCTTTCACTATGTTCCTCCTGTTGGCTAAAAATCAAAACCAACAAAGAGACCCAACATCCAGAGTTATTTCTCATCCACTGCTAATCCCACAGCCACTTCCTCCCAGCCAAGTCGTCAACCCACTTTAGATCAACATTGGAAAAGACAATGCAAAGAAACTTCTTATCAGTACATTGCTAGATGGTGGTATGATGCAGATATCCCATTTACGCTGCTCACTCACCTTATTACCAAGCTATGTGGGACTTTGTTTTAGCTACAGGAAAGGGCTTCAAAGGCTCTACTATGCATGACTTGAGGGGATCTCTTTTGAAATAAGAGATTTGTAATATTGATGAGTATTTGGCTGACTATAAAGAGTCATGGTTCAAAATAGGTTGTTCCATCATGTCAGATGGATGGATTGATGGAAAGAACCGCACTATCATTAACTTCCTTGTTTCTTGCCCTCAAGGAACAACGCTTTTTAGATCAATTGATGCATCTGATAAGGTGAAAGATGCAACCTTTCTATTTGAGCTTTTGGATGAGATTATTCAGGAAGTGGGGGAGTAGAATGTTGTGCAGGTCATCATAGATAATGCCTCAAACTATGTTCTTGCTGGAAAGATGCTTGAGTCCAAGTATAAGACCATATTTTGGACTCCATGTGCTGCACATTGCATAGACCTCATGCTTGAGGACATAGGCAAAGTGGAGTGGGTAAAAAACACCGTAGAGCATGGAAAGTGCATTACAAAATACATTTACAACTACTCATGTGTATTGAGCCTAATGAGAAAAAACACTGGGGTCAAAGAGCTTGTTAGGTTTGCAATTATGAGATTTGCAACTCACTTCCTCACGTTGCAATGTCTCAATTTTCAACAAAAAAACTTGCAGAAAATGTTTTCTTCTGATGATTGGACTGAATCCCGGTGGGCTCGTAGACAAGATGGAAAAGACACCAAAAAGAAAGTCTTTGACAATTATTTTTGGAAAAGGTCTTCTAAGTTGGTAAAAATTACCGAGCCCCTTGTTAAGGTGCTAAGGATGGTGGATGGGGAAAAGATGGCAATGGGATACATTTATGAGGCTATGGATTAGGAAAAGGAGCAGATACATGCAATTTGCAAATTACTCTTTTCAGTATGGTAGTTGGTACCTTTGGAAAGAACTTGGCGAAAATGGCAAGAGATGTGGATCAACCAGGTAAGCAATTCCATTTTTTCTTTTCTTTTCAAGTTAAATTGTTTGTAAATAAGTAATGAAATGAACTATGTTGCTAATTAATGTATTTTTATTTGCAGCACATTGGTGGGAGTCATTTGGCGGCCAATGTCCTCAATTGAAAAAGTTTGCAATTAAAATCCTTAGCCAAACTTGCAGTGTTTCAGGTTGTGAGCGCAATTGATTTGTTTTTGAGCGCATACACATAAAGAAGAGAAACCATTTGGAAAAAAACGGTTAAATGATCTTGTGTTTATGCAATACAACCTTCGCTTGAGGCATAATCAACTGATGAGCAAAACACTTGATCTAGATCCCATTGTATTGGATGATATTGATCCAACATCAGAATGGGTGGAGGAGACTGAAGATCCAGTGTTTGAGGCAGATTTTGACTTTGATGCAGCATTAACGGGGGGTGAATTTGAAGCAAATTTGGTGGTGCCATCAGACAGATACCCAGGATTGGTAGCTGCATCAAGGAAAGGAAAACAACCAATGGAAGGCACTAGTCATGTAGCTCGAGTAACTCGTGCTTCCATTAGGTCCACTTCTATTGTTATTGGTGGAAGTGGTATTGAGGTTGCAGATGAGCTTGAGGCTGAGGCATCCTTAGAATCTGATCCAGATGATGTCTATGCAGCTGTTGATGTTGATCCTGTGTCTAGTAGTGGTGATAAATTTGATGATTGATCATGATTCATGTGTAGTCTTGTATTAGGCCAATGGCCTCATAGCTTGTAGCATTGTTTTTTGACTTTATGGGCCATTTGAAGCCTCATTTCTTATGTATTTTTTGATGATATGTATTGCACTCGGTGCCATTTTGACATATTCACCTTTACATGGTATATAAATGAGCAAACTTTGCATATTTTGTCTCTATTGGCTTGGAATCATGGTTGCAAATATTAAAATAGTTTCTTTTATTAAAAAATAATTATTTAATGAATTATTTTGAAAACCAGTTCGTTTAGACCTGACCAGTGCCAGTTAGACCGGTTCTCGTCTGGTTACCAGTTCATTAGATCCACCGATCCAGTCACCGGTTCCGGTTTTTAATACTATGGTTACAACTGTGCATTTAAGATACCATAGGAATCAAAACCCAATTTATATCTTGTTAGAATCAAAGAATATGGAAACCATGCTTTGATGAAAGAACGTCGAGTGCGTCTTGAACAACAACCCCCATGTTACAACTGTGCATTTAAGATACCATAGGAATCAAATCCCAATTTATATCTTGTTAGAATCAAAGAATATGGAAACCATGCTTATATATATATATATATATATATATATATATATATATATATATATATATATATATATATATTTGTGTTAAATCTTATCCTAGTCACAACATGTTACATTAAAATAAACATAATGGTTTCATTGTTGCTGAACTGCCCATATAATATAATATATTAGTACCTTGGGACCAAAATGGGGCAAGCCGATGCTTAGTGCTTAAATTTGAAGAAAGGTTTTGTGGTCATGCTAATCCCCAATGAGAATTTGCATGCCTATATGTGTGTGTGTGTGTTAAATCTTATCATAGCCACAAAAATTTACTTTAAAATAAACATAATAGTTTCATTGTTGTTGCAATGCCCATATAATATAACATATTAGTATCTCGGGACCAAAATGGGGCAACTCGATGCTTAGTGCTCAATGTTTGAAGAAAGGTTTTGTGGTCATGTTAATCCCTAGTGAGAATATTTTAGCCCTTTATTGATTTTGGCTATGAGGTTTTATCAAAGGTGCAATTCCCTCTTTAAATTGTATGTTGTTGTTTTTGTTAGAACATACAAAAATTGGAGAGCATATTAGATAAAGCATGTGATACTTTATAATTCAAGTGATGCACATATTAATACATGTCTTTGACCCTTGCATTCATTTTCCAAGAGGTCCTCTGCACTCCTAATGCCTATTAAAATTCTCTTGGGGATCTTCATATTTCTTCTCAAGTGAGTATGACAAATTTACTTATTCCCCTATGTTGAAGAATGTAACTCGGTTCGGTCTTCATACTTGTATGAGTCATAATGAAATGTACTTATGAAAAGAATGAAAAGAAAATATTATTATTATTATTATGACTTATTAAAGCATGGGTTTCATGCTTGGGTCATCATGTTTTAGGTGAAAGTCCCCATTGAGAACTTCTAAGATTTATAAAGTCATTAGAGTCATTGTACATTAAATGAGACCATTCTTGGGCTTTTGAATCATGTAAAAAGATTTTTATTATTGAGTAAAATAGGTCATTTGTCACCTCCACACCAAGTCAACCTCAAGGAGATCAAGTCAGCCTCAAGAAGGGCAATTCGACCTCACCAAAAGCCTATATATTGAAGCAGTTCAATTCATTTGGAGGACATACTCTCACACAAGTTCGATATACAAGAAGAAGTATCTAAAAAGTGCGAAGTTGGAAAAGGAGGAGAAAAATTGCAGGGAAGATCTAGATTGAAGTTTTGGGCCATCTATCTCTCACACATGTTGACATTTTAGGAAAATAAAAGTTTATACTTCTGCATCGAAGCTGTCGCTGTCAGTTACTGCCTGTTGTTGCTAGGTTGAAGTTGCTATCATCTACAAAAAGAAGAGAGGGCTAACTTGGTGTGCAGGAAGTCTGTCAAGAGTCTTGGATTATCTCAGGAAAACTATTGAAGGAATAGTTGTTGACTGGTTTTTCCCCTAGATTGGGGGTTTTGCCTTGGTTGTCTACCTACATCTGGTGTCCTTGATCTTCATGATTTTGTTTTGGTAATTATTTGATGAACTAAGAAAAAAGAACATAAGGAAGTTAATAAGAACACAAGAATCTCATAAGTAATTATCAGTATAAGAAAATCTTTCTGCCTTTTTGATTTTTTAACATGGAATCAAAGCTAAGGTGAAGAGAGAGGAAAAATGCAATTTAAGGATCTATTGAAAGAAATCTAAGAAATCTTAAGAAGTTGATCAATGGATCATAGAGTGAGACCTTATAAGGAAAGATGCTTACTATCTTGAAGGTCAATGTCTAACAAAATAAAGGGAGAGAACAAATTAGGAGGAGCATCAAATTATAGGTTCTGGAATAAATAATTGATCTCATTCTTGAAAAGAAAAAAGTCCTGGATTTAGTTAAAGGAAAAGTGAAGAAACCCACTGAAGGATCTAGTGATGCAAATAAAGTGAAGTTTAGAGAGTCAGAAATATTGGCTATGACACTAATGGTAGAAGGTATAAAGGATAATATTGTCCCATACATTTCCAACATAGACTCTACTCAAGAAATTTATGAAGCCTCATCGAAATTGTTCACTAGTAAGAACATTGGTCAAGTAGCAAGTCTTAAGAATGAACTAAGGACCACAAAAATGACAAAAGATGACACTGCGGCTTCCTTCTTTGTAAGGATAGCTAGAATTAGAGATGACCTTCAAGCCATAGATGATATTGTATCGGAAAAAGAGCTAGTGATTACTGTATTATTGGGATTGCCACCCACTTGGAGTGCTTTTGCTTTAGGAATCAACAGTTGGAAAGAAACTCCTTCACTCGAGGAATTATGGAATGCTTGTAGCCAAATAGAGATGAGAATCTCATTAGTAACCAATAACGAAGAAGAGAATGTTTCAAAAGCATACTTCGCTCATCACAAGAAAGGAAATTTTAAGAAGTCTAAAGGGCCAAGAAGGAAGGCATACATGTCCAAAATGGAATGCCACCAATGTTATAAAATGGGTCACTATAAAAATGAATGTTCTGACAATCCAAAGAATAAGAAGAGGAACAAGGATCAAGCTAATGTTGTCGAAGAAGGATATCTAAAGAAGAATAAAATTGAAGAATCAGATATAAGGGACTTACACTACTAAGTTCTTTGCTCTAAGCTTTAGTTGTTTCATTTTGTAATTTTGATTTCTAGTATTCATAGGTTTAACATATTTTGAAAAAACATTTTTGAATTTTTTTTATAGGTTATAGGTATCACTCAAGCTTGGAGGGAGCCCTCACCAATTTCCAAAGATAAGTATCTTATTTCTTGTATTACCTTTTTCATATTTGGTTTCCCTTATCTAGGTTTGTTTAGATGCTAATTTCTTTTCTTTTATATTTTTCTTTGTTCAGGAAAATCTGCTGATCTGGTCAGGAATTATGAAGGCGGCCTTACAAGACAAAGCATTGAAATTACAAGGTTTGTTAAGAAATAAAGGTATGCCTTAGACCATAAATGTCGTTCTCTTCATGATAAAAGTATATTCATTCTCTTTGATAAACTATTCTACATTACTAACATTATTGTGTCTAGCTCTCTTGAATCATAAAGATTCTTGATTGGGTGATTCATCATTAGATAAATCTACCCTCATATCTTTGATCATTCTCATGGAACCCTAAAAGGTTCTCTGTAAAAACCCTAACTTAAGGGTATGTTGGTACTTATGTGAAGAACCCTAATCCACTTAGGGTTATTGGTGAAGTCTAAGGAAATGTTATTTTTAATGTTTGAAGTTTTGTTGGTAATGTCATGTTTTGGGTAAATTGATATGGTTATGGAAACCTTAACCTGTTAGGGTTGAATGGTGATGTTTGAAATCCAAAACCTTTGAGGTTTTGGTAAACTAGGGTTTGCTATGTTATGTATCGAAACCCTAGATCTTTAGGGTTTGGTAGGGTTTATGAGCAAGACCCTTATGACCTAGGAATAAATCCCTAGGTATATGTTTGTTTGTCTAGTCAAGTTTGTTATATGTTTGACTTTAATGTGTTTGTGTCATTAGGTTTGCTTGACATATGATGTTATGATATGCTTATGCATGATGATGAAATCCTATATATGCATATGTGCTGACCTAATTTTTGATGACCATAATTCCTAGGGTTTGTAATTATGCCCTAATCGAAGTTTGATATTCTAGGATTATATTGTTTCAAATGTGACAATCTAGGATTTATGAAAGGTTGATAAAACCTGAAATTGTATTTTGATTAGTTTGATTGTTGAGGCTTAGTGTCTCTAAAGATGAAAATCTAGGGTTTACAACAAACCCTAGTAGAAGCTAGTCATATTGTTGAAACTTTAAATTGAACTGTGATTGGTTTTGATTGTTGAAGCTCATGAAATTTAGGCTTTTGCACTAAATCCTAGTAGAAAGTCTAACATATGAATTCAGAAAGTTGTTAGATGCATTGTTGAATTGTACTTGTTCAAATTGTTTCTAGGGTTTGCAATATGAAAATTTTCTCATAAGGAAATATTGAAGCCCTTGATATAATGAGATTAATTGAGCGACTGATCTGATTTGTGGTTTGTAACAAAAACTTGGTCAAGAATTCGAAGTATAAAAGTATGTGTCTTTTGTTGATTATGAACCTAATTAAAGTTAGGTATCTACTGTAATGCTTCCATTATTGCATGATTTTGATATGGTTAACTTCACGCTGCTATAGATTTGGTTGTGCTTGCTATCTAAGTTGTGCAAGCACATAACCTTCAAGATGGTGAAGATGTTCGATAAGAATGATGAAGGAAGTTATATGATCAATATGACTTTAATGAGAAGGATGGAAGCCATGAAATATTCTCCAATGTCATAAGGAGAAGTTGATCTCCCTAAGTTAAGAGGGAGCTTGGATAGAAGAAATCTTCTTAAGATAAGAGGGAGGGCATATTATAGTAATAACCTGAAAGAAGAAATTGGAGAATGCATTTAGAGGTGTTGTTGAAAGAAGAAAATAAGGATTTGGTTGTAGAGTATGTTGCTGCGTGTGAAATAGGAAAGAAGATGTATGGTTAAGGAATCTTCTGACAAGATTCGTGTTGAACCCCACAATTGTTTCTTTTTGACACTCTTTTTCACTTCATCTCCTTCTTGATTTTCATAATGTCACATTGGGTATAAAATTACAAGACTTATGATATGGCATATATACAATTGTTTTTTATATCATAAAATTATAATGTTATTTATTATTTAGTTTAATATTTACTTCAACTACCGAATTGCAGTGATCCCGCAGCTAACACATGATTCAACAACTAAGTTCATGGTCTGATAGGTTTTGAGGTGCCAGCTGGAGAACAAAACACGTGTAGGTGGCAATTGATGAACACAACAATTTCCTCTTACTCTCATCAACCAGATCGATGAAACAACATCTTAGCAAAGCGGTCAAAGATGAAGTCAACCTCCGTAGTCGGCGACTCAGGCCAACAAGAAACAAATTTTATGCATCATGATTTGCTGCGATGATAGAAAATCATGGGAGAATCGTGCAATTATCTTTAAGAGTTAAAACTTAATATTAGTTTTTGTTGATAGGTATTAGGCATATATATATCTAAACAATTAAATGCATAAGGGCTCTATAAATATGCCTCTCGGCAGGGATGAACACAGACTGAATTTTTATGTTAACGATACTCTGTTTTATATAAGTGAAATTTTGATTTTTCATTGAGTATTCAAATGCGTGGTTAAGTGTCTGCATCATAGCGTTACCTAGTTAACGATACTGACTGAATTTTTATGTTAATGATACTCTATTTTATATATGTGCAATTTCAATTTCTCATTGAGTATTCAAATGCGTGGTTAAGTGCCTGCATCATAGCTGGTTGAAAGAATAATAACGTTACCTACTTCTCGTGGAGGGCTCCCTCGAGATAGTGAGGTCTTTTATTTATTAACAATTAGTATTTCAGTTCGTATTTTCTTGTAGATTCTCGTTAATTCAATTATGTTTTTACACTTTGATTTCTTTTAGATTTGAGTTTGAAATCGTTTTTCTAAGAATTTTTATTGTTCAGACTCCAGAGATTTTAGATGCACATGAACATAATAAAGTTTAACACTGTAATGATATAGATATGATTTTCTTTTGCATAGTTAATATTCCTTTTTAAAGAAAATTGATTTAAAAGTGTAGTGTGATTTTCATTTAAGCAAGTGTGATTTCTATTTATGCAAGTGTGTAATTTCCATTCAAACAAGAGTGAGATTTTATAAGAAAGAGTGATTTCCATTTGAGCAAGAGTGATTCCCATTTATGCAAGTGTGTGATTTTATGAGCAAGAGTGATTTTTTTTTAAACAAGTTAATGAGTGATCTAATTTCAAACAAAGTGTTAATGTGATCTTAGGAGGTGAGTGTGAAGTTTCTTTCAAGGAGAGTGATCATCATTAGAGTTAATTTCATTTTGTAAGAGTGATTAATTTACTTACATAGTTTTAAAGAAAACATGTGCATTTTAATAACTCAATTTAACTTAGAATTTGTGTGAGTGACAAAGACTCCTAGCACATACAATACACATACATTTAATCAGTTTACTAGCCTTGGTTGATAATTCATGTAAGTAATTTAACATCAATTAAATTACCAAACATTTTGGCGTCGTTGTCGAGGACCAAAATGTTTGGTAATTTAATTGATGTTAACTTAATTAAATTACCAAAGCGTCATTGTCGAGGACCAAAATGTTTGGTAATTTAATTGATGTTAAATTACTTACATTAATTATCAAACTAGCCCCAGTTGATAATTCATGTAAGTAATTTAACATCAATTAAATTACCAAACATTTTGGTTCCCGACAATGACGTCAAAATGTTTGGTATTTTAATTGATGCTAAATTACTTACATGAATTATCAACTAGGGCTAGTAAACTGATGAAATGTATGTGCACTGTATGTGCTAGGAGTCTAAGAGTCTTCATCACTCACATAATTTCTAAGTTAAATTGAGTTATTAAAATGCACATGTTTTCTTTAAAAGTATGTAAATAAATTAATCAGTCATACAAATGAAATTAACTCTAATAATGATCACACTCTCCTTGAAAGAAACTTCACACTTGCCTCTGATGCAGGAGCATTAGGCAAAGAGAAAATACTTTGTATTTTATTAAAACTTAGGGGTTTTTAAGTTTTTAGAGGAGCTAGATTTTTATGAATGATTTGAGTGGGTTTTAAGTATTTTTAATTAAATATTGTAAATAATTCTCAAATGTTTGAGAATATGAGAATGATTTGATCAGTTGAGGATGTAAAGGGATGAGAGATTTTTCTAAATATTAATTTAGAAATTAGTTTCATTAATTATGGGTGAGAGAGGATCCTTAGGGATTCAAGAGTGATTTTAGGATTTTGTTGAGAAGTTGAAGGGATTGAACTTAGATTAGATCATTCTAAATTGTATAAATTATTAAGCCTTAAACGCATTGAAAATCAGAGAGAGTGTGAGGAGAGAGCAGGGGTTTCTACTTAGAAGACTCCGGGAAATTGTAAGAAGGGCCAATGATTTGAAAATCATGCCAGAAACAAGGATGTCTGTAAGTAATTTCATTTGATTATGTGAAAGCATATTTTCAAAATTATATGTGTTGATCGATTGACCAAATTGCATACTTAATTTCTGTAATTAAGGTTGAATTACGAATTATGGGTGTTATTACAGATTTAAGGCCAATTTTATGAAATTGAGTGAGATCGATTATATAAGAGAAGAATATAGATATTGGAAAGATCGATTGTCCCATGAGAAGGTTGAAATCGAACTTTCAATTCTGATATGACAATTCAACATATGGAAATCCCATGCTTGAATTTAAAGGTCAAAGGGAAAAAGCGAGGAAATTCAAAGTTTTTATAGGAATATGCAATCCCAGATCCAAATTAAGGGATCGATTCCATTCCATTGTGATAAATTGTGCTGTGCGTTAATCTCCTTGTTAACTAGTCAAGGTAATTGGAGGTCCAAGGAACTGCGTAAGGAGTTTTTGTACAGCGCCCAAAAGAGAGAAACCATGGTCAACAAAGTTATGGAGTTGAATGAAATCAGCCTTCGATGAAGAATACAGAGGTTCAGCATCAGTTTATCAGTCTTTGTATACGCTGATCCTGATTGTTGAAGTCAGTGAATGCGTTGGGAGCTGACTTTCGAATCTAACACTGGTCAGGATTTGTTAATTGGCAATGGCAAATTCTCTGCGTGTAGGATCGAATGGCAAGTTCCAATTCAGCATTGGGAAATTTCAATGAGAAGCAGAGTTGGTAGAAACGCACAATTCAAGTAAGATTGATGAGACAATGATATTTGAATCACTGCTATGAACTCACCGTATGAGGGAGACATGTGAGCTGAAGTCACGACAGAATTAATAACCTGCGTTTTGGAACGTAGTGTTTCAGATGGGTAAGTATCTGGTTATCATACTAATATATGTATATTTAAACGTTTTTTTGGCATGAATTAAAGATGCAGGGTGTAAGCAGTCAATTAGAGAAGCGATGGATAAATCGTTGCCATCGTAAAGGCGCCATGAGCGTTGCAAGGTCGATCGGTAGTAATTATGATGCGTGAATAGTTGCACTGAAATTTGGTAGTTGAATCATCATTAGAAGGTAATTAATGGGCTCAGATGCTCTATTAAATTGCAGCGATGGAAAGCATTAACGCAGAGCAGAACGGAAGATAACGCATCCGTGGAAGATGACTGAGAAGGAAATTTAACCAGCGCTCCAGTGAGGACATGAAGGCCGTCCGAGGAGGTGGATATGCAGTGGTAAGTTCATCCAAATATGAATTAAAATGGAGCTGGGCGTATTTACTTGGAATTGGTAAGTAATGGTCGACAATTTATTATAGCGTTTTGGCATTTTCTTAAATTAAAGCCGTATAAGATATCATTGGTATTAAATCAAACAAGTTTTAAATATTTGAATTGGAACATTCACATGGATCAACAATATAATAAGCCGTGGGGTTTGACTGTATAAATGTTGGGTTGGTGCTATTTAAAGTCTGGTATCAAAAGCCATATGTAAATGTTGGGTTTAAAATAAACCAATGGGATTTAATGAAAGTCTTTTATAAGACTTTTGGATAAGCGTTCATAAAGATTGAAGGTTTTTATGAAGCATGGGTTTTAACCATAGAGTTGACACAAGTAGAGCTTCTGCATGAAGTTTTTAAATTGGGATTGTATTGAAGTTTGGGTTCAATGTCAAGAATTGATTTGAAGTATGGTTTCCATAAACCATAAAAAAGTTGTAAACATATGTTACAAGCTTCCGCAAATGATAGTGTGTGAAATTTCTCTAATTTGGAGTTTTATTTGGGCAGTTATTGAGATGCATTTTTATATGCATAGTATTGGAGAGATTCTGGGTTTTGCAGGGTTTGCTCTGCATCATCCTCCTAAGATCACACTCGCACTTTGCTTGAAATAAGATCACTCATTCACTTGCTTTTAAACAAAATCACCCTTGCTTATAAAATCACACACTTGCATAAATGGAAATCACTTTTGCTGATAAAATTTCACACTTGCTTGAATGGAAATTACACACTTGCATAAATGGAAATCACACTTGCTTAAATGGAAATCACACTTCGCACTTTTAAATGAATTTGCTTCAAAAAATAAGATTAACTATGCAAAGGAAAATCCTATTTATATCATTACAGTGTTAAACTCTATTCTGTTCATGTGCCCCTGAAATCTTTGAACAATAAAACTAATTAGAAAAATGATTTCAAACTCAAATCTAAAATAAATCAAAACGTAAACACTCAATTGAATTGACGAGAATCTACAAGAAAATACAAACTGAAATATTAATTTCTAATAAATAAAAGGCCTTACTGTCTCGAGGGGGGCCCACCACGAGAAGCAGATAACACTATGATGTTTTCAACCAAGCACTTAACCACACATTTGAATACTCAATGAGAAATCGAACTTGCACTTATATAAAACAGAGTATCGTTAACATAAAAATTCAGTCTGTGTTCATCTCTGCTGAAAGGCATATTTATAGAGCCCTTGCACATTTAATTGTTCAGAGCTATACCTATCAACAGAAACTAATATTAACTCTTAAAGATAACATTGCATGATTCTCTCATGATTTGCTATCATCACAACAAATCATGAGGCATAAAATCCGTTTCTTGCTCACCTGAGTCGCCAACTACGAAGGTTGACTTCACCTTTGACTACTTTGCTAGGACGTTGTTTTCATCGATCTGACACATGAGAGTAGGAGGAAATCAGTGTGTTCATCAATTTCCACCTACACCTGTTCTGTTCTCCAGCTGGCACCTCAGAACCTATCATACCATGAACTTAAGTGCAGAATCATGTGTTAGCTGCGGGATCACTGCAATTTGGTAGCTAAGTAAATATTAAACTAAATATTAAAGAACATTACCATTTTATGAAATAAAAGACAATTGTATACCTGCCATATCATAATTCTTGTAATTTGATGCCCAATGTGACATTATGAAGATCAAGAAGAAGGAGATGGAGTGAAAAATGGTGTAAAAAAGAAGCAAATGTGGGGTTCAACAATTCATTTGGTAGACTCTAAGTCCTAATATGAGAAACAACATCAAAATCTCTGAAAGACCCCCGAGGTTTGTGTTTACTTATGTATATTTGAAAGTTTGCTACTGATTGGGTTTGTGTTTGCACATGTAAATATCTTAAAGGTTTGATAACACGTTTTGCATGCTTGTTGTTTTTGATTAGTCTGTTTGAGAGAGGTTTGTTGTTATCGATATATTTGATCGAGGAGGATTTCCCACCGATAGGATTAATGGGGAGTGTTGAGGCTTTGTGTGTGATACATAGTGCCTAAGAGGACATCTCGTCGGCACTATGTGTTGATATTTGGATCCTGAAGTTGGGAAGGTGGCGTTGGTCATAGAGCTTTGACCTCAGATATGCACCTGGATCCCTGGGTTAATGGTTATCAAGTAAGCCTGATGGTACCTAGAGAGGCTGAAAGCTTTAGTTCATCTTAGTCTTACTTGGATAGATTTCCTTGGTCAGGAATCTAGTCCATGACACCGTGAGTGCCTAAACTATTTGAGGACCTTGGATAGATTGCCCTGGTCAGGAATCTAGTCCATGGCATTGCGATGCCTAAAATCTTCATGGTTCATGTGGTTTGAGATCTTCCTTGTACTTGTATATGTATAAATACCTCCCTAGTTAAGAGGGAGTGTTGAAGAATGTAACTAGGTTCGATCTTCATACTTGTATTTGATTTATAATGAAATGTACTTATGAAAAGAATGAAAATAATTTTATTATTATTATTATTATGACTTATGAAAGCATAAGTTTCATGCTTGGGTCATGATGTTTTAGGTCAAAGTCTCCATTGAGGACTTCTAGGATTTATATTGAGTCATTAGAGTCATTGTACATTTAATGAGACCCTTCTTGGGCTTTCGAATCATGTAAAAAAAAATATAATTGAGTAAAATAGGTCATTTGTCACCTCTACACCAAGTCGACCTCAAGGAGATCAAGTCAACCTCAAGAAGGGTAATTCGACCTCACCAGAAGCCTATATATTGAAGCAATTCAATTCATTTGGAGGACACACTCTCGCTCAAGTTTGATATACAACAAGAAGTAGCTAAAAAAGTGCGAAGTTGGAAAAGAAGGAGAAAAGTTGCAGGGAAGATATAGATCGAAGTTTTGGCTCATCTATCTCTCACACGTGTGGACTTTATAGGAAGATCGAAGTCTATATTGCTGCATCGAAGCTATTGTTGCCTGTCGCTGCTAGGTAAAAGTTGCTATCATCAATGCAAAGGGGGGCAAATATATGTATTATATATATATATGTAGAGGAAAAGTTGTTGACTGGGTTTTCCCTTATATTGGGTGTTTTTCCTTGGCTTTCCACCTACATCTCATGTTAGTGATCTTCATGATATTGTTTTAGTAATTTCTTGATGAATTTAAGGTAAAAGAAGAGCACAAGAAAGTTAATAAGAAAACAATAATCTCACAAGTAATTATCAAGTATAAGAAAATATTTTCGCCTTTTTGTTTTTTTTAACACCCTAAGGATTACATTTTCAACATTACCCCCTTAATTCGAAGGGTTAAATGTAAGTCTAAGAAGAGAGTTGGAATACAAAGGTGGATAATAGCCAATGGTTGGATGTGCTCTCTTGGGTAGAGAAATTGAAGTCTTCTACCAATGGTGGTTTAAGGAAGACCACAATCCAAAAGCATAGCGAAAGTCGAAGTGCTTTGTTGGTGGTGGTTTAAGGTTGATCACCAACTCTGGTACTTGGCTTGAAGCAGTTCTCAGAATAATTTTGAATTTGTCTAGAAGCTAATGCCTTTTGCAAAATGGAAGTGCTCTTCAATGATGGTTTGAAGATGACCACAAACTATTGAGATAGTGGTTTAAAGATGCCGACAAACTATTTTCTAGTAGAAGAAATAAGTCTTCTATTAAGTGGTGGTTTAAGGAGGACCACAAACTAAATGGCGTTGATGGAACATGAGTCTATCTCTAGCTATAATTTTGATTCTTGCTCTAGCTTGCTTTAGATGCTGGTTGTGCCTCAGGCTTGCTTGATATGAATTTGAAGCTAGTTGTTGATAGTTAGTTACCCCCAATGTTTCAAACATTGGCATCGGGATAATATCGGTGAGAGTTCAAAAAAAGAAAAAATCGTAAAAATAAAGAGAAAATTGGCAAACATGTGTAGAATACAAAAAAATAGAAAAAATTCATTTTTTTTTTCTATTTTTTTTAGTATCTAAAGCATCCACAACATAAAATAAATGCATTGACACATAAATATGAAAATAAACTAATATATAATATGTCTAGTGCTACATCACACATAATAGTGAATCATGTCCCAAATTTTGAGTCTTGACTCAACCTTGAAAAAAAATAAAAAATGTATCTCATATTTTGAGTCATATACAATGAAATTATATATGTAAACCACTAAGTAAGATCTATCTAATGATTTCCTCTACCCCTTTTGTGAGAAAATGGAATATATTTTCCTCGAGTTGAAGAAATCCATTGGGATTGAACTCTAATCATAATGTCCTCTTGAAGAAGTAGGAGGAGGTGGACAACGTCCTCTACTGGTGATCATGGTAGGTGGTGTCACCTCCTCATACTCCTTTGCTAGCTATCCCTTCCCTGCAACTACTACCTCCTTGTAAATTTTTGTAGATGTTCTATGCTTGATGCAACTTTACTTTTTATCCCAATATCAGTTAGCAATCACATAAACAATAAAGTAAAATGGTGATAGAACATACCAGTAGATTGATAGAAGACAAGCCAGAAATATATAAGTGTGTTGGTGCGTTACGACGGTCAACAAGATGCTTCAACCAACAAATTCTCAATATGGCTAGCCAACTAGAAGTGTCACACAACCCTCTGGGACAACCAAAATAGTCAACCCAAAAGTCAACCAAAAGTCAATGCTGTCAGTCAACGGTCAATGCAAACAGTAGCAGTAGCTAGGTCAATACAACCAAGTCAAAGTCATTGTCCAGCCTCGGGAATAGTGCCAAAAAATTCGGATTTGGAAAATTAAAATTTTGGGAGAGTTTTAGGTCCGTTTGACCTTGTGTTGACCAAAGTCAATGTTGGTCAACGCTGCTGCAGAAAACCTAGGCCGAAAACAGAAAATTGCTGCTTGTTGAAATTTCCCACATGTGAAGAGAAGAGCATCCAAGGTGATCAAACCAATCAGATGAGGAGAGAGAAATGTGTGAGGATGAGATGAGTGAAAATGTACTCCAACGTTGACCAATATATATCCATAAATGAGGGTGTGTGACACAATTGTTGGGGCACAAAACCTTAAGGCCGACCTGCACATATTTTGAATAAATTCAAAATAAACACTCTGTTCATCGGATCAAGATGATATTTAGATCGATCTTGCACCTCTCCGAAAGAGGAATCTAATAAAAATATTGGCATCTTCATCTGAGCATCACAACATGGAGTTTGGACCTAGTTGTCCAAAATTAACACTCCCTCTCAACTAGGGAGAACTCCATCCACCAATCCAAACATCGTGTGTCATCCCACTGTAACTTGCTTTGTTGGCTTCTTTATTTCAGAACAGAAGTGGGTCATCCACAAAGACACCATTCCTAGCTGACATATTCAACTTAGAGGTCCAAAACCTTTATAGGACTCACAAAGAGTCTCATACCAACCCAAAGTTGGTTTACCTAACCTGAAGTCAGTTGGAGGTCTGAAACCTCACTATACTTGATCCCAGATCAGGTGGTTGGACCGTGCCATCCTAGATAGAGAGTACGACAATCTCTGATGCGTCCATCAGTATTTTCTACTAGTCTCTAGCTTTTCCGATCTCACTAGCCAAATGAGAGGTACTTCCCATGAGCCCTGAACTCAATGGGTAGGATGCATATGGGGCACAAATCATGAGAGGTGAACCAACTCAATCATCATAACGGTGGGGTAGAAGCACACCAAAAAATTTCGGCAAGCCTAGCCCTGTGGTTGCTTATAGCTCTGAGAAGCTATCCCTAAAGCCCCCTAGAGCTCCAAGAGCTCATCGTCCAACATGACCCTCAGCATAGGGTCGTTCCACGATACCAAGATTCTCACGGAAGGTTAGGAACTTGACCTTCCCCAGGGGCTTTGTGAGAATATCCACGACCTGCTCATCAGTACCTATATGATCGAGCCTTACGACACCTCGTTGTACCATATCTCAGATAAAGTGGTACCTGATATCAATATGCTTGGATCGATCGTGGAACACAGGATTCTCGGACAATTGAATCAAACTCTGGTTATCACAGAGTATCACGGTGGTATCTAGCACATGCCTGAACAAATCACTGAAGAGCTTTCACAACCAAATTGCTTCACAACATGCCATACTCGCTGCAATGTACTCTGCCTCCGTGGTGCTCAAAGCTACCGACTTCTGCTTCTTTCTCATCCGTGATATCGAAGCAGAACCAAGTGTGAAGCAACATCCCGATATGCTCTTACGATCCACCATACTGCCAACCCAATCAAGATCAGTATATCCACAGAGTCTCATGCTCTTGGCAATGTATCTCAACCCATGATTTATCATGCCCCGAAGATATCTCAACAGATTCTTGGCACCAACCCAGTGAAAGTGATGAGGCTCAACCATATGTTGACTCAAAGTGTTCACTGCAAAACATTCGTCCGGATGGGTGTTCACTAAGAACATCAGGGCCCTTATGAGTTGAAGATACTCAGTAGGATTTGCTAGCATGGGCCCAACAATGCTACCACTCAACTTCTTGAAGTTGAGCTCCATCGGTGTCGACATAGACTTACAGTCCACCATACCAAATCTTTCTAGAAGTTTCACAATGTATTTTCCTTGAGAAAGGAAAATCTTGCCAGGTCTTTTCTAGACCTCTAGGAAGTAGTGCATCAGTCCTAGGTCCTTCATCTCAAAATCAGCAGTGAGCTCCCTCTTGCACTGATGAATGAGAGGGTCAACAACTGTCAGGAAGAGGTCCTCCACATACAACACCAGAATGAGAGGCTTTTCTCTAACAACCTTGAAGTAAAGGTTTGGATCAACATTACTACAAGTGAAGCCCGATTTCATCAGGTAGCTATCTATCCTGTTGTACCAAGCTCTGGGTGCTTGCTTCAACCCATAGAGGGCTTTATTCAACTTGCAGACATGGGTATCCCGATCCCGGACTTCGAATCCTAGAGGTCGCTCCACATACACCTCTTCCTTTATCGCACCATCCATAAATGTTGTCTTCACATCCATCTGATGAAGACTCCATCCTTGCGTAGGAGCAAGGGCTATGATAGATCGGATGGTGGTATATCGGGCCACAGGTGCAAATATGCCATCATAGTCTACACCTTCCTTTTGAGAGAAGCCACAGGCAACGAATCTTGCCTTGAACTTTCCAACACTTCCATCAGATCCATGCTTGATCTTGGAGAGCCATTTCGAGGTGACAACTGCTTCGTCCTTTGGTCTTGGAACCACATCCGAGACATCATTCTTCATTATGGACTCACACTCTTTGTACATAGCATTCTTCTATACTTGATGCTTTACGACTTCCTCAAAATATCCAGGCTCATATTGTACAATAATACTTATGGCTGCTAGATACCCTTAGTATCTATTCGACTTCTTGCTTTCACGAAATGTCCCCCTTGGGGCCATATGCCCCTCGACATCCTCGAGAGTGTCCCTGAGCCATGATGGTCTCTTCCTCATCGAAGGAGGTGGATCAATTGGGTCCATCGGTCCTTCAACATCGGGCATCGTCTCATCCTTTGGTCCTTCTTGATTTCTAGGCCTTGCTTCATGATCTTCCTCAGATCTCAGAAGATTGACTACATTCCTCAGGGAAGCATCTTCGTCAAAGGTAACATCATGGCATATCTACACTTCCCTTTGACCAGGCACATAGACTCTATAGGCCTTCGAAGTTTTGATGTAGCCCACAAACATTCCCTTCTTTCCAGAAGAATCCAGCTTGCTCCTCTTCTCCTTCGACACATGAAAATAAACAGGACATCCAAAAACTCTAAAATGTGAGACGTCAGGTTTCTTACCAGAGAAAACCTCTTCGGGAGTTTTGGAGTCCAGGGCGGAATGCAGGCATCATTTTTGTATGTACACAACAGTGTTCGTAGCTCCTCCCCACAAAAACTTTGGTAGACCTTGGTCAGATAACATGGCATGAGCAGCTTCCACAATGGTCCTGTTCTTTCTTTCAACAATGCCATTCTGCTCAGGAGTATAGATAGTTGTGGTCTCCCTCTTGATGCCATCTTTTCTACAAAATTTCTTGAACTCATTTGACTCATATTCAGTGCCATTATCGGTCCTTAATATCTTGATCTTCTTGTCAGATTTTTCACCAAGGCTTTGAAGGTACGAAACCACATGAAAGCCTCATCCTTCTTCTTCAAGAAGTATATCCATGTTTTGCGAGAGAATTCATCTATGAATGTCATATAATAAGAACATCCTCCCAAGGATGTCATGGGAAACATACCAGACAGATCAGATGACGCAACAAAACTAAAATTTTGGACCCCAAGGAGAGCTGGTCAACTATAGCGTGGTCCTGTCAGCATCTTCCTAGTCAACCCCGTTCTTTGAATCCACGTGGCCTACTTCCTTTTTAATTTATTTATCAATTTCAAAGAAATTGAAAAATAAACTTATACACAACTTTCGAAGGTTATATTATACTTCCCGGCTTATATATTATCTTCGAACCTTTATAATCAAGGTTTAACCCTTCGCGCTTTATATAAATCCAACGAACTGTTTTGAATAAATAACTGTGCAATAAACCTTGGCTCCGGCCCCACCTCTACGACCAATAGACCAATCAAACGCATGCATCGTACCTCACTTATCGTTTGCGCACCTCGTTTATCGTTCGTGCATCTACAACAAGCGACCACCGTCCGATGGCACTTTCCCAGATCAACGGCTCTCGCCAATATCGCTCGGCATCTTGGTACGAACTATAACGTGCGATGGCACGGTTTAAACGGTGGTTTTTTGGGGGTCCACTTCGCCATGCGTCAACAGGTCTATGGAATCGCTCCACAACCGGAAAATACCGCTTATACACCAAAAGCGGTGCGATATGGGCAATCTGCCTTTGTAAATCCACTCGCGGTTTCGGTACAGTGATTAACTACGGTTCACGCCGGTTGCACTATCCTTCTCGTTCATTAACTCGCTTCTAAGCATCGGGTCTGGTTTCGAAAGAAACAACTCTATCTCTTTATAAAGCGGGAAGTCTACCGATTAAACAGTGTTCACGACCACAATTCCTCTGCACAGACCTCGCTTGCGGGTAGTATTAATTCAACAGGGTTTGTTTAAATAAATTAAAGAGAAACAACAGACAGAGGGATGCGGAGTCGATACAATGGTTCGACTCAGTAATTATATATATATCCAAAAAATTCAATTGTTTCACAATTAAAAAATCTCTTCACAAACAAAGGTTCGAGTTAATCCAATGGCAAACAAGCTTCGAAATCATTTAACTGGGAACAATTGTTTAACACACAGAGTTATTGCAGAAATCTCTCTTCCTCCTTCTCCCTCTCTTCTCTCCCAATACATCCGAGGGATTACATTTATATACACAAACATATGACTCTTTGGTTCCTCTGAGAGGACCGTTCTAGAAATCAAAGGTGTAATTACAATTCATTGAAATATGACAGATGGCTAACTATTCGACTTCCACTAACTCTAACTGATCTAAATAATACAGTCAGCTGAGGTATTGACACCTAGCTGTTACAATTCAAATGTTTTCAAACCCTCCTAGCCACAACATGTGGAAAAAACTCCTACATTGCTGGCTAGTGTCTAATGCCCCTGCATCAGACTCCCGAGGGCAATCTTCTTCATGGGCTCCTGTCCATGAGCTCTTCCACTGATCTGCCTATCTTCTGCAACATTCCTTCAGTCATCCAAGTGGCATCTTCTTCTGTTTTGTCCTTCCATTTGATTAGGTACTGAAAGTACTCTTGTCCTCTAGTCCTTCTGAACACCCTTTTGTCCAATATCTTCTCTGGTTGCAATGGTTGTGCTGGAGGTAGCTGCTCTTTCCACTCAATCTATCCCTTGTCTGCTGATCTTTCTTCTGTACCATCATCTTCATACTTGTGCAAATCTGCAACATTAAAAATGGGAGATATTCCAACATCAGGAGGTAATTCAATCTCATAAGCATTTGCAGAAAACTTCCTAAGTATCTTGCATGGCCCAATCTTTTTGAACTTCAATTTATTATACTGCTTCTTTGGGAATCTCTCCTTTCTCAAGTGTGCCAAAACCAAATCTCCTCCTTCAAAATGAACTTATTTTCTACTCAAGTCTGCTCTGCTTTTGTATTTGATGCTACTGCCTTGTAGTTGATGTTTCACTTGTTCATGTATGGCCTGGATCTCTGAAGAAAATTCCTCACCATCTGCACTCCTTAGCTCTACCCTTCCCAGATTTCTTAATTCTGATATTACCCTGGGGTGCATTCCATAAACAACATGGAATGGGCTCTGCCCTGTGCTCCTGTTTGGTGAGTCATTATATGCATATTTTTCCTGGGGAAAAATATGATCCCACTGCTTGGGATGTCCTCCTGCAAGACTTCTCAACAAATTTCCCAGACTCCTATTCACCACCTCAGTTTTTCCATCAGTCTGGGGATGACAAACTGAGCTGAAACTCAGTTTGGTACCAAGTTTCTTCCACAATGTCCTCCAAAAGTGACCCACCAATCTGGTGTCTCTATCTGAAACAATACTCTTGGGCAACCCATGCAATCTAACAACTTATTTGAAAAACAAGTTAGCAACATGGGTGGCATCACTAGTTTTATAGCATGGAATAAAATGTGCCATTTTGGAGAATCTGTCCACTACAAAAAATACTGCATCATTCCCTCTCTGAGTCTTGGGTAATCCTAGAACAAAATCCATACTCACCATGTCCCAAGGCCTATCTGGAATAGGCAAGGGAGTGTACAATCCTGCATTCTGGCTCCTTCCTTTAGCATATTGACAGGTTTTGAAATTCTTCACAAACTTGTCCACTTCTGCTCTCATCTTGGGCCAATAATAGAAGTGGCTCAGCTGCTCATAAGTTTTATCAGTACCAAAGTGTCCAGCAAGTCCACCACTATGCTTCTCTTTGATCAAATTTTCTCTCATGGAACATTTTGGTACACACAGTTGGCTTCTTCTGAATAACAAGTCCTCCTGCAGGAAATAATCCAGCCACTGGCTTCTATATGTTAAAATAGGGTTACTACATGCCTTAAATGCTTCTTTAAAATCTGGATCTGTTTTATACAATTCTTTGAGAAAATCAAATCCTACAACTTCAAAATTTGTTTCTTGAACAAGCATGTGCCTCCTACTCAAAGCATCAACTATTTTATTGGCTTGACCACTTATATGTTTCAAAACAAAATTAAAACCTTGGAGATACTCAACCCATTTAGCATGCTTATGTTTCAACTTGGGCTGCTGTACAATATATTGCAAAGCATGATTATCAGAATATAATACAAATTCCCTGGACATCAAAAAATGTCTCCACTTCTTCAGTGCCTGAACAATTGCATAGAATTCCTTCTCATAAGAGGAATACTTTCTTCTGGTGTCATTTAGCTTCTCACTGAAGTGTGCCACAGACCTATCATCCTGACTCAACACAACTCCAATGGCCTCTCCATTAGCATCACACTTTACTTGAAATGGTTTAGCAAAATCAGGCAGGATCAAAACAGGCTTCTCCGTTATCTTCTGCTTCAAAATTTTAAAATTTCTTTCTGCATCAGCAATCCATTTAAATGGTTGTTTGATCTTCTTTATTGTCTCAATTATGGGTGCATTGATCTTACTGAAGTTTCTTATAAAATTTCTATAAAAAATAGCAAATCCATGGAAACTTCTTACCTCAAAAACATTCTTGGGTGAAGGCCACTCCACAATTGCCTTAACCTTTTCTGGGTCCATCTTCAATCCTTCTGCAGAAAAAACAAACCCCAAATAAACCAACTCTTCCTTCATGAATGAGCATTTCTTTAAATTTATCAGCAGTTTCTCTTGGTGCAACTTCTTCAAGACATGATTAAGATGTCTTAAATGTTCTTCTTTAGTTCTGCTGAAAACTAATATATCATCCAAATATACTATCACAAATTTGTCAATGAATTCTTTCAATACTTCATTCATAAGTCTCATAAAAGTGCTATGTGCATTTGACAACTCAAAAGGCATTACCATCCATTCATATAGTCCTTCATTTGTTTTAAAGGCAGTTTTCCACTCATCACCCTCTCTCATTCTAATCTGATAGTATCCACTCTTCAAATCTATCTTTGAGAAATATTTAGCACCACTCAAACAGTCCGTTAAATCCTCAACTCTAGGCAAAGGGAATCTGTACCTGATTGTGATCTTATTAATTGCTCTGGAATCAGTACACATCCTCCAACCTCCATCTTTCTTTGGGATCAATACTGTTGGTACAACAAATGGACTCAAACTTTCTCTGATCAACACCTTGTCCACCAATTCCTGTACTTGTCTCCTGATTTCCTCGTTTTCCTTGGGAGTCATTCTATAGGCTGCCTTATTTGGCAGATTTGAACCAGGGATAAAATTGATCTGATGACTGATCTTTCTCACAGTTGGCAGCTCATTAGGTAAATCATCCACAACAATGTCACAGTAATCATCTAACATCTCTTGATTTCTACTGGTAAATCATAAATATTTGTAGAAGTAAGAACTACTTTAGGTTTGCAAACTAAAGCAAAGATTACCTCTTCTTCTTCTATCTGCTGTAGATATTCCTTCCCGCTCAGCAACAAGGTCTTTGGATCAATCTCTCTCCTGGATGGCTCTCCTTCTTCCATGGGGATCAATGTATGGTGTACCCAATCTTTGAAGAACTTGTAAGTGTTCTTCTTGCCATCATGCACTGCTGCTCCGTCAAACTGCCAAGGTCTACCCAGCGGTATATGACACACATCCATGGGCATTACATCACACAGGACCCTATCTTTGTATTTTCCCATTTGCAACTCTATCTCACACTGTTCTTTTACAACCAGTTGGTGCCCTTTATGTAGCCAGGACACCCTGTAGGGAGTTGGATGCTCCCTTGTCTTCAACTTCAAATTTTCTATTACCTCAGTGGAAACCAGATTGTCCGTGCTGCCACTATCAATGACTAGCTGGCAGCATTTCCCTTGGACTTTGCATATGCTCCTAAACAAAGTCTTCCTTTGTGCAGTTCTCAAAGGGGACTCTTGGCTTTATTTCTGTACTATTGCCCACCAGTTTCCAGGTGAGCTTTTCTGATTTCCAGCCCTCTCAGCCCTTTGGCACAAATAAAATTTCTGTCATGACTCATCTCTGACACTATAGGCTTTGTGTCCCATGCAGCAACATTCTCCAGGCACCTTCAACTCTGTCACTGTGTCACCTGTATCAGCCCTCCTCCCTTTCTCTATGGGTATCCCCTTCTAGCCTGCATCATCCTCTGTAGATGCATTATGAGGTGAGCTACTGGTAGCTCCATCCCTGGGTGTAGTAGGCTTTCCTCTACCACCCTGACTTCCCTTTCCATGGAAAGTACCTCTCTTCTTGGCAGATTGTTTCCTCAGGAGTTTCTCCTCTGCTTTCAAGGCCATCTGATAGGCCTCTTCCACTGTCTTAGGAGACAGGAGACCAATATCATCTTGGATCTCCAGCTTGAGACCATTCACATATCTGGCAGTCTTCTCTGGTGTGTCTTGGAATTGCCTAGCTCTTATGCTCACTCTGTAGAATTCCTCTGTGTATTCCTTTACTGTCAGCAACCTCTATCTCAGGTTCTGCATTTGCTTTTACAATGTCAGCTGGTAATCACTAGGCAAGAATTTACCTTTTAATTTAGCCATCATTTTGGTCCAACTCTTGATAGGTTGCTTGCCAACTCTCCTTTCTGCCTGCACTCCATCCCACCAAAGTGCAGCATGTCCCTTCAGATTTGTCACCGCAAACTTGGCCCTTTTATCTTCGCTTATTTCTTCATAATAGAAGCATTTATTCATTTCATTTATCCAATCCACTAGTTCCTCTGGATTCAGTCCCCCTGCATAACTCGACACTTCAATTTTGGGCTTAACTGCAGACCCCAGAACAGTTCTAAGGAGCCTCATGTTAGGAGGAATCTCAACATTTTCTTCAGCTTCTTCTGTTTCAGGTTCGCTGATGTCTTCAGGATCTCTGGTCTGTCTTCGCTCCACGACATCCATTCTGGCCTTGACCCTCTGCAACATCCCCAACACCTCTGCGTCGGCTACAGGTCTCCTTCTGCCAGCACATCTACCAACTCAGATTGCCATGTCAGCTCTCTCAAAACAACAGCTCTGATACCACAAATGACGCAACAAAACTGAAATTTTGGACCCCAAGGAGAGCTGGTCAACTATAGCGTGGTCCTGTCAGCATCTTCCTAGTCAACCCCGTTCTTTGAATCCACGTGGCCTACTTCCTTTTTAATTTATTTATCAATTTCAAAGAAATTGACAAATAAACTTATTCACAACTTTCGAAGGTTATATTATACTTCCCAGCTTATATATTATCTCCGAACCTTTATAATCAAGGTTTAACCCTTCGCGCTTTATATAAATCCAACGCATTGTTTTGAATAAATAAATGTGTAATAAACCTTGGCTCCAGCCCCACCTCTACGACCAATAGACCAATCAAACGCATGCACCGTACCTCACTTATCGTTCACGCACCTCGTTTATCGTTCGCGCATCTACAACAAGCGATCACTGTCCGATGGCCCTTTCCTAGATCAACAACTCTTGGCGATATCGCTCGGCATCCTGGTATGAATGTTAACGTGCAATGGCACGGTTTAAACGGTGGTTTTACGGGGGTCCACTTCGCCATGCGTCAAAAGGTCTATGGAATCGCTCCACAACCGGAAAATACCGCTTATACACCAAAAGTGGTGCGATATGGGCAATCCGCCTTACAAATCCACTCGTGGTTTTTTTGTACAGTGATTAACCAAGGTTAGTCCGGGGTTGCGCTATCCTTCTCGTTCATTAACTCACGTCTAAGCCTCGGGTCTGGTTTCGAAAGCAACAACTCTTATCTCTTTATAAAACGGGAAGTCTACCAATTAAACAGTGTTCACGACCATAATTCCTCTGCACAGACCTCGCCTGCGGGTAGTATTAATTCAACAGGGTTTGTTCGAATAAATTAAAGAGAAACAACAGACAGAGGGATGTGAATTCGATACAATGGTTCGACTCAGTAATTATATATATATACACAGAATTCAATTGCTTCACAATTAAACAATCTCTTCATAGACAAAGGTTCGAGTCAACCCAATGGCAAAAAAGCTTCGAAATCATTTAACTGGAAACAATTGTGAACACACGGAGTTTATTGCAGAAATCTCTCTATTCCTCCTCTTCTTTTTTTTCTCTCTTAATACATCCGAGGGATTACATATATATACATAAACATATGACTCTTCGGTTCCTCTGAGAGGACCGTTCTAGAAATCAAAGGTCTAATTACAATTCATTCAAATAATTGAAATATGACAAATGGCTAACCATTCGACTTCCACTAACTCTAACTGATCTAAATAATACAGTCAGCTGAGGTATTGACACCTAGTTGTTACAATTCAAATTTTTTCGAACCCTCCTAGCCACAACATGTGGAAAAAACCTCCTACATTGCTGGCTAGTGTCTAATTCCCCTACATCATCAGAATGTATCAATTGCAAGACATCATATGTCTTTGTGACACTTGAGAGGAAAGGTCCTCTTATATGCTTTCCTTCGGCACAACCTTGACATACACCTTCATGATTGTTTGAGAACTCGGGCATCCCCATCACCACCTTCCTCGCTTCGGGAAGGGCTTTGTAGTGAAGGCGTCCAAACCTTCGGTGCCATAGTTCAGTCTGTCGGATAGTATCACACGTCATTTCTCCCAGTGGACTTCCTCCAACTTGGTCGAGTGTATCAACTCTAAACCCAATCTTGATAGCTTCCTTGAAATTATTCTTCCAGATACGCACCTTACCATCAATGAATGCCACATTGAAACCTTTGTCTTCCATGGCGGAGATAGACACAAGGGTTCTTCTTCAAATTGGGTACATAGAGTACACCCTGCAAGCGGAGCACTTGACCTTGAGACATGTGGAGGGTCACATTCCCTGTCCCTTTCATGTGATATGTGGCATTGTCTCCAAGGATAATTTCCATATTAGTATCCTTCTCAACCATATCAGAAAGTGCTTCCTTGAACCCAGTGATGTGCCTTGAGGCACCATTATCTATCTACCACACATCTATAGTGTCGGGTGGAGATGCAGCAGAAAGGGAAAATACAAGAATGAATTCATTTCTTTTATCAACAACATTTGATTTCTCATACTTGGAATTTCTCGACCTTTTGAAAGGTTGACAATTTCCGCCAGAGGGAGCCTTCCTCTTCCCCTTGAACCTGTTGTTCCTTTGATTGACATTCCTCCAGTTGTTTTTGTTTTCATCATCATCAAGAGAATCCTTTTTGAAAGGGCATTCTCTAGCATAGTGACATGGCTTGTGACAAGTGTAACACTTGCCTTTATTTCCTCGCGCCCCTGCTCTTCCTTTGTTCCTTGGACCACCAAAGTTCTTCTTAGAATGAGAAGAAAAAGCATCATTTCCTTCATTTTCATATTCCTTCATCCTTGTCTCTTATTGTACACATCTTGATAGTACTTCGTCAAAATCAAGGATCACATTATTATTGAGAATGATAGTGTTGAATACATGCCATTCAGATGAGAGACCTCCAAGTGCGGTGAGTACCATCCCTTGATCAACGATTGTCTCCCCAATAGCCAGGAGATTATTCCTAATCTTGGTCAGCTTCAAAAAATATGATTGAACAGACTCATCCCTGCCTTTCTTCAGATTCTTCAATTGATTATTGAAGAATAAGACTTGATTAGCATTGTTGGCCTTGAACATGTGGACCAACTTATCATACATCTCCTTGGATGTGCCTAGCTCAGAGATGTAGGCAACCAGATTCTTATGAATTGAGTCCCTTATCATCAGCTTTGCTTTTATTTCCCCCTTCTTTTACTTTGTTTTGTCAGCAACCGTTGTAGTGGATGGAGGCTCTTGGATTTTACCCTGCACATAGTCCATGACATCTGGGTCTTCCAAATTAAGATCCAATGTCATCTTCCAGGCATGGAAGTCATCATTCCCAGTTAATTTGTCATCAGCGTTAAAGCCATTGTAGTTTGAGGAACCCATCATTTTCTTCAGTGATTGCTACAAACTAAGGCTTTGTCTTCACCTCAGCTCTGATACCATGTAAATTTTTGTAGATGTTCTATGCTTGATGCAACTTTAATTTTTATCCCAATATCAGTCAGCAATCACATAAACATTAAAGTAAAATGCTGATAGAACATACCATTAGATCGATTGAAGACAGGCCAGAAATATATAAGTGTGTTGGTGCGTTGCGACGGTCAACAAGATGCTTCAACCAGCAAGTCTCAATATGGTCATCCAACCAGAAGTGTCACACAAACCTCTAGGACAACCAAAACAATCAACCCAAAAGTCATTCAAAAGTCGATGCTGTCAGTCAACGATCAACGCAAACATCAGCAACATCTAGGTCAACACAATGAAGTCAAAGTCAATGTCCAGCCTCAGGAATAGTGCCAAAAAATGCAGATTTGAGAAATAAAAAATTTGGGAGAGTTTTAGGTCTGTTTGACCTTGTGTTGACCAAAGTCAACGTTTGTCAATGCTGCTGCAGAAACCCTAGGGAAAAAACAAAAAATTGTTGCTTGTTGAAATTTCCCACGTGTGAAGAGAAGAGCCTCCAAGGTGATCGAACCAATCAGATGAGGAGCATGGAAAATTTTAGGGGCTAATATTCGCAGGTAGGCTAATTTTCCATGGTTTAAAAAAAAAAAGATTCGCCAATTTCCATTTTTTTATAAAAATGATTCGCCCAAATTTTACAATATGAAATTATTTTACATTAAAAATCACCAACATTATATAGACAATATATATAATATCATTTTAAATTTGAATAATTTTACAAATACATCAATAAACATTTTATAGTTTGCATATTAGGGACTAGTGAGATTCACCAATTTTTTAAACTTCAAGATAATTTTCCATCCTTAAAATTATCCCTGATGAGGAGAGAGAAATGTGGGAGGATGAGATGAATGAAAATGTCTTCCAATGTTGACGAATATATATCCATCAATGAGGGTGTGTGACACAACTGTCGAGGCACAAAACCTTAAGTCCGGTTACCTGCACATATTTTGAGTAAATTCAAAATAAATGTTCTGCTCATCGGATCAAGATGATCTTTAGATCGATCTTGCACCTCTTCGAAAGAAGAATCCAATAAAAATATTGGCATCTTCATCTGAGCATGACAACATGGAGTTTGGACTTAGTTTTCCAAAATTAACATTGCCTCCTACCAATTAGGGGTTGATTCCATGACATGCCTCTCGACCTCAACCCTCCATGCAACAGTGGTGTCAATCCCATCTAATGAGATGGCCTCCACGTTAGGTGTCTTTTGAATTTTCCCCACTCACAATCAAAGATTATAGTAGACGTAGACCATTTTGTTAAGGTGTTGGGACTCCAATTTGTATGAGGGTCATAAATGATAAGTTAATAATTATAAAAATAATAAATTATAATTTTTAATGAATTCAAAAAAATAAAATGAAATTTTTTAACCAGTTTACCATAGGTTTTCCACTACACATATACAACAAATAAGAGAAACATAAGAAAACAATTGAAATTTGAAATTTGAAACAAAGTATGAAGAGAATGAAATTTAAAACAAACTAAAACTTATCTCGCATTTTTTTCTAGCCATGTCAAAGTTAAATGTGCCACTTCCCATCCTGTATATCTCTATTTTTTTTGAAATTTCTACATTTTTCACTGAAGACGACACCATTTTCAACACAATTAAAGTATCCATCGATGACCTCAACATCAAATATGAAACTAGAGGAGTAAGAAAATGCACATTTCAAGAATATCCCTACAACATGAATGGGATCCCTCATCCCCTTATTTTTATAATAGCTACGAATGGATTCTTTGGTCGTATCCTTATAAAGGTATTTAGCCTTGTCTCATTTTCAAAAGATTTGTGTTGCTATATAATATAAATAAATTATGTACATATTACCTAGAAATAAAAATCCTATGACAACCTTATAAAGACATTTCGCTTCAAAAGTGTGCATTGGTGTATTATAAAAATAAATTAAAATAAATTACACCACCATGCATAATATTAATAAAATATATATACTAAAGAAATATATGCGAGCATCATATGGTATTTTGGGTTGAGTGATAAGGCGTTCCTCTTGTGGAAGTTGTTTCTACATGATGTTTGGGATGAAACATGTGTAAAATTAAAATCTTATTTGAGAATTCAACCATTTTAATGGGGGATGAAACATGTGTAAAATTAAAATATTATTTGAGAATTCAACCATTTTAATGTGCGTCAAAGTCAAGTAATTTTTTGTAAATTTAATATTCTTTTGGATTTCTCCTTCACAAAAATCAAAAGTTAATTCCACAAATGTGTTTGTGAAACTAGTAATTTTGTGCAAATGTAATGGGCGGATATGTGAAGATGGGTTACACTTTTGTGAGAATCGGGGGCGGAAAACTTTTTTCGGCAATAGTTCGGCCGAACCTTTTATAAAGTTCGGCCGAACTCATGATTTCGTTTAGATTGACAGCACACTGACGGTTTGGGCAAACCGAATTTTTGCCGGAGATGGGAAAAACGGCAACAAAAGTTCGGCCGAACTTCTACTTTTAAAATATTTTGGCCGAACTAGTTGCTATAAATAAATCGTCCGCGAAGTTGATTTGTTTACCAGTCTGTTTGTTTGCACGCTTTTCTGTCTGTGCTGCTGCTAGTTTGTTTGTTTGCGCGTTTTTGTCTGTGTTTCTCCTCCCATCCACGATGTTGGTCTGTGGCAACTTTAAGCGACTGCAATACTAGGTATCGACATTCCTTTCGTTTCTGTTACCACAATCTGTATATAGCTTTGGTTTCAAATATTATAAGAAGGTTTTTGATATGGTTAAGAGAATGTGGAAAATAGAATCCAACACTCTGCAAGCCTTTGCATTAAAACCCGACAGTTTGGTCCTTTTCTTCTGGGAAACAGATCCTTTTGCACATCAACGCAATAACAGTGATACTTGCTCCACTCCACTGTAGAGTCTCACCGTATATTTACTATCTACTTACACTTTTAGCAAGATAATTCTCGCAGTATTTTCTATATACTTAGACTTTCATTCCAATAAATCTTTTTGTCAGCCTTATCTAAGCCGAACTGATAATAGAATGGTGACAACTTTCCCTTTATTCCATAGCTTTTATCCAATAGGCGATTGGCAAAATGGAAATGAGTCATGAAATAGTTGAAATTCCTTTCATTTATGTTACCGCAATCTGTATATAGCTTTGGTTTCAAATATTGTAAGAAGGTTTTTGATATGGTTGAGAGAATGTGGAAAATAGAATCCAACACTCTGCAAGCCTTTGCATTAAAACCCGACAGTTTGGTCCTTTTATTCTCGGAAACAGATCCTTATGCACATCAACACAATAATAGTGATACTCGCTCCACTCCACCGTATATTTACTATCTACTTAGACTTTTAGCAAAATAATAATCGCAGTATTTTCTATATACTTAGACTTTCATTCCAATAAATATTTTTGTCAGCCTTATCTAAGCCGAATTGATAATAGAATGGTGACAAATTTCCCTTTATTCCATAGCTTTTATCCAATAGGCGATTGGCGAAATGGAAGTGAGTCATGAAATAGTTGACATTCCTTTCGTTTCTATTATCGCAATCTGTATATAGCTTTCAATGATAATCGAAAATTATGAAAACATATTACAGATCATATTTATTATAAAGTATCAGAGATTTTTTTATATATATTGCATAGTGTTTTTTATTTTGAAATATATAAAATACAATTCTTTTAATTAGGAACAGGTTAACAACAATCCTTATTATTTCCTACACTCCCTTCATATACAATCCTTTTTAGTGGGAAACAAATTATTGATTTATCCCTTGCACTCTGTCGTTGAGGGTTGGAATATGGTAAAAGTGTTTCACTGTTAGTTATTTATTTTTTTATAATTTTAAATTATAAAACTGATTTTTTAAATTATAAAACATATATTTTAATTATTTTTAAAAATATATAAATATTTTATATTATTAGTATTTTTTGAAAAATATTAATGCATTTTTTAATATTTATAAATGTTTATGAAAATTATGTCAACACATTGTTCACTTTAATAAATTTAAATATATAATGGTTTTTTTTATATTAATATATGTCTAAATGTATCTAAAAGTTATATGTATTTTTTTTAGGTTGGAGAAGTGTAGATGTTTATCAATACAAAATTTTTGATTTAATAGTCAAGTTTTATAGTTATTATAATGAAATAGTTTCTCACAACAAATTTGATAAAATAAGTGAAATCTATATAATGAAGATTAATTTGTATTTAAGTTTTAGATCTTTTAATAACTAAATTTCTATTTAAATGAATAAAACAATCAAATGTAAGAAATAGAAAACATAATGAAACACAATGTAAGAAATAGAGAACATAATGAAACACACACATACATATCTACAATCAACACAATTATTTTCCTAGGAAATCCTTATGGGAGACAAGAAACCCTAAAAAGTAATGATGCTCTACTCCTTTTTCCCTAGGAAATCCTTATGGGAGAAAAAAAACACTAAAATGTAAACATGCTCTACTCTCTCTTTTCTGGTATGGAAAATATTAAGTACAAAGAAAGATGTAATCTCTCTAGAGTTAGCTAAGACTTTTGGCGTGTAAGGTTGCTATAAAAACTTAACTTCATACATTTTTCTCTCTAACTTCACACTCCTAGTTGTATTTTCAACTATGGAACAAAATACAATAACAAAGAATGGAACTCTTATTCCTGCTAGTGGCCAAGTATTTAACATAGCGTGATAGCCAACTAGGTGTAAGATTTGACTCCGTCAACCATTAACGAGGTTTGTGATTTTAGACCTTTTAGAGTCATGTTAAAATTCCACATGTAGCTAGCTTGCTATGCATGAGTAATGGGGCTAAAATGACATTCTCTCGTACCATGGTGGTCAACATGATAGGTCAACTTACTAAAGGCATAAATTTTGAATGAACTTCATTTGATGTTTTTCTTGCACCATTGGATATGTATTTAAGTGTAGAACAATGGTCAAGGTTTCGGCACAAGGGATAATCATTTGACCCCAAGAAATGTCATTTAATACCTCAAAATGACTCCAAAAGGTTTTAGACCCCAATTCTCCACCCACCATTAAAATGACCCTACAAGTTGATTCTTTCAGTTTTTTCACTCTATAAGCATCAAAATATATGACAAATTTAATATAATTATCCAATCTAGATCATTATTTAATAATTTGTTAAAATTATGAGTAATAAATATACATCATGGAATTTAAATAGCGTTAATTCATTGAACACCCTTGTACATTCCTTGTTGATACTTTGAAAGTAATACGTTTTGAAAAATAATTTGTTTATGGATTCTATTTTCCACATTCTCTCAACCATATCAAAAACCTTCGTATAATATTTGAAGCCATCTATACAAATTTTCATTTGTTTCAATAGGAATTAACATATTGAAATATTAATTGTATTTATGTCTTATGTGCTAAGGAAGGGAGGTCGTGAACCTTATGGGAAGAGATAGTATTTGTTAAGTTAGGAGGGATGCTTTGTATGAGATAGAATTAATTTAAAATGCTTCTTAAGATTATGTTTTCGAACCATAATTACAAATTTATTTATTTTTTTACTTATCATTTAGTTGCTAAAAGTTGAAGAATTTATGTTGGTAAATAATTAATTACCTATTTAATTCATTTACCACTTTTGAGTTTTTCGTTTTCGTGGTTTCATTCATAATTTCACTTTTTTGCACTGTCAATTTCAATTTTTCACACCACATGTGCACAGTCAAAGGACCTAAGGTCTTTCCCATACCAAAGTATGCTCTTAAACATGTTTTCTTGGTGATATGGGTGATTTAGAAATGATCGGGAGAGCGAAATTCCTCATTTAATACACAATATGTTTGGTTCATGCCACTAAGCCAAGAATTTTAAATTCAACTGACTTTTAATATAACCAACTAAATCCTGCAAAAAAAGAATAAAACAATTTATGTTAGGGTTGTGGATTTAGGCATTGAAACAACACACCATGATATTTCAAATTTAAAAATAATGGTTTGAGTCCTAGGTAGCTTAGAATCCTATCTAGAGGTTTTTTTTCAAAATAAGGATGCACTCTCATTTGATTCTCATGATTAGGTTGTAATCATGAGGCTCTCGCTCAAGAGTGGACCTTCCCAAAATTTTGTGACGTTTTGTCACAAACAAAACCATCAAACTGAAAAACACATCATGCAAGAAACATAGCTCGCTGACATATCATTTTTCTCCTTCAAAGAAAAAAAATTCACATCATGTGAATATCTCCATGTACTCTTACATATTGGTGTACAAAACCATCAACCAAACACAAGTCGACAAAACATGACTCTTCAAACAACTGACTCTCAAGTCAAATAATAGCATGTAAAAATTTCCATATTTGTTGCATCTAAGTGTGTCAACATAACTCTACTTTCAACATCTTGCTTCATGCAACATGCACCATACTTTGAATTTGCAAAGAAATTCATGAAACATCAAAATACATGCAAGGCCTTAATTGGATAAGAAATCTAACCATCCCTTACCAAACCATTTCAATGGCACTTCTTTCAGCTGCGCTTCATCATGTGAATCATCCCGACCCTCATCGATTATGGAATCCTCTTTTCCATTCTTGTCAATATCTCTTTCCACCTTCTTCAAATGTCGTGGATGACTTGTTGGATACAAAGTCCAACACTTGTCTACAAGGTGAGCTTTCTTATGGCAATGAGTGCAAAACAATTGCATCTTATTTTCAACATCATTTTCCTTGTCCAATGGGCCTTTGAATTTTTGCCTCATTTATTTAGAAAGTTTCATGTGCATGGATATATTCTTCCAACATATATAAACATTATGATTATTCAAACCACAAAAGGAACATGCAAACTTTTCCAAATCTTATGTGAATATTTACCATGTTTATCATAATCAAAAGCAATTTGATTAAAGGCAGATTTATACCTTGAACATTCACCTTTGTCGCCTTCTTGAGGAGGTGAATTTTATGAGGTAGTGGCTCTCCTCGGAATATTAGCAATGAATTCAATGACTTTAGAGCTTTCAACATCCTCTTCTTTTACATTCTCATTAGTTGCATGATTATTAACATCTTCTTGCAAAGTGGGTGTCAAAATTTTCCATTCATCATGAAAACAAACTTCACAAGCTTGAGGTAATGAACACGAAATTAAATTCCTTCTTGGAACAGCTTCATGTGCCTCCTTGGCTTTGGAGCATTCTCCATCATGTTTTCCATAACCAAGACCCAAATAATTAGGCCCTTCCTCAACAACATTTGGCTCAACTATGCCTTGTACATGTTTTCCTTTAACCCTTTACTTTCATAGCCCATTTTCATCAAAAATTTGGACCTTATTCCTCTAGTGTGTCTCTCAAAAGCATGTACACATTCACTTTGAGAGGAAATTGAAGACAAACTTGAATTGCATACCTATTTTTCATTCACATACTTGGCTAAGGCTTCCTTTGCATCATAGAGTTGAATCTCCATGTCATGCATCCTTGCTTGGTTTTCATTTGCAATATGGAGTTGAGTCTTCATCTCATGCATATTTTCAAGAATTTCTTGCTTCTCCTCATTCTTGGAAATCAACTTCTCTTGAAGGATAATGTTCTCCCTATTATCTTCATACATCTCTTGCACCATATCATTCATGATGTAGAGCTTTTGCAACATCTCTTTATCAAATATTTCTGTTAAGGAAGATTGATTAAAAGAGATACTCGATGAAGCTTCCATCACACTTGTTAGCCCCTTATAAATTTCTTGACAAGCAAGCAAGGGGCTAATTTGTTTTATAAGCCTGCAAGGAATGCATTTCCCTTGCAAACACATCATCCTTGCAGCCTTTTCATGATTCCCTGCCTTGTGACTGTTTCCCTCTGTTGTTTTGAGTAAGTAAGCCTTGCCAATAAAGAATTATGCTCCTGAAGGCCTTACTCTGCCCTTTATACCCTTGCAAAATGCTTCATTTCCCCCCCTTTGTTACTTTTGTCAAAATCCCCTTTGTTCCCCCTAAATTTCCCTTTCTCGCCTAAAAAACCCCCTCATTCCCCTATCGTTTCCCTTGGGTGGCCTTGAAATGCTTTAAAAACGGGCCAAAAACCATGTTTTCCCTATATTCGGGCCTCAGCCCATTTTTGATCTGGCTCCGCCCCTTTCCCTCCACATGACTGAACGTTAGAACCAGGTGCTAGGTGAAAGGCGCTTATTCCTTGCGTTCATCGGGCGCATCCGCGACCATTGATCTTCACAAAATGAACAGCGATCGCCGCCCCGCAGCCTCCATAGTCCAACCCGTGCATCGCTCGTTCGTTGCATCTCAGCCGTCCATCCAAGCTTCAAATCCGACGGTCCTTACCCTTCTGTCCGCCTGTGGTCCCCGCATCTCCCTGTTGTACAAACCCGCTGGTTTATATCGCACCGCCTTTGGGCGGAGGGTGGTATTTATTTTTCGGGAGTGATTCCATACAAAAATTGACGCGTGGCACTTGTATGATGGCAAAAACACCCTCCCATCATGCGTTAAAGTCAGTCCATGGATGCAGAGCGATATTCATGTCAGCCGTCAGATCTGCCCTTGCCCATCCGATGGTCATCGCTCAACGAAGTCGCGCGAGATTTAACCCATAGTCTCCGTACCCCTAGCCCCCGTTCATCATCCTCCGCTGCGTGTTCAACCGTCGATCTCCTCTCTGATCCGACGGTCCAGATTGTCTCCCCGCTGTTGACTCTTCCGTCATCGCCCGGTCCTGCCACGTCACGTCCACGTGTATCCACCGTACCTCCGCCATCCCATTACATAAATTCATTCAAAGGTCGATGTTTATAAGGTTTTCACGTATAATTGTTCCGCATTCCGCCAACCTTGTGCCATCTCTGTTCTCCACCATTCCACAACATTTTCCGCCATTTCTCTGTCGTCCTCACAATCATCCACTACATCCACCGCCCCATTCATTGTTTTCTTAGCAAGTTTCATGTTTTGCAAGGTTGCAGGTAGACGGGAAACCGCCATAGCTTATCATCTCTGCCACAGTGACTTAAACGCAGGAAAGACCATTTCCAAAGGCCGAGATAATGAAGATAGCCCGGGAAGGTGACTGACAGGACTCGCATTAAAGAGCAGAGTTCAAACTCTGCAAATTTTCCCTGCGTCATTAACACACAGGATTCACAGTCAGAGATATAAATGGAGCAGCAGAGAGCTTAAGGCACGCAAATGAAGATAGATAAGCCTTAGGTTTAAGATTTAGGGGCAGAGCACCGGATTAAAGACCCAGGGATCACGCAGAAGGTATAGTACGCAGAAATCAATGCATAGCAGGGTTTCTACAGCAGAAGAATGTTTTTTCTTCCATAAAGGACAAAGTGCCCATACAGTTTTTATTCTACACTGTGCTCCTGAAGAAATGTCCACCCTGACAACAGTCCGAAGATACCAGAGCATTTGTTTCATAAGTATGGTAGACTTCTCTGTCGTTCATTTATCTTTGTTTATTCACCGATAGTCCGACACAGTACTGCAGTCAGAGCACATCAGAGTCATATCAGAGTAATCTGAAGTATGAAGAAGACCTTTCATTCACCCAAAGAACATCAGAGATTAATGCACAAGATTTATACAGAGTGAGCTTCGGCCTTCTTCCTCTTCAGAAGTTTTAATACTGCATATAGTTCTTCACCTACCTTATCTGCTCCTCCGGAGCTATAAATTCAGAAAGAAACTCATTGTAAAGGTTGTTGATCAGTTATCAGAGAACTGCAAGTAATTTCTTTTGAGACACAGTCTCTGTGTAAAGTTGTAAGATAGGTTGAAGGAGATGTTTTCAGACTGAGTATTCAGCTATTGGCAATGTTGTACTTGATTGGTATTGCTATTTAATATGACAAGCACATTTCTTTGGATCCCGATCTGAAGCAACGGTGATGTTTTCCTATCTTTGTGTTTACATTCATTTCATTTAGTTTCTACTGGCTTGCATCAGAATATTGGCATAGGATTTACCCTTGTTAGGTACCCTATGTTTCTGCTCTCCTTGCCATTGATGTTTCTCTTCTGAATGTATTATCTAAGAAATGATTTTAGTTGGTTTAACCAGTGTAGTGGAAGATATTGCCTGCTCACTGATGTATGAATTAAATGAATTCAGTTCTTAGATGTTTCTTGTTATAGATTTAGTTCGAAGATTTGGGAACACTGGGGATTAGAGTTAGCCATGTCCACTAGGATCCTTGTACGACCATCTGGTATTTAACTTTGTGCTCTGAAATCTGTGTTATCTCCTCCCCTCCTACTTTTCCATATCACACAATCATCTTTAAAGATCCTATGTTTTAGATGACTAGTCCAATTGAAATCTTGCACATTGGATAGCAAGCAAATCCTTTCCTGACTCCATTGCCCAATGGTTTTGAATATTTCCTGGAATACCTCACCTCTCCCCTTTTTCCTCTTTGCTCATCCTTGTCTTACATTGAACCCTTCTTTCCTGATAACCAGCAACCAAACCAAACAAATCAAACAAACAAACCCTGTGCCTATAACTAGCCTAACATCTTAACATTCGAGCTTCAAAGACGAATATACTTTGACTATCATAGAGAGATCCCTCTCTGGACCTAGGAGGGATAGATCCTGAGGTCTGAAAGTGGTTTGATGTTGTCTCATATTTTGGTCTTGCCAATCTGGCCAAAACATGGGAACCCCAACATAATGGCGACTCCGCTGGGGATTAGACCAAAAGCTTGATTTGGTAAATCACTGTGGTGGACAGTAAAATTGTAAATCATCCACCTGGCGACTCCACAATTCCTGAATGATCAAAATACTCCACTGGTGATCAGTAGGTCTTTGGTTATCTGTGTGTTCGCAAGACTCCACTGGGAGACCATGTCGCAGTACAACATCGTCCATGCCAAAGACCAAGTCACTTCACTAATGGAAGAACCTGAACGGTTTGCGGAAATGTTTCTAGATTTCATGGCAGTATGTCGTGATACGATTTCTAGTGACTTGGCAGAATATAAGGTGGAGGACCTTCCAGGGGTTATTCCTCTCAGCTCAAAGGGCGGACCCGTGATCAAGAAAATTTTTCTAGAGCTGGTGATTGAGAGGTATGAAGCTGAGATCGAACTTTTGAAATCATAGGAAAGGTCATATCAATTCAGAGACCCCAGAGCATTTTTGGAAAGTCTCCCGCCCCCCAAAAGAGAAGAGATTTCGTTGCCCTTCGAAATACAAGAAGAAGAGGATCCAGTTTTCATGAGCCACACTGAAGATGCAGTGGAAAATGCAATAATCAAAGCTGCCCAGGACGTAAACGGCCTACCAATCATGGCATGAAAGAAAGAAGAGAGTGTACATCATGTGTTCGTTGATCCTATGGCAGAGTACATGGAGGCCCTGATTGGCTCAATCACTCGAGCGTTGATCCTTAGCACAGGCCAGACTTATCAGGAGTGGTCACTACTGATGGTGACCTCAGTTTGGAAGGACCACATGCAGAGCAGCTTATGGTTATCTCTGACAGGAAGTCACTGTTCATATCCTTTCTTGTTACTGCTTGACTGGCTGCATTGGCATTATTGTATCACCTAGAACATCAGAGATTTCCAAGTAGAGTAGGGTAGGTAGGAAGTCTGAAATAAAGCCCAGTCTGTGAGCATGTAGTTAGTTGTTTTAATTCCTGCAAAATCCAGCAAGTCAGATAGTCTAATCCTAGCTTGACTGTTTTTCAATTTTTGTCTTAAGAATATAGAGAAGAAATCTGCTAGACAGTTTAATCCTAGTAGATAGTAGATTAGGTAGAGAAACATATGAGACCAACAGTCTAATCTGGTCTCATGGAGAAATAAGGGTAGATTTAGAATAGGTTTACTTTCTGTTTGCAAAAATAAAATGATGTAAAGGGTCTGCTAGCTCAAATGCACCCTAGAAGAATGAAAAAATGTTAGGATTGTAGTGTGGGTAGGTAGTTTGTTGGGAAAGTGTTTCTGCTGATGTAATGTCTTCATATTGTGGCAGTCGAGCTAAAGAAAGAAAGGGATGTGTGAAGCAGAAGGCACCTGGCCTACACCAAAGATCTATTCTCTGAATTCTTGACTCCTTCAAAAAGAAGCCATCCCCATGTGGAGCCACTGTTAGCCCCTTACAAATTTCTTGACAAGCAAGCAAGGGGCTAATTTTTTTTATAAGCCTGCAAGGAATGCATTTCCCTTGCAAACACATCATCCTTGCAACCTTTTCATGATTCCCTACCTTGTGACTATTTCCCTCTGTTGTTCTGAGTAAGTAAGCCTTGCCAATAAAGAATTATGCTCCTGAAGGCTTTACTCTGCCCTTTATACCCTTGCAAAATGCTTCATTTCCCCCCCTTTGTTACTTTTGTCAAAATCCCCTTTGTTCCCCCTAAATTTCCCTTTCTCGCCTAAAAATCCCCCTCATTCCCTTATCGTTGCCCTTGGGTGGCCTTGAAATTCTTTAAAAACGGGCCAAAAACCATGTTTTCCCTATATTTGGGCCTCAGCCCATTTTCGATTTGGCTCCACCCCTTTCCCTCCACATGACCGAACGTTAGAACCAGGTGCTAGGCGAAAGGCGCTTATTCCTTGCGTTCATCGAGTGCGTCCTCGACCATTGATCTTCACAAAATGAACGGCGATCGCCGCCCCGCAGCCTCCATAGTCCAACCCGTGCATTGCTCGTTCGTCGCATCTCAGCTGTCCATGCAAGCTTCAAATCCGACGGTCCTTACCCTTCTGTCCGCCTGTGGTCCCCGCATCTGCCCGTTGTACAAACCCGCTGGTTTATATCACATCGCCTTTGGGCGGAGGGCGGTATTTCTTTTTCCGGAGTGATTCCATACAAAAAATGACGCGTGGCTCCTGTACGACAACAAAACCACCCTCCCATCGCGTGTTAAATTCAGTCCGTGGATGCAGAGCAATATTCATGTCAGCCGTCAGATCTGCCCTTGCCCATCCAACGGTCATCGCTCAACGAAGTCGTGCGGGATTTAACCCATAGTCTCCATACCCCTGGCCCCCATTCGTCGTCCTCCGCCACGTGTTCAACTGTCGATCTCCTCTCTGATCCGACGGTCTAGATTGTCTCCCTTCTGTTGACTCTTTTGTCATCGCCCGGTCCCGCCACGTCACCTCCACGTGTATCCACCGTACCTCCACCATCCCTTTACATAAATTCATTCAAAGGTCAATGTTTATAAGGTTTTCACGTATAATTGTTCTGCATTCCGCCAACCTTGCGCCATCTCTGTTCTCCACCATTCCACAACATTTTTCGCCATTTCTCTGTCGTCCTCACAGTCATCCACTGCATCCACCGCCCCATTCATTGTTTTCTTAGCAAGTTTCATGTTCTGCAGGGTTGCAGGTAGACGGGAAACTGCAAGAGCTTATTATCTCTGCCACAGTGACATAAACGCAGGAAAGACCATTTCCAAAGGCCGAGATAATGAAGATAGCCCGGGAAGGTGACTGACAGGACTCGCATTAAAGAGCAGAGTTCAAACTCTGCAAATTTTCCCGGTGTCATTAACACACAGGATTCACAGTCAGAGATATAAATGGAGCAGCAGAGAGCTTAAGGTACGCAAATGAAGATAGATAAGCCTTAGGTTTAAGATTTAGGGGCAGAGCACCAGATTAAAGACCCAGGGATCACGCAGAAGGTACAGTACGCAGAAATCAATGCATAGCAAGGTTTCTACAACAGCAGAATGTTTTTTCTTCCATAAAGGACAAAGTGCCCATGCAGTTTTTATTCTACACCGTGCTCCTGAAGAAATGTCCACCTTGACAACAGTCCGAAGCTACCAGAGCATTTGTTTCATAAGTATGGCAGACTTCTCCATCGTTCATTTATCTTTGTTTATTCACCGATAGTCCGACACAGTACTGCAGTCAGAGCACATCAGAGTCATATCAGAGTAATATGAAGTCTGAAGAAGACCTTTCGTTCACCCAAAGAACATCAACGATTAATGCACAAGATTTATACAGAGTGAGCTTCGGCCTTCTTCCTCTTCAGAAGTTTTAATACTGCATTTAGTTCTTCATCTACCTTCTCTGCTCCTCCGGAGCTATAAATTCAGAAAGAAACTAATTGTAAAGGTTGTTGATCAATTATTAGAGAACTGCAAGTAGTTTCTTTTGAGACACAGTCTCTGTGTAAAGTTTTAAGATAGGTTGAAGGAGATGTTTTCAGACTGAGTATTCAACTATTGGCAATGTTGTACTTGATTGGTATTGCTATTTAATATGACAAGCACATTTCTTTGGATCCTGATCTGAAGCAGCGGCGATGTTTTCCTATCTTTGTGTTTACATTCATTTCATTTCGTTTCTACTGGCTTGCATCAGAATATTGGCATAGGATTTACCCTTGTTAGGTACTCTATGTTTCTGCTCTCCTTGCCATTGATGTTTCTCTTTTGAATGTATTATCTAAGAAATTATTTCAGTTGGTTTAACCAGTGTAGTGGAATATATTTCCTGCTCACTGATGTATGAATTAAATGAATTCAGTTCTTAGATGTTTCTTGTTATAGATTTAGTTGGAATATTTGGGAACACTGGGGATTAGAGTTAGCCATGTCCACTAGGATCCTTGCACGACCCGCTGGTCTTTAACTTTGTGCTCTGAATTTGTGTTATCTCCTCCCCTCCTACTTTCCCATATCACACAATCATCTTTAAGATCCTATGTTTTAGATGACTAGCCCCATTGAAAGCCTGCCTATTGAGTAGCAAGCAAATCCTTTCCTGACTCCATTGCCCAATGGTTATGAATATTTCCTGGAACATTTCACCTCTGCCATATCCCTCTTTGCTCATCCTGGTCTTACATTGAAACCTTATTTCCTGATAACCAGCAACCAAACAGATAATCAAACAAACAAACCCCGATCCTTATAACTAGCCTAACATCTTCAACACTTGAACTTCAAAGACATACACCTTTGATATGGCATAGATAAATCCCTCTCTGGACCCAGGAGGGCTAGATCCCGAGGTCTGAAAGTGGTTTGGTGTTGTCTCATCTTTTGGTATTTTCAACCTTGCCAAAACATGGGAACCCCAACAACACTTGTAATGCATAAAAAGCTTCTTTGTCGTGATTTTAGAACTGAGCTCTCAATATTGTCTTTCTCTTCACACACAACTAAACTCTCCTTGCATAAATACAAAAACCAATAGCTAATTCTTCTAGCTGACCTTGACTAAAATGAGCTAAATTGTACTTTGATACCAACTTGATTTGAATATGGACAAACTAGTTTTGTTGTGCTATCTCCCTCATCGGTTAAATAAAAATGTGTTTAGGATCGTCTAAAGTAAGCCAATTGGGAAGGGGTTTATGTGTCAAGATTTAAGTGTATTTTGTGAGAAATTTATGAGTTAGTTAGCTTTTAAAAACTCATGTACAACAAATAAAATGCAAAAGTTTTATTTTGGAATTTTTTTTCCCTCAATCCAGATTCTGATCATTGGACATGTAAGAGGAAGAAAGAGGGAATTCACTTTTCAAATTCTAGACCTTGTCTAAACCAAAATAAACTAGAGGTTTGGTTTTCAAATACATTCACTTATTTGGAAAAGTTATAGCTACCAAAAGTCCATATGCCAATCTACCTCCCAAGAAATCCATTTATTACACCACTGGTTAGTTTTTTGTCTTCCTATATTCTTTATCAACCTCTTCGAGTGATTCTTGAAATGTGGATACTTAAATCCTTCCTAAAAATTTGAGCTCTAAAACGAGAAGACATACAAGGTCATTTTAAGTCATTCCTCTACCCAATTATAAAAACCAAGTGAATATTTCTACATATTGATTTATGTCCCATCAACTGTACAATATAGGTCAATTTTTCCCTTTAACTTATTTAAATATTGTTAGCACACAATTGTTCAATGGTCTGATGAAATTTCACTGATAAAGGCATGATTATGCCAATCCATGTTGCATATTTCCATTAACAATGTTTACTTGTGTAAAACAATGTTGTCTCTGCTTTTATGTTATTTTGAGTTTGCTTTTAGTGCTGAAATTGGAATATATGATATTAATTTATGACTTGCAATTATAGTTGTTGAGATACTATTCTTTTTCTCTACTATATTGTTATTTCTAGTCCTCTGGGTGCTTTCTTCATATTTTTTTTTTTTACTAATTGAAGGGATTCGTAATTCTATATTTTACCATATTTCTTGCTGGTTCCATGTAGATTTAATTGACATATAATAGGTGGTTTCTATTTTTGGGATGTCTGTAAATTTTTTGGCACATCATATTGAATTTATATAATGTGTAGCTCCCTAACATTCAGATAGAACCTTCATTGAAAAATGTGAGGGGGGGTTCAAATTCACATTGGATAACACCCTCCTCTGGGATAAAAAAGTTCAACAAACACAATAACAGAGAAACAATTAGTGACGTCACCAAAAGATGTAGCCTCTTCAAGGTATCATATCCTCTCATCAAGGTCAAGAATCTATTCACCAAAAATGTCCTATGGAAATGATGGTTTAAGAAACAAAACCAGACAAAAACCTTCAGTGAGAAAAAAAATATCTAAAACTTCTTCAAGGTCTTCAATCTGCTTGTAAAGTTAAATTGTGTCTTGATCAAGTCCAACAACAAAGAAACATTCAGTGACAACACCAAAATATACAACTTCTTCAACGTCTTCTAAACCATCTTCAAATTCAATATTGTGTGCATCAAATTCCTCACCAAGGTCATCAATGGAGTCATCAAAACTACTATTTCAAACTTCAATGCCAAAAATAAGCCAAAATAATTCAATTCCTCCTCCAAAACCTTCTTCTCTGAGCAAATCTAGCATCATGTCGTCGAGAAATTTAGTAATTCCACAAGGAAATTCTATCAAAGTTAAAACAAATCCTTTTCATCCATATTTAATGCCCACTTTTTTAGGTGGAAGACCTCCAAATTTAAGGACCACAATGCCATAAAATACAACTTTACCTAATAGGTGTAGACCTAGAACCCCCAACTTTGCGTGATGTACAATTGAAGATCCTGTGGTAAGCAGTGTGAGAAGAGAGTCATGGTCACTGAGTTGAGCAAGAGAAATAGTTTGGTATGACAACCTTACTTGTGATAGGTCTAGCCAGCAAACTACCAAACTACATGGTAATGGCATTCAAAATGTGAAAAATCCCATTTCACTTGGAAATAAGATGGTAGAGAAAGGTATAGATGAAAGGAGATATCTATCTCCAAGTATGGTAAAGAAATCAAATAGTTCTATCAATTCCACCTTGCAACTCTAAGAGACATTGAATTGAATTTCATCTCAAGACAGGGCTTTGGGAGGACACTCTCAAAGCCAACCTTCGTTATGGCTTTGAAACACATGGTAAGTATTGACTCAGCAACCTTATTTGCAAAAAAATTTCTAGCATGGACCTTAATGTCACAACCTTCTTTTGCTTAAAATGAATGCAAATTTCCTTGCAATTTGGTTTGCAACATTCATAATTCATGCTCATGGAACATGATTGTGTTGCAATTGTGATAACATATGCTATATGCAGAAGCTTTAATAAAAAATGATCGAAAATGACATTTTTGCTCTGTTTTTTTCAAGATTTAAGGAAAATTACACCAAGTAGCTTCTAGGCTCATATGACCATCATGTCAAACTCATCTCAGGATATTGTCGAAGTAAGAGCCACCAAAAGCAAGCAATCTAGTATACATGACTCTCCAATTTCAATTAGCAGCAATGACAGTTCTAAGTATGGTGAAAACATTGCTCCAGATCCTCAATGGGGCATGTTTGATGATAATAATTTGGGGAGTGAGAGAGGTTATTAGTACGGTAGAATTAAATTTGAGGGAGATGGTAGGAGAAAAATTGGTTGAACAACCCATAATATGGAGAGAATAAATATGGTTGGACTCCATTTTCTGACCAAGGAGTTGAAATATTATCTGATCCAATATATAATGCCACAAAAGCATACATTGGTGGTGAATATTAATAGAATAAAAATGTAAATGGAAATTAATGACAATTGTATCAATGAAGAAAATAAAATATATCATCAAGAACCATTTGATAAGAACATTGGTAATCTTCGGGGGACTCTTCACTTATGGACTAATAAGATTTTCACAGACATTGGTAATCTTCTAGGGACATATTTGGATCATGATCGCTCTTTCATCGACTCTGGAAAAATGGCTTTTGCCCTCATTTCAGTACATCTTGATACGAGGGAAGGCCTGGAGGAGGCCATCAACATTCAGTGTTGCAACTCCACTTGGGAGCAGATCCTTGACTATGAAGGGGTGCCTTTCCGTTTCCACTGATGTCACAAAGTCAGTCACGTCTTCAAGGATTTTCCATTAACGGGATTGTCACCGGCTACTCATCCCAATAGAGGAAAGCACCCTATTGCTCCTGTTTCGATCACTCTACAGAGACAGCCATCACGATCTGGACTCACTGTCTCTCCTAATTCATTCTCAATGGCAGTACCTTCTGATGCTGTGAATGCCCCTACCAGAGTTACTCGATCCATGTCTGTCTCCACTGCTACTGGGCCCCCTCTGGTTGCCGGTATTTCCTCATCTCCTCCTTTTACTTTTTTATCATTTCTATCTTCGGCTACTGTTCATTGTTCTAAAATTCCACAGGCTGGTTTTTACTCCCCTCCTATTTGCTGTCCCCCATCCTCCTCCCCCCTTCATTCCCCCCTCCTTACCTACTCTCCCCTTTGTTTCTGATTTGGCCCTCCCTCCCCCTCTTTCGGCTCCCCCCCTACCTCCCCCGTCCCTACCCCCCTATGCCCTGCCCCTCCCTTGCGTTGGAACCCTTTGAATCCTCTTCCATTCACTCCTATAATCTTCGTCCCCGTTCCAACTCTCAGTCTGGGTTTGGCACTCCTTATGGAACATCCTTCCCCTCTCATAAGTCCTTGCGGGGGCGCCATTCACATATCTCGAAAGCCATTCATCTAGTTGGCATTGAAGTTTCCTCCAACACTGAAATCCCTATTGATGGGATTCTTAGAGCTAGACTGTTGTACATAATTACCCCTGTCTGCGAATTTTAAGTTTGCTGCCTCTTTCAGATCCATTTTTAAACCTTAGCCGCGACCCAAAAATCTCGTGCTCCCGTTTGAAATAATTATCTCCGCCCAAAAATTTGCTTTGAAATGGTCAAAACCCGCATATTTTAATATATCGGGCCTAAGCCCCTAAGCCCTTAACCCGCTTGCTGTTATTGTCATATAACCCGAGCCCATGACCACCAGCCACGAGAAAGGGGAGCTTACCATTTGTGTTTCGGGAGGGATAACAGCCGTCCGATCAAGTCAAATCAACGGAGCGGCAGTCATATTGGGTGGTGGCCCCCGCGCGCGGCGAAACCAGCAGTATAGCCCCCGCACCACCCTCGTCAAAGTAGCGGTATTTACCACGAGGCCAGCGATCCCACAGGAATGGTGCCGCGTGTCCTTAGTACGGGTGGAAAACCACTTTTCCCCCGCACGCTAAAGATCATCCCATCACCGGGTAGCGGAGTTCGTTGGGGCCGTTGGATCTACCAAGCCCGATCTGACGGTGGAATTTCTTCTGAGTTGCTCGCTTGTTGTTTTGTCTCCGCCGTATTGTATGGCCCGCCACCGTGTCATTTGCACCAACTTCCACCCGTTGATTCCTCCGCCACGTCGTCTCCCCGCTTGTCCCTCGTGCGCCTATGTGTCTCGCCCCCATACACCCGTGACATTTCTTCGCGCCAATATATATATATATATATATGTGTGTTTATATGTTTTACTCCTTATTTGCCGCTATTCTTTCCTCGCGTCCAGACTATGTCGCATTAAACCCGCATTTCGCCTGTTGGTGGAATCCTCCACTGTTTTGCTTCCACCACCCTGGGTATTCCCATCTTCAGTTTGTATCCATGTCACCTCCTCCATCTCCACCTCTATCATCCACGCTTTCATCTGTGTCAGTTTTTCTAACATTTTCGGGGTTTTTGCAGGTTTCAAAGAAATGAGAAGGTGTTTTTATTTGCCGCCTCCGTTGCAGAGGTCAGGAACCCATGAAGGACGATTGTCTGTGGATGAAATTTAATGAAAAAGACTGAGAACAGATACATGAAATGACTGCCATTAAAGAAAATAGAGATATAGATTCTCGGAACCCTCCAGAGAAATTCGTCCCGCATTTAAGAACCAACATTCAAATCCAAAGCTAAAGGGCCAAGAATACAGTACAGAAACGCAGAATTATTTCAAATCTCTTACGGCAGCAAATTATCTCTCAACCAAAAGGATCACAGTGTATATATTTTATTATTTCTGTCTTGTACATAAGGAGATTTTTATCTCCCAACATTTATGCCTTCAGACAGATTGTTAGGTATATTCATTTATAACTAGTCATTCATAAAGAAGGCGCGAGTGTTTTCCGCCCTTTGGTTCAAACGGAATCATTAATTGTTCCTCTTCTCCCTCCTCCTCTAGAAGTTTCTGTCTTCTCTATAAATACTGAGAAATAAGACATTGTTAGGGTTCCAGATTTCTGTCAGCAAACTGTGCAGCGAGAAGACTACTGTATTCATCTTGTAAGATTTCTGTATGAAGTTTCAGAGCCCGTAGGGTCTCAGTGAAGAGGGGTTATAACTGTATTGAGGATTCTGGTCTTTGATGTCTCACAGTGTGTAACTTTCCTTATGTGCTAATATATTATCTCTTTTCATGCAAATTATCTTCTTGTATCATGTTCTAGAATGCGAGTGGCTCACTAGTTTGCATAAAGGATTCATCTTAAGTGGTGCCCTTTCTGGAATTAGTCAAGCGCTTTAAATAGGCCTAGAAGTGATATACTGTTCCATGTTCACTCTTTCCATATTTTCTGCTATATTAGTGGCTTAAGGATTCGTAAATCGGTGCGCCCTTCTGCCTGTAATATCTTCTTATGTTTCCTCACTGCACTCACCTCCTGATATTTGATTTCTGTGATATATTATTTGAATCGGCCCTCTTTACAGTAAGCGGTCTCTTAACTGTCTGATGCTTTCATGTGGAAGTTTTACATGATGTTCCTACATTACTCTTATCTTTGTATCAGCTTCTGAGAGAGATTGGTCCCATTCAAATTTAGTTTCCTTGTTTTTAACAAGAGGTAGTAAGTGAGTTCTTGGACTGACAACCCAACTATAAAGGGCTCCTTGCTATATTAAGATGTCCTAGGCACTGGTCTATGGCAACTCTATATTGTCTCTAGGGGGGTGACAAAATCATCCACAACATCTTTCTGGCGCCGTTGCCGGGGACCGAATTCAAGAATATCTGTTTCCCTGGGTTTTCGACAAGTCGTTTTCACTCTCTAATCAGGTGAGCACAGAGAGGTGAAGAGTTGCAGATTTCTCACCTTGGCGACTCCACTGGTCTTTATTCGATAAATTTTATTGGTAGTCCTGGCTCCTCGTAGGCCACATTTGAGGTCAGATACAGCTCAACTGAAAACACCTTACGTGTCTGACCCAGAGAAAATTATTCATAAAAGAGTTTGGAAGGAGAGGAAGTCAGCCCGTGCTGAAAACTCCGAGTGTCCTGTTGAAGATTATCTGCCTTCTTCTTCTCAGGAAGTTAGAACATAAAATCCCGAGTTTCATTCAGAAACTCCACGTAGAGGAAGTGCCTGGATTGAAGAAGATTCTTATCCTGCTTCCGAGGCTGAAGAAATCAAAGAGGTCACAGAAGTAAGTGCTGTTAACCGTGAGCTATTTCCTTCCACGCCTCAAGCTTCTGTGCAATATATTCCTATTGTCATTCATACTCCACTTCCTCCTTCTCCTCTCCCTTCATCTGTACCTCAGATTGTTGTACAACCCCCACCGCCTCCAATGGCCAATGTTCCTGCATTTATCTTGAAAAAATATGCTCCTCTGGCTTTACCTCAGGTGTTGAATGATATGCCACAGGATTATCTGAAGATTCTGCCAAGTTTTAACGGTGAAAATAATATTGATGCTCAGAAACATCTTGAGACCTTTTTCTCTTTTGCAGAAAATTTGAATGTTGAACACCTGGATGTTGTTTTGAGATTATTTGTGCAGTCTTTAGAGGGTGAAGCCAGAAAATGGTTTAAAACATTGGGAAATCGCTCAATAACAACCTGGGATCAGATGGAGAATGCTTTTCTCAGGAAGTGGGGAGAAAAGAAAGATTATGGAATGTGCCTTACTGAGTTTAATGTTTATCGAGAAACGAGAATGAAGGGGTATCAGAATTTATCGAAAGATTGACAAGTTATATCTAAGCTTGCCTCCGAAAAGAAGCCAAATGGAGAGAGCTGCTGCCAAGATAATTTCATAGTAGCCTTTGATTAGAGCTTTGGATTCTCCTTAAAAAGGAAGCCGGCCACATTGGATGATGCACGATCGGATGCTACTGAGACACAAAGCAAACTTTGCCTCCATAGGAAAGTTAAAAGGAAAAGCTGAGTAAGAAACCAGGAGGAGAGGCAAAGAAGAGGTTTCTACTTCTAATCAAGAAAAAGATTTAGATAAAATGGATGAAATAAGTAAAATGATAAAGAAGATGGTCAAGATGGAACTGGAAGCTAAGAATGCAGCTCCCAAAAATTATTATACTGCTCCAAACAGAGGATATAATCCCCAGTATAGAAGACCACCTCTCTAGATATTGCCGAGAGAGACAAAGGAACAACAAGATCAGGTACCTCATCCCTTGTACCTGTAAGGAACAGCAGATGACTCCACTGGAGATGCAGCCCATGGATTAGAAGATTCAAATCTGGCTTTTTCACACAATGATGATATGGAGTGCCACCTGCAAGAAGAAGATGAAGAGGCAGAGATTGACCATTACTGCAAGCAATTTGCTGATTTTATGGAAGCACAATTCAACGTCAAATATGATCTCAGATCCTCAAGGAAGAGGACCAGAACTCAGGAGCAAGAGGAAGAGCCACCTCAGAAAGAAGCATCTGCCCAGAAGGAATCAGCAACAAAGAGATGTATAGAAAAAGGTAAGGATCTTCTAAAAACCCCCTTGCAGTCAAATGATCAAATTCCTTCTTCTTCTAAAATAGTCAGTCCTCCTAATGCTGAGCCAGTGTCAAAAGAAGTTAAGCCTTCAGTTGAAAATAAGGATTCCAAAGAAGTAATGATAGAAAAGCCTACATCTGCTTTTAATTTGCAGAAAGAGCTTGAGAAAATTAAGATTCCTGTCCCATTGACTGAGTTATTGAAACGACCTATATATCAGTCTCAAGTTACCTCTTTTGTACTCCCACCTGAAGTACCTATTGCACCTGATAGTTTAAATCTCCAAGAAGAAAGACCCATGGTAGTCTTTGGCCCACATGTCGAGGAGATAGACCCCTCTACTCCTCCCTTTTATGTGTCCCTAGTCATTCATGACCTACTGCTACACAATTGTATGTTAGATTATGGGGCTTCCCATAATCTTATGCCTTTGTCTGTCATGGAGCAACTAGGACTGCAAATTACAAGACCATATAAATATTTATATTCATTTGATTCTAAAAGGGTTAAATGCTTGGGAATGATAAAAGATTTAGTGGTAAATTTGGCTCAAATCCCAGCAAAAAGTGTGGTCATGGACATTGTGGTGGCTGATATCCCAGCCCGCTTTGGCATGTTGTTGTCAAGGTCCTGGGGTACGAAGATTGGGGGATCAATTAAATTGGATTTAACATATGCTACTGTCCCAGTCTTTGGATGTCAGGAAAGGAGGTTATACAAGGAGACAAGATTTGTTAAAATGGTAACTAATGCTGACTGCTCAGACAATTCTCCAGTTTATAACAAGGAGGGTGACTTATCATGTTTGATGTTAGAAGAAAATCAGAATTATGTACATGAGCCCCTTTTTGGTCAAATTCAAGCTGAGCAGCCTAAAGGAAGTCAGGAATCGGAAATATGGACTTTGCATTTTGATGGGGCAAATTCCAGGGAAGGTAATGGAGCTGGGGTATTGTTAATTTCTCCCACAGGAAAATGGGTGCCGCTGTCTTTTAAACTGGAATATGAGGCCACAAACAATGTAGCCGAATACAAGGCACTATTACTGGGACTGCAGACAGCTAAAAACATGGGCATCCAATGTTTAAAAGTGTTTGGAGATTCTGAGCTCGTGGTAAGGCAGATCAGAAATGAATGTCAAACTAAGCATCCACGGCTCAGAGAATATAGAAATGAAGTATGGGACATGATAGAAAACTTCTTTTTAGCATTTAACATATAGTTCATGCCCCGGGAGCAAAACAGAGTAGCAGATTCTCTTGCTGTAGCTGCCAGTACATTCCGTCCTCCTCAGAATCCACTGCTGAGATATGAAGTGGAGGTTCATTACAGACCATCCATTCCAGATAATATAAAGCATTGGCAGGTGTTCAAAGATGATGAACAGATGAAAATATTCATGGAGGTAGTGGGAGAATTCACAAACATGGAAATTGATGATAATGAAGAGGAAGAAGTTGAAAATATTTCAGAAAACAAATGGGAAGAGAATATAGCAGGAAATAAAGTGCTGCAGCTGAAGGGAAATGTTATACCCAGAGGTATGGTGCCTCTAGAAAGATTATTCAATAAATATGATGTTCCACTGCAGCCGAGCAAAGTGACAGAAGAAGATCAAGTAGGAGATTGGAATCTGGGTACTCATACTGATCCTAAAATTGTTAAATTATCTAAAAGAGTCCCAAAACAATACAAGGAAAAGTATTTGAAATCACTTCAGTCTTATAAAGATGTTTTTGCTTGGTCCTATCAGGACCTAAAAACTTTTGATGTAAGTATAATACAACATAAGATTCCATTGAAGGAGGACGCAAAGCCATACAAGCAGAAGCTCAGGCAGATTAATCCTCTGCTTCTTCCCTCAATTGAAAAAGAAATTAAAAAGTTGCTGAAAGCTAAAATAATTGTGCCCTTGAGGTACTCAGAATGGATAGCGAATCTTGTTCCTGTTAGGAAGAAGAATGGAGAAATAAGGCTGTGTGTGGACTTTAGGAATTTGAATAGAGCATCTCTCAAGGACAATTATCCACTGCCTAAAATGGATCATATCCTGCAGAAAGTGGTGGGAGCATCCAGAATGTCAATGATGGACGGATTTTCAGGCTACAATCAGGTAGCCGTGTTCCCAGAAGACCAGAAGAAAACTGCGTTCACTACACCATGGGGAACCTTTATGTATGCTAGGATGCCCTTCGGATTGATTAATGCAGGAGCTACTTTTCAGAGGGAAATGGACATAGCCTTTGTTGCGGAACAGGACAAGTTTCTGGTGGTGTACCTCGATGATATAACAGTATTCTCAAAGGATGATGATGAGCATATTGAACACCTAAGAAGAACTTTTGAAAAATGCAGAAGGTATGGCTTATCCCTTAATCCTCAAAAATCTTTATTCGCATTAGATGAGGGAAAAATCTTAGGGCACATTGTAACTAAATATGGTGTGAAAATAGACCCTAAGAGAGTTGAAGTAATAAACAGTATTTCCTTACCCAGAAATAAGAAGGAAGTACAGGTGTTTTTAGGCCGAATTAATTTTCTAAGAAGGTTTATTCCTAACTATGTTGAGATAGTTAGGCATATAACTGATATGTTGAAAAAAGACAGTGAAGTAAAATGGTCCCAGGAGTCTAGAGATGCATTCACCAGGATAAAACAGGCATTTGCTGAAGCTCCTGTATTAGTTGGACCAGATTACAGTAAGTCATTCATGGTATTTTCATTTGCTTCACCTCATACAATTGCTGGAGTGTTATTGCAGAAAAATGAAGAGGGATATGAACAGCCCATAGCATTCTTCAGTCAAGTGCTGTATGATGCTGAATTGAAATATAATATACTGGAGAAGAAGGCATATGCCCTGGTAAAGTCCCTTAAAGCTTTCAGAGTTTATATTTTGCAATCTCATATCACCGCTTATGTTCCTACAGCAGCTGTAAAAGACATTCTAGTTCAAGGAGACAGTGAAGGTAGGAGGGGAAGATGGATTGCAAAAATCCAAGAGTATGATCTGGATATAAAGCCTACTAAATTGATCAAAGGACAGGGACTTGCCAAGATGTTATTGGAATCAAATCATCAAGCTCTGGGCATTAATCTATCCATGGTGGCAAAAGAAGAATCAGAAAAAGAAGAGGAGCAGCAGGGACTAGAAATGGCCACCCAGAAGATACATGTGAAATATTTGACTAGTCCTTGGTATAAAGAAATTGTTGTATATCTTTTAACACTTAGTTGTCCTACAGGGTGTGACAAGGTGAAGTACAAAGCTGTAAGAATGAAATCACAGAAATATGTAATTGCCAATGGACAGCTTTATTGGAGAGACCCTCTAGGTATATTGCTGTTATGCCTCACAAAAAATGAAGTGTAGAATATAATGACAGAATTTCATGAGGGCATATGTGGAGGACATTACAGCTGGAGGGCTACAACATATAAGATTTTGAGGGCTGGTTTTTACTGGCCTAAATTGTATTCAGATACTTTTTCTTGGGTCAGAACATGTGATAAGTGCCAAAGGTTTGCAGAAAAACAGAAGCTAGCACCTTTGCCCTTAATTCCCATTCATGTAAATGAACCCTTCCAGAAATGGGGATTGGATTTTATAGGTGAGATACATCCCCCATCGAGTGGCCAACACAAATGGATTCTAACAGCCACAGATTATTTTACGAAATGGGTGGAAGCCATACCTACAAGAAGAGCTACGGATGCTGTAATCATGAATTTTATAGAAGATAATATCATATCTAGGTTTGGCTGTCCTGCAAGGATTGTGACTGATAATGCTCAAGCTTTTAAGTCTTCCAGATTTGTAAATTTCTGCCAAAGATATAATATTGTATTAACTCATTCCACAGCATATTATCCATAGGGAAATGGTTTAGCAGAATCATCCAATAAAACCCTGGTGAGAGCCCTGAAGAAAATAATAGCTGAAAATCAGAAGAACTGGGACTCTCAATTGAAGTTTGCTTTATGGGAAAATAGGATAACCATCAAAAGAGCAACAGGAAAGTCTCCATATGAGCTGGTGTATGGGCGGGCTGCAGTATTTCCCGCGCAATTAGCATTGCCAGTGGCACGTTTTATGCAGGAGAACCAGGAGGAACCAGATGAGATGATTAGGAGAATTAATCAGCTGGTAGAATTGGAGGAAACAAGGAACCAGGTAGACCAGAGATTAATAGAATACCAGGAAAAAATGAAGGCGGTCTTTGATCAGCACGCAAAGGATAGGGATTTTCAAGTCAGAGACCTGGTTCTCAGATGGGATGTTCGCAGAGCAGAAAAGGGCAAGCATGCTAAATTCGATCCATTATGGTTTGGGCCATTCAAAATAGTCAAGCTGGGAAGAAATAACACTTTCTATTTAGAAAATCTACAGGGTGATTTGTTGGATGCACCCGTGAACGGCCAATTCCTCAAGCCATATTTTCAATTCTGACCCAGATTGGAAATGCCCCACTGTATATACTGTACATAAGTTGTTTTGGGTTTTTAATCTTTATAAGGAAAAAGGAATGCTAGAGAATTACCTGAAAAGGGAGCGCAGAGAAAATGGAGAAACAAAATGAAAAATTGAATGGTCTGCGTGTTCTCGACATGCTTGAGGACGAACATGCCGCCCCCAGATGGAGCCGATGTTGTACATAATTACCCCTGTCTGCGAATTTTAAGTTTGCTGCCTCTTTCAGATCCATTTTTAAACCTTAGCCGCGACCCAAAAATCTCGTGCTCCCGTTTGAAATAATTATCTCCGCCCGAAAATTTGCTTTGAAATGGTCAAAACCCGCATATTTTAATATATCGGGCCTAAGCCCCTAAGCCCTTAACCCGCTTGCTGTTATTGTCATATAACCCGAGCCCATGACCACCAGCCACGAGAAAGGGGAGCTTATCATTTGTGTTTCAGGAGGGATAACAGCCGTCCGATCAAGTCAAATCAACGGAGCGGCAGTCATATTGGGTGGTGGCCCCCGCGCGCGGCGAAACCAGCAGTATAGCCCCCGCACCACCCTCGTCAAAGTAGCGGTATTTACCACGAGGCCAGCGATCCCACAGGAATGGTGCCGCGTGTCCTTAGTACGGGTGGAAAACCACTTTTCCCCCGCACGCTAAAGATCATCCCATCGCCGGGTAGCGGAATTCGTTGGGGCCGTTGAATCTACCAAGCCCGATCTGACGGTGGACTTTCTTCTGAGTTGCTCGCTTGTTGTTTTGTCTCCGCCGTATTGTATGGCTCGCCACCGTGTCATTTGCACCAACTTCCACCCGTTGATTCCTCCGCCACGTCGTCTCCCCGCTTGTCCCTCGTGCGCCTATGTGTCTCGCCCCCATACACCCGTGACATTTCTTCACGCCAATATATATATATGTGTGTTTATATGTTTTACTCCTTATTTGCCGCTATTCTTTCCTCGCGTCCAGACTATGTCGCATTAAACCCGCATTTCGCCTGTTGGTGGAATCCTCCACTGTTTTGCTTCCACCACCCTGGGTATTCCCATCTTCAGTTTGTATCCATGTCACCTCCTCCATCTCCACCTCTATCATCCACGCTTTCATCCGTGTCGGTTTTTCTAACATTTTCGGGGTTTTTGCAGGTTTCAAAGAAATGAGAAGGTGTTTTTATTTGCCGCCTCCGTTGCAGAGGTCAGGAACCCATGAAGGACGATTGTCTGTGGATGAAATTTAATGAAAAAGACTGAGAACAGATACATGAAATGACTGCCATTAAAGAAAATACAGATATAGATTCTCGGAACCCTCTAGAGAAATTCGTCTCGCATTTAAGAACCAACATTCAAATCCAAAGCTAAAGGGCCAAGAATACAGTATAGAAATGCAGAATTATTTCAAATCTCTTACGGCAGCAGATTTTCTCTCAACCAAAAGGATCACAGTGTATATATTTTATTATTTTTGTCTTGTACATAAGGAGATTTTTATCTCCCAACATTTATGCCTTCGGACAGATTGTTAGGTATATTCATTTATAACTAGTCATTCATAAAGAAGGCGCGAGTGTTTTCCGCCCTTTGGTTCAAACGAAATCATTAATTGTTCCTCTTCTCCCTCCTCCTCTAGAAGTTTCTGTCTTCTCTATAAATACTGAGAAATAAGACATTGTTAGGGTTCCAGATTTCTGTCAGCAAACTGTGCAGCGAGAAGACTACTGTATCCATCTTGTAATATTACGGTATGAAGTTTCAGAGCCCGTAGGGTCTCAGTGAGGAGGGGTTATAACTGTATTGAGGATTCTGGTCTTTGGTATCTCACAGCATGTAACTTTTCTTATGTGTTAATACATTATCTCTTTTCATGCAAATTATCTTCTTGTATCATGTTCTAGAATGTGAGTGGCTCACTAGTTTGCAGCAAGGATTCATCTTAAGTGGTGCCCTTCTGGACTTAGTCAAGCGCTTTAAATAGGCCTAGAAGTGATATGTTGTTCCATGTTCACTCTTTCATATTTTCTGCTATATTAGTGGCTTAAGGATTCGTAAATTGGTGCGCCCTTCTGCCAGTAATATCTTCTTATGTTTCCTCATTGCACTCACTTCCTGATATTTGATTTCTGTGATATATTATTTTAATCGGCCCTCTTTACAGTAAGTGGTCTCTTAACTGTCTGATGCTTTCATGCTGAAGTTTTACATGATGTTCCTACATTATTCTTATCTGTGTGTCAGCTTCTGAAAGAGATTGGTCCCATTCAAATTTAGTTTCCTTGTTTCAAACAAGAGATAGTAGGTGAGCCCCTTGGATTGACAACCCAAACTATAAAGGGCTCCTTGCTATATTAAGATGTCCTAGGCACTGGTCTATGGCAACTCTAGGCTGTCTCTAGGGGGGTGACAAAATCATCCACAACATCTTTCTGGCGCCGTTGCCGGGGAACGAATTCAAGAATATCTGTTACCCTGGGTTCGACATCCTATATTCACTCTCTAATCAGGTGAGCACAGAGAGGTGAAGAGTTGCATATTTCTCACCTTGGCGACTCCACTGGTCTTTATTTGATAAATCTTATTGGTAGTCCTGGCTCCTCGTAGGCCACATTTAAGGTCAGATACAGCTCAACTGAAAACGCCTCACGTGTCTGACCCAGAGAAAATTATTCTTAAAAGAGTTTGGAAGGAGAGGAAGTCAGCCCGTGCTGAAAATTTCGAGTGTTCTGTTGAAGATTATCCGCCCTCCTCTTCTCAAGAAGTTAGAACAGAAAATCCCGAGTTTTATTTAGAGACTCCACGTAGGGGAAGTACCTAGATAGAAGAAGAATCTCATCCTACGTTCGAGGCTGAAGAGATTAAAGAGGTCACCGAAGTAGCTCCTGTTAACCGTGAATTATTCCCATCTACACCTCAAACCTCTGTGCAATATATTCCCATTGTTATTCATACTCCGCTTCCTCCCACTCCTCTCCCTTCATTTGTTTCTCAGACCGTTGTACAACCCCCACCTCCTCCAGTGGCCAATGTTCCTACTTTTTTGTTGAATAAATATGCTCCTCTGGCCTTACCCCAGGTGTTGAATGATATGCCACAGGATTATCTGAAGATTCTACCAAGGTTTAATGGTGAAAATGATATTGATGCTCAGAAACATCTCGAGACCTTCTGCTCTTTTGTAGAAAACTTAAATGTGGAACATCTGGATGTGGTTTTGAGATTATTTGTGCAGTCTTTGGAGGGTGAAGCCAGAAAATGGTTTAAAAAATTGGGAAATCGTTCTGTGACAACCTGGGATCAAATGGAAAATGTTTTTGTCAGGAAGTGGGGAGAAAAGAAAGATTATGGAATGTGCCTTACTGAGTTTAATACTATCAAGAAGAAACAGAATGAAGGGGTATCAGAATTTATCAAAAGATTCAACAAGTTATATGTAAGCTTGCCTCCAGAAATGAAGCCAAATGAAGCTGCTGCCAAGATAATTTTCATAGCAGCCTTTGATTCTGACTTTGGATTCTCCTTAAGAGAAAGGAAGCCGGCCACTTTGGATGATGCACAATCAGATGCTCTGGAACTAGAAGCAAACTTTGCTTCCACAGGAAAGTTAAAAGGAAAAGCTGAGCAAGAAACCAGAAGGAGAGGCAAAGAAGAGGTTTCTACCTCTAATCAAGAAAAGGATTCAGATAAAATGGATGAAATAAGTAAAATGATAAAGAAGATGGTCAAGATGGAACTGGAAGCTAAAAATGCAGCTCCCAAGAACTATTACAATGCTCCAAACAGAGGATATAATCCCCAGTATAGAAGACCACCTCTCCAGATATTGCCGAGAGAGACAAAGGAGCAACAAGATCAGGTACCTCATCCCTTGTACCTGGAAGGACTAGCAGATGACTCCACTGGAGATGCAGCCTATGGATTAGAAGATTCAAATATGGCTTTTTCACACAATGATGATATGGAGTGCCCCCTGCAAGATGAAGATGAAGAAGCAGAGATTGATCATTACTGCAAGCAATTTTCTGATTTCATGGAAGCCCAATTCAACGTCAGATATGATCTCAGATCCTCAAGGAAGAGGACCAGAACTCAGGAGCAAGAAGAAGAGCCACCTCAGAAAGAAACATCTGCTCAGAAGGAATCAGCGACAAAGAGATGTATAGAAAAAGGTAAGAATCTTCTAAATACCCCCTTGCAGTCAAATGGTCAAATTCCTTCTTCCTCCAAAATAGTCAGTCCTCCTAATGCTGAGCCAGTGTCAAAAGAAGTCAAATCTTCAGTCGAAAATAAGGAGTCGAAAGAAGTAGTGGTAGAAAAGCCCACATCTGCCTTCAATTTGCAAAAAGAACTTGAGAAGATTAAGATTCCTGTTCCCCTGACTGAATTATTAAAACAGCCTGCATATCAGTCTCAAGTTACCTCTTTCATACACCCTCCTGAACTACCCATTGCACCTGATAGTTTAAATCTTCAAGAAGAGAGACCTATGGTAGTCTTTGGCCCACATGTCGAGGAGATAGACCCTTCTACTCCTCCCTTTTATGTGTCCCTAGTTATTCATGACCTGCTTTTACATAATTGTATGTTAGATTCTGGGGCTTCTCATAATCTTATGCCTTTTTCTGTCATGGAGCAACTAGGGCTACAAATTACCAGACCATATAAATATTTATATTCATTTGATTCTAAAAGGGTTAAATGCTTGGGAATGATAAAAGATTTAGTGGTCAACTTAGCCCAAATCCCAACAAAAAGTGTGGTCATGGACATTGTGGTGGCTGATATCCCAGCCCGCTTTGGCATGCTGTTGTCAAGGTCCTGGGGTACGAAGATTGGGGGATCAATTAAATTAGATTTAACATATGCCACTGTCCCAGTCTTCGGAGGTCAGGAAAGGAGGTTATACAGGGAAACGAGGTTTGTTAAAATGGTAACTAACGCTGACTGCTCAGACAATTCTCCTGTTTATACTAAAGAGGGTGATTTCTCATGTTTGATGTTAGAAGAAAATCAGGATTATGCACATGAGTCCCTTTTTGGTCAAATTCAAGCTGAGCATCCTAAAGGAGGTCAGGAATCAGAAATATGGACTTTGCATTTTGATGGGGCAAATTCCCGGGAAGGTAATGGAGCTGGGGTATTGTTAATTTCTCCCACAGGGAAATGGGTGCCACTGTCTTTCAAATTGGAGTATGAGGCTACAAACAATGTAGCTGAATATGAGGCCCTATTATTGGGACTGCAGAGAGCTAAAAACATGGGCATCCAATGTCTGAAGGTGTTCGGGGACTCTAAACTGGTGGTGAGGCAGATCAAAAATGAATGTCAAGCTAAACATCCACGGCTCAGAACATATAGAAATGAAGTATGGGACATGATAGAAAATTTCTTCTCAGCATTTAACATACAGTTCATGCCCCGGGAGCAAAACAAAATAGCAGATTCTCTTGCTGTAGCTGCCAGTACATTCCGTCCTCCCCAGAATCCACTGTTGAAATATGAAGTGGAGGTACGGTACATACCATCCATTCCAGACAATATAAAGCACTGGCAGGTCTTCGAAGATGATGAACAGATGAAAAGATTCATGGAGACGGTGGGAGAATTCACAAATATGGAAATCGATGATAATAAGGAAGAGGAAGTTGAAAATATTGCAGAAAATAAATGGGAAGAGAGAATAGCAGGTAATAAAGTGCTGCAACTGAAAGGTAATGTGATACCTAGAGGATTGGTACCTCTAGAAAGGTTGTTCAATAAAGATGATGTTCCAGTGCAGCCAAATAAAGTAGTAGAAGAAGATCAAGTGGGAGATTTGAATCTGGGTACTCCCACCGACCCCAAAATTGTTAAGTTATCTAAAAGAGTCCCAGAAGGATACAAAGTAAAGTATTTGAAGTTATTTCAATCTTACAAAGATGTATTTGCTTGGTCCTATGAAGACCTAAAAACTTTTGATGTAAATATTATACAGCATAAGATCCCACTCAGGGAAGATGCAAAGCCATACAAGCAGAAGCTCAGACAGATTAACCCCTTGCTGCTTCCCTCAATTGAAAAAGAAATTAAGAAATTACTGAAGGCCAAGATAATTGTGCCCTTGAGGTACTCGGAATGGATAGCGAATCTTGTCCCTGTTAGGAAGAAGAATGGAGAAATTAGGCTGTGTGTAGATTTCAGAAATTTGAACAGAGCATCTCTCAAGGACAACTATCCACTGCCTAAAATGGATCACATCCTGCAGAAAGTGGTGGGAGCATCCAGAATGTCAATGATGGATGGATTTTCGGGCTATAATCAGGTGGTATTTTTCCCAGAGGACCAGAAGAAAACTGCATTCACTACACCATGGGGAACTTTTATGTATGCAAGGATGCCATTTGGATTGATTAATGCAGGAGCTACTTTTCAAAGGGCAATGGACATAGCCTTTGTTGGGGAACAGGACAAGTTTCTGGTGGTGTACCTCGATGATATAACAGTATTCTCCAAGGATGATGATCAGCATATTGAACATCTAAGAAGAACTTTCGAAAAATGTAGAAGGTATGGCCTTTCTCTTAACCCTCAAAAGTCTTTATTTGCATTAGATGAGGGAAAACTTTTAGGGCACATTGTAACAAAGGATGGAGTCAAAATAGACCCTAAAAGAGTTGAAGTAATAAACAACATTCCTTTGCCAAGGAATAAAAAAGAAGTACAGGTATTTTTGGGCCGAATTAATTTCTTGAGAAGATTTATCCCTAACTATGCAGAGATAGTTAGGCACATAACCAATATGTTGAAAAAGGACAATGAAGTTAAGTGGTCCCAGGAGTCCAGAGATGCATTCACAAGGTTAAAACAGGCTTTTTCTGAAGCTCCTGTATTAGTTGGACCAGATTACAGTAAGTCATTCATGGTATTTTCATTTGCTTCACCTCATACAATTGCTGGAGTGTTATTGCAGAAAAACGAAGAGGGATATGAACAGCCCATAGCATTCTTCAGTCAAGTGCTGTATGATGCTGAATTGAAATATAATATACTGGAGAAGCAGGCATATGCCCTGTTAAAGTCCCTTAAAGCTTTCAGAGTTTATATTTTGCAATCTCATATCACCGCTTATGTTCCTACAGCAGCTGTAAAAGACCTTCTAGTTCAAGGAGACAGTGAAGGTAGGAGAGGAAGATGGATTGGAAAAATCCAAGAGTATGATCTGGATATAAAGCCTACTAAATTGATCAAAGGACAGGGACTTGCCAAGATGTTATCGGAATCAAATCATCAAGCTCTGGGCATTAATCTATCCATGGTGGCAAAAGAAGAATCAGAAAAAGAAGAGGAGCAGCAGGGACTAGAAATGGCCACCCAGAAGATACATGTGAAATATTTGACTAGTCCTTGGTATAAAGAAATTGTTGTATATATTTTAACACTTAGTTGTCCTACAGGGTGTGACAAGGTGAAGTACAGAGCTGTAAGAATGAAATCACAGAAATATGTAATTGCCAATGGACAGCTTTATTGGAGAGACCCTCTAGGTATATTGCTGTTATGCCTCACAAAAAATGAAGTGCAGAATATAATGACAGAATTTCATGAGGGCATATGTGGAGGACATTACAGCTGGAGGGCTACAACACATAAGATTTTGAGGGCTGGTTTTTACTGGCCTAAATTGTATTCAGATACTTTTGCTTGGGTCAGAACATGTGATAAGTGCCAAAGGTTTGCAGAAAAACAGAAGCTAGCACCTTTGCCCTTAATTCCCATTCATGTAAATGAACCCTTCCAGAAATGGGGATTGGATTTTATAGGTGAGATACATCCCCCATCGAGTGGCCAACACAAATGGATTCTAACAGCCACAGATTATTTTACAAAATGGGTGGAAGCCATACCTACAAGAACAGCTACGGATGTTGTAATCATGAATTTTATAGAAGATAATATCATATCTAGGTTTGGTTGTCCTGCAAGGATTGTGATTGATAATGCTCAAGCTTTTAAGTCTGCCAGATTTGTAAATTTCTGCCAAAGATATAATATTGTATTAACTCATTCCACAGCATATTATCCACAGGGAAATGGTTTAGCAGAATCATCCAATAAAACCCTGGTGAGAGCCCTGAAGAAAATAATAGCTGAAAATCAGAAGAACTGGGACTCTCAATTGAAGTTTGCTTTATGGGAAAATAGGATAACCAGCAAAAGAGAAACAGGCAAGTCTCCATATGAGCTGGTGTATGGGCGGGCTGCAGTATTTCCCGCGCAATTAGCATTGCCAGTGGCACGTTTTATGCAGGAGAACCAGGAGGAACCAGATGAGATGATTAGGAGAATTAATCAGCTGGTAGAATTGGAGGAAACAAGGAACCAGGTAGACCAGAGATTAATAGAATACCAGGAAAAAATGAAGGCGGTCTTTGATCAGCACGCAAAGGATAGGGATTTTCAAGTCGGAGACCTGGTTCTCAGATGGGATGTTCGCAGAGCAGAAAAGGGCAAGCATGCTAAATTCGATCCATTATGGTTTGGGCCATTCAAAATAGTCAAGCTGGGAAGAAATAACACTTTCTATTTAGAAAATCTACAGGGTGATTTGTTGGATGCGCCCGTGAACGGCCAATTCCTCAAGCCATATTTTCAATTCTGACCCAGATTGGAAATGCCCCACTGTATATACTGTACATATGTTGTTTTGGGTTTTTAATCTTTATAAGGAAAAAGTAATGCTAGCGAATTACCTGAAAAGGGAGCGCAGAGAAAATGGAGAAAAAAAATGAAAAATTGAATGGTATGCGTGTTCTCGACATGCTTGAGGACGAACATGCCGCCCCCAGATGGAGCCGATGTTGTACATAATTACCCCTGTCTGCGAATTTTAAGTTTGCTGCCTCTTTCAGATCCATTTTTAAACCTTAGCCGCGACCCAAAAATCTCGTGCTCCCGTTTGAAATAATTATCTCCGCCCAAAAATTTGCTTTGAAATGGTCAAAACCCGCATATTTTAATATATCGGGCCTAAGCCCCTAAGCCCTTAACCCGCTTGCTGTTATTTTCATATAACCCGAGCCCATGACCACCAGCCACGAGAAAGGGGAGCTTATCATTTGTGTTTCGGGAGGGATAACAGCCGTCCGATCAAGTCAAATCAACGGAGCGGCAGTCATATTGGGTGGTGGCCCCCGCGCGCGGCGAAACCAGCAGTATAGCCCCCGCACCACCCTCGTCAAAGTAGCGGTATTTACCACGAGGCCAGCGATCCCACAGGAATGGTGCAGCGTGTCCTTAGTACGGGTGGAAAACCACTTTTCCCCTGCACGCTAAAGATCATCCCATTGCCGGGTAGCGGAATTCGTTGGGGCCGTTGGATCTACCAAGCCCGATCTAACGGTGGACTTTCTTCTGAGTTGCTCGCTTGTTGTTTTGTCTCCGCCGTATTGTATGGCCCGCCACCATGTCATTTGCACCAACTTCCACCCGTTGATTCCTCCGCCACGTCGTCTCCCCTCTTGTCCCTCGTGCGCCTATGTGTCTCGCCCCCATACACCCATGACATTTCTTCGCGCCAATATATATATATATATGTGTGTTTATATGTTTTACTCCTTATTTGCCGCTATTCTTTCCTCGCGTCCAGACTATGTCGCATTAAACCCGCATTTCGCCTGTTGGTGGAATCCTCCACTGTTTTGCTTCCACCACCCTGGGTATTCCCATCTTCAGTTTGTATCCATGTCACCTCCTCCATCTCCACCTCTATCATCCACGCTTTCATCCATGTCGGTTTTTCTAACATTTTCGGGGTTTTTGCAGGTTTCAAAGAAATGAGAAGGTGTTTTTATTTGCCGCCTCCGTTGCAGAGGTCAGGAACCCATGAAGGACGATTGTCTGTGGATGAAATTTAATGAAAAATACTGAGAACAGATACATGAAATTACTGCCATTAAAGAAAATACAGATATAGATTCTCGGAACCCTCCAGAGAAATTCGTCCCGCATTTAAGAACCAACATTCAAATCCAAAGCTAAAGGGCCAAGAATACAGTACAGAAACGCAGAATTATTTCAAATCTCTTACGGCAGCAGATTTTCTCTCAACCAAAAGGATCACAGTGTATATATTTTATTATTTCTGTCTTGTACATAAGGAGATTTTTATCTCCCAGCATTTATGCCTTCAAACAGATTGTTAGGTATATTCATTTATAACTAGTCATTCATAAAGAAGGCACGAGTGTTTTCCGCCCTTTGGTTCAAAAGGAATCATTAATTGTTCCTCTTCTCCCTCCTCCTCTAGAAGTTTCTGTCTTCTCTATAAATACTGAGAAATAAGACATTGTTAGGGTTCCAGATTTCTGTCAGCAAACTGTGCAGCGAGAAGACTACTGTATCCATCTTGTAATATTTCGGTATGAAGTTTCAGAGCCCGTAGGGTCTCAGTGAGGAGGGGTTATAACTGTATTGAGGATTCTGGTCTTTGGTATCTCATAGTATGTAACTTTTCTTATGTGTTAATACATTATCTCTTTTCATGAAAATTATCTTCTTGTATCATGTTCTAGAATGCGAGTGGCTCACTAGTTTGCAGCAAGGATTCATCTTAAGTGGTGCCCTTTCTGGAATTAGTCAAGCGCTTTAAATAGGCCTAGAAGTGATATGTTGTTCCATGTTCACTCTTTTCATAATTTCTGCTATATTAGTGGCTTAAGGATTCGTAAATTGGTGCGCCCTTCTGCCAGTAATATCTCCTTATGTTTCCTCACTGCTTGCACATCCTAATACTTGATTTCTGTGATATATTATTGAATCGGCCCTTATTAGCATGTCTTCAATCATCATTCTAAGGTTTTCATCATTTTCATGTCAAGTTTTACATGATGTTCCTACATTATTCTTATCTGTGTGTCAGCTTCTGAAAGAGATTGGTCCCATTCAAATTTAGTTTCCTTGTTTCAAACAAGAGATAGTAGGTGAGCCCCTTGGACTGACAACCCAAACTATAAAGGGCTCATTGCTATATTAAGATGTCCTAGGCACTGGTCTATGGCAACTCTAGGCTGTCTCTAGGGGGGTGACAAAATCATCCACAACATAGACAATCCCCTATCCTGGTCTCCCAATGATCTATCTCTCTTTCAACTATCGAGGGCTGGCTAGCCCTGCAAAGTGACTTGTGCTTTGTCGTCTATTTTCTTCTTCTTCTACCGATATTATCATGCTTCACGAAACTCACGGCATTGCAGATTTGGTTATTCAAGCACTTACCCCTATTCTACCTGGTTGGATCATTCACATAGTTGATGCATGTGGAAGATTAGGTGGCCTGGCCCGCTGTAGAAACCCCCGACATATCAATCTTATTAATGTCTGGGGAAAGGAAAATGTTTTAGGGATGGATGTCTTCTCGTAAGCTCTTGGTATTCACTTCTCCATCATCAATGTCTATGGCCCCTGTACTAACGGACAACAACTCTAGAATTCACTAATGAACTCATCCATCATGAATGAAAACATCATTTTGGCTAGGGACTTGAACTTATCCCTTGGGATCTTTGAATCTTGGGGGCCAAATGCACATGCAGATCCTCTTTTTGACTACTTCCGACACCTGTTCTCTTCACATCATCTGGTGGATCCCATCATTACCTAAGATGGCTTGAAATATCTGGGTTTCTTTCTTAAATTTGTGAACTATAAAATTGTTGATTGGAATTCGCTCATTACTAAAATTGAAAATCGATTAAACAATTGGTGCAACAATTGGCTTTCTAGAGCTGGTCAGCTAACTCTTATCAAATCAGTGCTTGAAGCCATGCCTTTTTATTGGATGTTGCTGGCCTGGATCCCTAAAGGTATTCTTTACAGAATTCAGAAAATATGCAGGCGTTTTCTTTGGCTGGGAGCTAAAGAGGGAAACACTTTTTCCTCGACTAATTGGTCCCGTATTTCTTTACCCAAGCAGTGGGGTGGCTAGGGCATCAAGGACCTGCAAACCTTTTCTCTTGCATTAACTGCCAAAATTGGTTGGATGATCCTCTCTGGTAACAATCTTTGGACCAGGGTGACTTTCCAGAAATATATCTATCCGCTCACCCCCATTGATTGGATCTACACACCCATGATACACCATCCTTACTGCTCTACTATCTGGCGCGCTATCACATCTTCGATCCGATTCATTAAGGATGAAATGACCTGGAAAATTGGCAATGGAAACAACATTCATATAGGCCTTGATCCATGGGTGGGCAGTGGTAATGCTCATCACCTACCGCAAGCACTCATTGGATTCCTCAATCAAGCTAGTTATAGAACACTCAATCAAATTGCAAATGAGGAACTATCTACACTCTTTTCACAAGGTTGGCTCGATCACTGGGATCTACGAATTCACCCACGGTGGATTAATCATTGGTTAGCTTACGTGGAAGCCCTACGAGAGACCCTTGTTTGATTGAAGGATTGTGAGGATGATATTATCTAGACTATATCTAAACAGGGAGTGTATACACCCAAAGAAGGGTACTCACATTTTTATCGGGATAACAGACCAAAGCCTCTTATTCCTTGGTGGTGCAACCTATGGAAACTCAAAGGCCCCGCTAAATCAAGGTTACTTATGTGGGGTGTACTATCTGATAAAATTCCTACCGGTGCCAACAAACAAAAAAGAACTTTCTCAGGACCACATCGATGTGAACTTTGCAAACTGGAGGTTGAAGGCACACAACATATTTTTCTCCACTGTTCTGTTGCCCTTGAACTCTGGACGATCACACTCACCTTGATTCAACCTAATTTTCACTGGACAGGACCCTCCCTCATTGAAGCTTGGGATCATTGGTGGAATGAGGTATCTCCTCACAAGCTCCGCAATCTACCTATCATTATCTACTGGAACATCTGGATGGCCCACAACTGGACCATCTTCCAGGACATACCACATCACTGGCCTTCATCTACTGCCCACATCCTCTCCATCTATCATTATATCCCTGATGATCCACCTCCCCCACCTCCCCGTGTCATCACTCCTGAGATCATTGATTACTCCCTCCCATGGGCCTTTTTTTATCGATCTGCACAGTCTCATGGCTGTGGTGGTGGTTTCATTCTAAATTTGTCACCTCATCATCATTACAGAGTCAAGGTTGGACTTGGACGCGGCACAATTTTTTTTGCAGAACTATCTTGTCTCTTGTATCTACTACAGTTTTCCATCACAAAAAATATTCATGCACTACAAATATTCGTTGATTCAAATATTGTCATTGACTGGTTTACTACACAATCAAAATGCCACAGAAATACACTATAGAACATCTTGGCTGAATCTCTTATGCTCAAAGCCCAATTTGATCCTATTTCATGTCGGCACATTTTCAGGGAGCGAAACAAAATTTCTGACCTCCTTTCCAAGGAGGCGACGCACCTACTAACTTCACATATGGAGGTTCAGGAGCAAAACGATCATGCTTATTATCAGTATTTCCATAGACCATTTGCGCCTGCACATAGGAGGGGGGATGGCCCCCAATAGAGACTGCTGCTAATTTCTATTTTATCATTTTTGTATGTAGTTTTTTTTACATATATATCTATCAGACCTCATGTGATAAGACTATTTTGAATTACAGTATGTAAAAAAAGGGACAAAATGGATGCATTTTCTTTTTTGGTTCCACACAATATATATGGTAGCTAAAATTTGATCTGCATATGCACTCGCATATACAAAATGTAACTTTTATTTACATTAATTAAAGCTACGATTTTTCCTGTGGAAAAAAAATAATCAAAAGTGATAGTAATTTGTTGTTACACCAACATAGATCCATATTAAATCCAGACCTACCAAGCATCGAGAGGAATCAAGTCCATAATTAAGATGGATTTAAGCTGGTACTCTTACATTCCATAATGGATTTTCTCAAAGCCTTTATGCTGAGAAATCTGGGGCATCAAATATTAGGTGATTTCTCTTCTTGTATAACTACTTGTGAAGGATTTTTACTTCTTAGATTATGATTCTTTTACTTATGTTATTATAGTGTTCTTCTTCATCAAACAACTAACAATGTATAAACATAAAGAGACAAGAGACACAAAATTTAGGCTATCAGCCAGGGCCAAAACCTCTCCCACTTGAGAGGAAAACTTGCGTAAATTCTTCTTGTTATAGAGAATTCAATTAACGAATAACAAGACCAAGACCCTTGATATATTTGCCACTCCAAGACCATGACAAAAATCCTCCTTTGATGAGATTCTTTCTAAAATGATCAAATCTCTACTTTTTCTTCCTTCACGGCTACTCTTCAGAATTTTCGGTCCCTTGGTTTAGTACTGTACTCCGAGTTCAGAAACCCTTAACACATGAGCTTGACCAACTTTGGCCTTATATCTTCTTTTCTTTAGAAGGAGACTTTTTCTTGACACTTCGACTTTGTCTCTCACCCAAAATCCTCTCTCACTGTGACTGTCATACCTCGACCTTCTTTCTGCAATACACAGGTCTGCAATCTCGCAGGTGTGGAGGTAAATTGGCCCAAAAAAAATCCCAAAACAATAATAGAAACTTCGCTACTCCTTTTCCTTCTTCCTCGCTGGTTATTAGGCTCCCTTTATAACCTTCGCACTTTGTCCTAGCTTCAGATCTTCACCGAATTGCATCTCTGAAATTCTGCTATGAAATAAGGCCGAGATGCCCTATTTATAGTGGTTGGAGCCTCATATTTTGCTGACTTGAAGAGGTTAAGCCGACATGTCTGCTGGAGGAGATAATTAATTCTATCTTGTAGCCGACATGAAGGAGAGATCTTGTGCTTGCCTTGGAGAGAATTTCATACCTATTAAATGAATCATATAAAATGTAACATGCCCAAGAAGGGTCCTTCTTACATGACATAGACTCAATTTTGACTTTTATGACTAGATGAGAAATCCTAAAGGCTCACAATGGGGGCCATCACTAAAATGAAATTCCTTGCTCATGAAACCCATGAGACAAACATTAATAATAATTTTATTTTTATTCTTTTCATCAATTACATAATATCATATTTCCACATGTCATTATGAAGACCGAACCTAGTTACATTTTTCAACACTCCTTCTTAACTAGGGATGTATTCATAATGGTACTTGGTCATTCTCAATTTGAAGAATTTCTCATAAGAAGAGTAAGATTGGTAACCCATTTATTTAGCATCATATCAACCAACATTGTCACATATAAAGGCCTCGACTAAAAACCATATCTCTCCATGAAATTTGAGCACAATGCTAGCTAGACCAATGATGTATAAACATCCTCATCGTTGTCTCTCTCGGAACATACCCCACCCAGGTTCTTAGGGTGTGTTCGACCAAGACTATTCTTATCTTGGATTCCCAGTCCTCAAAGAATATTGGTCCTCTACGATTAGAGTCTTATCATAGATTCCCTAATACTCCTCATAGAGAATTGGATGCCAGATGTTTACCCAATCCTCCATTCTGTCTTAGCAAGTGAAGACAAGAATGATGTGTCTATCTCTCTCGCTTAATTAGGGAGGACAAATATATTCCAATAAAGGAATGTACTCATTCCTACAGAAGGAATGTACCTAATCTCCCCCCTGGCTTAGGAATTTCCAAGTTTCTTCCAAGTAAGAAACTTGTTTCCAGGATCCCTCTTAATTAGGGACCTAAAACAACTCCTTAGGTGGAGATGATGGGACAACCAACTGCTTGAAGAACTCCTCCTCACGATGTCAGGAACTTCTTTTCATTATCTAAGATTCTTCATGTTTGGGACTTATACATAGGGCACCGACCATCCATCACTTCCATCCATGAGTTAGCCATGTCATCATCGGAAAGTGATCCATCAATCCATATTTGGCCTTCCTTCATGCCATGTTTCCCTCTTCATGCCATGTTTACTTAAGGATATTTCATCCTACTATATGTGCATTAGTGGTGGAAGACATCCATAGATCTTCCCTTGGCAACCCTGCATAAACCCATCCAGATATTTGTTAAAAAATAAAGGAATGAACATTAAAATCAACATCACCTTTGTGATGGTATTTCATCATGACATCTTCTAGTTTGCATCAACATCCTGCTTACATATCGACACACCTAGAGATATATATTGTCAAGGGTCTTTTTCTTTTTCAGACTCCATCAGAGTCTTTGTTTATTCCATGGAGATATCCTAGTCAAATATTCTTGGTATTTTAGATGTTGATTGACTTTACCATGGTTCATATTTTATGATCTCTTCCTTCCTTTCTTCACACATTTAATTCCCAGGAGCTTCCAATCAGAGTTCCTCAATTGTAGTCAACCACCTCATACTTCATATGAGGACATATTATGTTGATTTCATCTAGTGAGTGTGTGACCCATGCATTCCTACATCACCTTGAGGGAGGAGATCCATTCTTTTGTTCATGCTCTTAAGATAGAGCGTTGGTTCATGATATCTGTAACCATATGACATGAATTCCACAATATCAAATGTAAGCATACATACCTCATTTTTTCTTTGGGTCATCCAAACTTCATGCAACAACTTCATTTATTTAAAGAGCTTCAATCCCTTGATCTGCTTCACTCTTATGTCATCAAACCATCATCTCATGAATTCCACAAGTTTTGAATTCTTGATGAAACACTTGCTTCCCCTCATGATTAGTGAACCTTTCAATGAATATTACATAAGAGAATCTTGAGGATCTAAAGTATCCCCATCAGTAGGTGTTTTCTTTTGTTAGATTGTACTAGATGAACTTTCCACTTGTGTTTTCAATGAGATTCGCAAGAGCCATATCCTTGACTTCCATATATTCTAACCATATTTCATTCTTCTCTATGATGGTGCCCCGAGCTCTTGCTTTCATTGCTTCTATGATGCCTTGATGCATCCCATTATTTTACTTAGTGAATCATGATAGCCATATCTTACAACAAAAGACTTGAGAACTTGAAAAGAACTTATGTGAGGAAGACGATCAATAGTGGAGATATCTTACTTCCTCTTTCTCAGACTTATTCTTTTCAAATTCCTCCACTTCTTTGGTGATATGGGCTTCTTCTCTATCTCTCTTGTTATCTCCCTTCTTTAACTTGGGACAATCTTTCCTATAATGCCCATATTCTTTACATCCATAGCACTGAATCTTAGCTATGTTCTTCTTTCCTTTCGAGGAACAATTTTTCCAAATTTCCCTTTCCTTTCTAGCAAATGTTTGAATCTTCTCATTTGATTCTTAAACACTTTTTTCCTTCAACCTGTCTTATTCTATCTTGCATAGAGACCAAAAGTTATTGAATGGGATAAATTTCATGTCCTCATAGGTATAGGATACGAGGTTACCTTGTTCATTAGTTAGTGCATTTAGAACAATGGAGATAATTTCTTTATCCAATATCATCTCTCCCAGATCTTGAAGTTGAGATCTTATTTGAGATGCTATTGAGAGACATGAGGATATCCGTTCATCCTTTGATACATTCAATTTGTGTAAATAAAATCTAAGTGATATGATCTCTCTTATGGCACTTTCAGAGATCAATTCTACCAGTTTATCATATTTCTCTTTAGATGTCTCCAACTCTGCTATATAGAGAATGAGGTGATCTATGACAGACTCCATAAGAATCTCTTGAGCTCTTAGATCCCTTTCCATGTATTCAGATAGTGCTTGTACTTCAGATGGTTTGGAGACCTTTCCATTGACATGATTAATAACTTCATTTTCTTCGCTATATCTATCCTCCTTTTCCATGCAAGGAAGTTCGATGACCCAACCAACTTATAGATCTCCTTGCAAAATGAAGTCATTTTTGCTAGATTAGATTATAGAAGAAATGGTACTTGTAAAGTGAAGATAAAATATTCAACTTGATCCCTTTGATGATGATTGATGAAGATGTTTTAATGCTTCTTGGATTATTTTCTTCAATCGTAAGGACATTGATTCAAAGATCTCTTCAACTTGTCCTTCTTTTCTTGATAATGATCCCAAGACTTCTTTGTATACTCCTTCATTGATCTAGGGTTATAAATCTTCCTTTGAAGATCTTGTCTTAAAGATGATCTTTGCTTTGATGCCTTCCTCGAGATTTGATGCTTGAGTGTCCCTTGATAAGATGCCCTTCCTTGAATTAGTCACCTTAGCTTTGATACCATGTTGAGAAATCTAGGGAATCAAATATTAGGTGATTTCTCTTCTTAGATAACTACTTGTGAATGTTTTTTACTTCTTAGATTAAGATCTTCTTTTACTTATGTTATTATAGTGTTCTTCTTCATCAAACAACTACCAATGTATAAACATAAAGAGAAAAGAAACACAAAATGTAGGCTATCATCCAAGGCCAAAACCTCTCCCACTTGAGAGGACAACTCGCAAAAATTATTCTTCTTATAGAGACTTCAATTGATGAATACCAAGACCAAGACCCTTGCTCTATTTTCCACTCCAAGACCAAGACACAAATCCTCCTTGATGAGATTCTTCCTGCAATGATCAAATCTCTGCTTCTTCTTCCTTCATGGTTACTCTTCATAATTTTGGTCCCTTGGTTCAATACTGTACTCCTAGTTCAGAGACCCTTAACACATGAGCTTGACCAACTTTGGCCTTATATCTTATTTTCTCTAGAAGGAGACTTCTTCTTGACACTTCAACTTTTTCTCTCACCCGAAATCCTCTCTCACTGTGATTGTCATACCTCGGCCTTCTTTCTAAAATACACAAGTTTGCAATCTCGCACGTGTGGAGGTAAGTTGGCCCAAAAAAAATGCCAAAACAATACTAGAAACTTCTTTGCCACTGAATTACATCTCTTAAATTATGTTCTGAAATACGGTCGAGTTGCCTTATTTATAGTGGTTGGAGCCTCATAATTAGACGACTTGAAGAGGTTGAACCAACATGTCTGTTGGAGGAGATAATTAGTTCTATCTTGTAGTTGAGATGACTGAGAGATCTTGTGCTTTATACCTATTAAATGATTCATATAAAATGCAACATGCCCAAGAAGGCTCCTTACATGACGTAGACTCAATTTTGACTTTTATGACCAGATGAAAAATCCTAAAGGCTCACAATGAGAGCCATCACTAAAATAAAATTCCTTGCTCATGAAACCCATGCGACAAGCATTAATAATAAATTTATTTTTCTTCTTTTCATCAATTACATAAAAATCGTATTTCCACATGTCATTATTGTTTGGCCAAGAAAAAGGTATGTTTGACCCCCATCTTTACCATGATTTGTCATACACTTTTATATATTTTCCCTTCATATTAGAAATAAAGTAAAGGAAATAATGCAAAATTGAGGCAGAATAGATTAGTGATAAAGGGAGTGTTTGATAACGTAAAAACTGATTTGTCGCCACCTTTATTAATAGGGAAGAAAAACAGACAAATTGTTGAATGGATGACCGAAAGACAACAAACAAGGGAGGCAGATGGAATCATATTGGCTCTTACGAATCGGTGGAAGATGGAAAGGTACGACCACGCTTGGAGTACTCAATCGACAACCACGAAGCAACAGGGTCCCATAATGAGAAAGATCTGTTACTCCTCCCGAATTCACCTTTAAGCTATAAAAGGCCGAGGAATGAACAAGAAAAACAGTTCCTATAATTTAATATTTCTGTAATAAACATACTCAGACATAATCGTCAAGTTTTGTACTAATGTATTTCTTGGTGGATTAATGAAGAATTTGACGTTTTTGGAATAGACAACTTCTGAACATTCCTTAGCAGTAGGCTTCTAGTGGCTTTGGGCCCAGCCCTGCGGGTTCTTCTGCTACTTCTGTGCTTTACATTTATTTACAGAATTTGCGTTTCAAGTTATCCATCACGTTTCATAATACATAGTTTGAATTGGTTAATTGCGAGCATGAAATGTTATATCTTCCTTTTACTAGACTAGTTTACCATTCTTGTTCTTTTATCTGAATTCAATGCTTTTACAATGGCTAGGTTAGCTCCAACAATTTTGTTGTTCAATTCTGCATATAGTTGACATTTGATATTTCATCATCATTGTGAGCATTTGGTTGATGTTTAATTTAGAAGGATGTTATTAGTTGATTAAAAGAGAATTCCATTGAAAAATCTAGAATAATTGATTTCTGTTCAATTTTATTAGACTTGTTGTTTAATTCGTTAAAGTCGTCGTTCAATTCATCAATGCGTGTTGTTCAATTGCAGTTTATTCTTTTCATTCGTAAGTATTTATTTCTGCATAGGCTTAGAAAAAAGTTAGCTCCCTTGAAGAGTCATAAGCATTTCATAATTCACTTCCAAGTTGATTTGATTGAACTTCGAGAATTAGAAAATCTACCTTGTGACAATTTAGAGAAGTTGTCCCCCGATGTCACTTGCATATACTGTGCTGACACTCTTGAAATAACAAGACTTGCCCTGGGTTGATAATTAATGAAAATCATTGAGGTTAAATTTAAACAGTCACCTTTATGATCCAACATTTTGGCATCGTTGCCGGGGAGAGTGTTTAAGAGTGATGTCCTTTATTTCTTTTTTTATCTTTTGTTGTGAAAGAATTGGGTATTGAAAGCAAGAGGTAAGAACCTGCGTACCAACAAGAAAAACACTTTCTCTCCAGCCCACTTCTTATCAATTGTGTAGAGGTTATTAGGATAGGTGTCCTCGTTTTATGACTAGGAAGAAAAAGATAGATCAAAACCCCCTGCTTAAATCCACAAAACCCAAGGGATCGGTGGTCCTTGGAAGAACAACATATATAGACGAAATCATTAAGAAGGATAAATCCCAGGCATCCGTAGGACCCATAACCATTCCCACTTAGAGTCCTACTACATTATCTCAGGCAACAACCTCACCATCTGCAGTCCACGCCAAGATTCACAGTGAAACAGAAGGGTCTGAACAAAGCCTTCAGACTGCTGAGCACGTAAGTCCTGACCCTTCAAGAGAGGGAAATTATTGCAATTTGCAGGAAGGGGGGGGGAGAAACCAACAGTGTAGTACAAGTAAAAACTCCAGAGCATGAATCCCCTGAGAGAGTGGCTGAGACAGAGATGCCCAATATCCTAGATCAGGGAAGTGCTATAAAGCTTCCTCCAAATCCACTCCCTAATTCCACTCAAATTATTCCGCCAGAAAAATAAATCCATGAAGATTATCGGCATATTTTTGAACAAATGGAAAACAACCAAAACCAGAGGTAAAAATCAACACTGGAGTATCCCATTGTTGATCTGGCCGCAAATGCCCCTATGAAAGCCATTCCATTACAAAACATGCCCACCTTCCATGGGCTGACCTCGGAAGATACAGATGCATTCTTATTTGAATTTGATGTCTTATGTAGGGGATATGACTACACCACCGACCCTTAGAAACTGAAACTATTTCCCTCTATGTTGAAAGGGACAACATTAAGTTGGTTTATGGGGCTCGATGGAGGAAACATTAATAGTTGGGATCAAATGAAAAACTCATTTCTTAAAAAATATCAAGACTAATGCCAGACTCGAGAACTAAAAGATGAAATCTTAAATATGTCTGCAAGATACAATGATACATTAGAAGAATATGTTGAAAGATTTCAATATAATTTTCAAAGTTCTCCATATACTACACTGTCTAAAGATATCTTAAAAGAAACGATGATTAAGGGAATGCAAGAAGAATGGGTCGAAACACTTAATATAATGGGAAAATGGGACATCTATCAAGAAGAATATGGTGACATCATTGCACTGTGCATCAGGTGTTCTAGAGGTAGTACGTGAAGTAGGCCAATCGGGCGAAACTCAGCTACAAGGAATTATAAAAAGTTTGGTGGCAACATGACCAGAGTAGAATTTGGTAATATTTTAGAAGATTTTTAAACTGATATCTTGGGCACCCTGACAACGCAGCTAGATTTCCTACAAGCCAAGCAGAAACAAGCTATAACATAACAAAACTTGGTTGTTTTTTGTCCATGATGGCGGAAGAAGCATAGCCAACGAGAATGTCCATTATACATGGTCCAGATATACGCTATTTGTACCAAGGACCATGCCACAGACCATTGCCCTTCACTTCTGGGGTTGAAAGCAGTTTTTAAAGAGGCAGAAGAGGAGACAGAACCAGTCTATCTAATGAACCAGCATCGACAGTGGCAAGCACGACCATGTATGCTACAAGACCTGCCTCAGTTCTTTTCTTCTCCATAATTTAATCAATAGAACCCCGCAATAGCATGGCAGAACAAATCACCTTTTTCCACCCAGCCACCCCAATAATTTTCTATGTCTCCTTGGCCAACACAACTCACTTCAGGTAATAATTGGCCAAGTTTTCCTTGTTATCCCCCTTACTGGAAAAAAAATCCCTATCAGTCCCAGTGGCCTACCTCCACTTCACAGAACACAAATTGGTCTCAAAATTGGCAACGACCTCTGGGAATGACCAATCTACCGATGGGGATAGGGCCTCATAATCAACCTACATTACCAGCTCCATACCCAGTCCAACACAATCCTCAACCGATCATGCATCCTCAATTGCCAACTCAACCTAATCCTAACGCCAATAACAGGTCGATTCAACTAATCCAGATTGTCGAAAACCCAAACCCTGAGATTGAACAGAAGCAATGCAATGAACTTAGGCTAAGATCAGTTAGTGTTATTTTACCTAAAGAAGGTATGACCCTACCACAAGTTGAATCTGAAATTCTGACAACACCTAAAAAATCAATTATGAATGAAACAAAGGTAAAGCAGGGGAGGGACACAGTTGACCAAAGGGACATTGAAAACCTTATTATTTCCTCCCCTCCATTTTTTCTGAGAGATTAACGTTGCCTCAACCAATAGTCTCTTCATATTTTGATCTCCTAGAGGAATTAAAAAACCTTTGCATTAAAATTCATCTTCTGCAGGCTATCGAAGACATTCCTATCTATGCTAAGACAATTAAAGAGATGTGTAGAAATAAATAGGTGAGGAAAGAAAAAATTGTACCAACTGTTCATGTGGTAGGAGCACTGTCAGACTTACTTCTGGGTAAAGAAACACCAGTAAAATACGAGGATCCAAGGAACCCCATAGTTATTGTACAAATATCTGGCCATTCCTTTTCAAACACATTGGTTGATTTAGGGGTGGCCATCAACATCTTAACCATAGAAACCTACGAGAAGTTAGGCATAACAACGTTAGAATCCACATCTACCTTGCTGGAACTTGTTGACAGATATGTTATCAAATCAAAAGGAACATTACAGGACATCCTGGTTTCTGTGGACTCATGGGATTATCCGGCAGACTTTTTAGTCATTAACCCAAAAAGTAGGTTAGATGGACACCCCCTGATACTAGGAATACCATGGTTAGAAATAGCTGAAGCCTACATAGGTTACCGGGCAGGCAACATGACCATTGCTAGAGGTGATGCCATAAAAACTATTGTCATATACCCACCTGCCAAACCAAGTCTTCCCACTGTAAATATTCACAAACAACCACATACATATTGGGAACAAAAAATCCGCTCACCACTGACAATAGTTGAAGCACTTGAATTCAAATATCAAACTGAAGATGATGTAATCAATAACTTCATGATTCAGCCATATACTTCTGAAAATTGAAACTGCCAAATGTTAAAGGCAGTTCTCAATAATGAAGAACAAGAAGACCCCTTGGCAGACATGGATAATCAGCACATACCCACGACCACTGTTCGCAAAAACATACTAATTGAAATTGAACCAGGAAAGGTATTAAATATTAATGGCAGTCTAGATAGTAACCAAAAACAAAAACTCATTAAGGTTTTAAAGAAATATAAGGGATAATTTGCTTGGGGCTACCTAGACATGAAGGGTATAGCTCCTTAGTTATGCACACATCACATTTATGTGGACAAGGATGCTCAGCCTATTCGATATCCTCAACGGAGGTTAAACCTACACCTGAAAGACATTGTAAAGGATGAGTTGCAAAAACTACTAGATGTAAACTTCATTTATCCTATTTTAGATAGCAAATGGGTCTCTCTGTTAGTAGTCGTTCTTAAGAAGAATGGGAAATGGCGAATGCGTGTGGATTACAGAGAGCTGAAAAAAGAAACATAGAAAGACCACTTCCTCGTCCCGTTCATTGATCAAGTCCTTGATACATTGGCAGGAAAGCAGTTCTTCTCCTTCCTTGATGGGTTTAGTGGCTACAATCAAATTCAGATAGCCCCTGAAGACCAGGATAAAATGACCTTTACTTGCCCATGGAGTACATTTTCCTATAGGGTATTACCATTTGGGTTATGTAATGCCCCAAAATTTCAAAGAGCCATACTAAGCATTTTTTCTGATTTAATAAATGAAGGACTCGAAATCTACATGGACGACTTTACCCCATATGGAGATGATTTTGATCAAGCACTGGAAACATTAGAAAAAGTATTGGAATGATGTATTTCTACCAGATTGTGTTTGAGCAACGAGAAATGTCACATGATGATGACCAAAGGAGTAATCCTAGGGCACTACATCTATGCAGCTGCAATACAGGTAGATCCGACAAATATAGAAGTAATCCTTTTATTAGCCACACCTTGTACTCAGACATAGGTACGTAGTTTCCTTGGGTATGCAGGGTACTACGGTAGGTTTATAAAGAATTTCTCACAAATTACTGCGCCCTTGTATGCATTAACTGGAAATGTTGAATTCCATTGGTCTGATAAATGGGACACTTATTTTTTCAGATTTAAAGAAACTGGTCTCGATTGCACCAATCTTATGCAACCCCAATTGGGAGCTGCCCTTTCACATTTCCTCAGATGCATCCGACACAGCGATAGGGGCAGTTCTTGGTTAAAAAGAAGATAAAAAGCCTTATGCTATTTACTACATCAACAAGAATCTCACTCCTGCCAAATTAAACTATACAGTGAATGAAAAGGAGTTCTTGGCTGTCATTTATGCTATTAATAAACTTAGACATTATATAACTGGCTATCAAGTATTCCTGTATATCGATCACTCTGCCATTAGATATTTAGCCAATAAACCTATTACAAATGGAAGAGTGATTCGTTGGTTGTTGCTTTTACAGGAATTTGACATAACTATCAAAGACCGCCCAGGGAAAGAGAACATAGTTACAGATTTTCTATTGAGAGTGCCAAAGTCAAATGACTCACTAGCGGTGGACGATCAGTTCCCAGATGAGCATTTGTTCATTGTAGCAGTAAAAACGCCATGGTACGTAGATGTAGCGAATTATCTAGCAGTAGGAAAGCTGCCAAGACACTTGACATCAAAGGAATAGAAGCTGATTGTCCAGTGCAATGCTAGATTCTCCTGGATCAACATATATCTTTTTCATATAGAAGTTGATATGCATATATGCATATGCATCAGAGAAGACGAGATTTATGACATCTTAAGGGCCTGTCATGATGAGCCATGTGGTGGTCATTTTGCAGATCGCAGGATGAGGCACAAGGTATTGAAAATGGGCTATTATTGGCCTACTATTTTTAAAGATGCCAAGAAATATGTTCAGGCTTGCTATATTTGCCAAAGAACGGGCCTCCCGAGCCAAGCTGATGAAATGACATTACAACCACAGTTAGTAGTGGAACTTTTCAAATGGTGGGAACTGGACTTCGTTGGACCATTAAACCCACCATCAAATAAGAAGACCTACATATTGTTTGCCACAAATTATGTGACGAAGTGGGTAGAAACAGTGGCTTTATCAAGAGCTACAGAAGAATCTGTGATCAATTTTATTTTTGAGCTATTTGTGTGATATGGCTTACCTCAGGAAGTGATAACTGATCGAGGGGCACAGTTTGTGGGAAATAAAATTACAGCCACTCTAAAGAACCACCACGTCATCCATAGAGTCACCTCTCGCTACCACTCGTAGGCAAACGGGCAGGTCGAAAGCACCAACAAAGTCCTTGAGGCAATTCTCACTAAAAAAATCTCAACTCACCATCGGGATTGGGCTAATATACTACCAGAGGCTTTGTGGGCTTACAACACAACATGGAAAAACACCACTGGATATTCTCCGTACCATATGGTATTTGTAAGGGAACCAATTTTTCCTATCGAATTCGAAGTAAAGACTCTAAGAACAACCCAGGAAGTGGGGCTGGATTTGATGGAGGCCCAAATTAGAAGACTCCAGCAAATAAATGAATTGGATGAAACACAGCTACTTGCTCTGTAGTGCACTGAAATTATTCGACAACAATGAGCGAAGTGACATGACAACCTCATAAAAAAGAAGACATTCTAGAAAGGAGATTGGGCACTTCTCTACGACTCTAGACTCTAAGACTTTCCGGGTAAATTACAAGCAAGGTGGCTCAACCCATACGAAATCTAGGAAGTACATAACAATGGTACCTTTACCTTGACTACCATAGATGGATCTGATTCCACCTTCCGAGTCAATGGACACCAAGTGCACCTCTATGACAAACCACTTACAAAGGAGTCTTTCTGCGTGATGATCCCACCATCCAAATTTTAGCTGTAGGGGGTGATGGCCCCGCAACTTTAAGTTCATGACAATTTGTTATTTTCTCTTGTAAATATTGTATATATATGCCCCCAGTGATTTATAGTTTTTCTCATTGTTGTACATTCCACATCTGCATTCTTTTCCCTTGTCCTTTTTTTCATGTGTTTATTTTTGATGTTCAAACCTTTAAACGACTGCTGTTCAATCCAATTGAACAGATGTTGTTCAATCGAATTGAACAACTGTTGTTCAATCGAATTGAACAACTATTGTTCAAATTCAATTGAATGGTCGTGTTTTCATGTGTTTATTTTTTCAGTTCAAACCTTTGAATGACTGTTGTTCAATCCAATTGAACGGTTGTTTTTCAATCGAATTGAACATCTGTCGTTCAATTCAATTGAACGACCGTATTTTTGCGTGTTTATTTCTGTTGTTAAAACCTTTGAACGGTTGTTGTTCAATCCAATTGAACAACTGATGTTCAATCAAATTGAACAACTGATGTTCAATTCAATTGAACGACCGTGTTTATTTCTATTGTTCAAACCTTTAAACAACTGTTGTTCAATCCAATTGAACAACTATTGTTCAATTCAATTGAACGATCGTGTTTTTGCATGTTTATTTCTATTGTTCAAACCTTTGAACGACTACTGTTCAATCCAATTGAACAACTTATGTTAAATCAAATTGAACAACTGTTGTTCAATTCAATTGAACGACCGTGCTTTGTATGTTTATTTTTGTTGTTCAATTAAATCGAACAACTGTTGTTCGATTAAATGGAACAATTGATTTTTTTATTTTCTCTCTAAGCATGTTTTTTTGATGATCTCTTTTTGAATATCCACTCCTCTTTACACACCCTTACCATAAAATCCATTTTTGGAAGGGAATTGGCAACTGGAGAGGAGAAAAGCAATGATACTACTAATATGGTGATCCTTTGAAACTTTGATGGAAATCTCTACTCCAGAAGCTGGCATGGTTTGTCTATGCAATGAAGGGATAGACATCTCCTGTTCAAACATATTATCACACAATTCATTTTCATGGTATTATGTTGGTATATATTTCTACACTCTCAAGTAGTAACTCTCTTTGACATGAGGATATAAGAATAAAGAATATTAGTTGTATTGGAATTCTTTTTACTTCTCACACCATCCCTAACTCTTAAGGAGTTAATGAGGCTCCATTCATGTATAAATAACAAGAAAATATTATGTTTATATGCAAATTTTTAAGAGGGAATAGGGGTCTCATCACAAGCCAGCCTACCATGATCATAAGGTTTTAATAGGTGACATGCCCACAATGGCCAACACACCAGGGTAATGACCTTCTCGACAGCTCAAACTGCTTGAAGAACAGGAGGTCTCATCACGAGCTGACCTGATCACTCTGTTACAATCCCAGTGAGTGGCACTGTGACCATCTGGCCACAACACCAGAATAGTGGTCTCTCCATAAAACAAACAAAATGCATACTTTTCAAAAAAAATATTATGTCTATATGCAAATTTTTAAGAGAGAATATGGGGTCTCATCACGAGCCAACCTACCATGATCATAAGGGTTTAACAGGTGACATGCCCACAATGGCCAACACACCAGGGTAGTGACCTTCTCGACAACTCAAACTGCTTGAAGGACAGGAGGTCTCATCACGATCCGACCTGATCACTGTATTATAACCTCAGTGAGTGGCACTTTGATTATCTGGCCACAACACTAGCACAATGATCTCTCTATAAAATAAGAAAAATGTCTACCTTTACATAAAGGATTTTGGCTCATTTTCGGGTTAAAATAGCAACCCTGTTGAGGCTATGAACGCTTGCTGGCAGTAGTGGCTTTGCTTGTGGTATGGAAGTATTTTTCTAACAATAGCCAATTATTTTTATATATGCCTTATTTCCTATTAATCCATTCACAAGATAAACTCACTACTTGAGTAAGTGTTAGCACTAGCTACCCGCATAATTATCTATGAATGAATGAATTATATTTTCATGTTTGAATTAAGGGATGGAAACACCAATCATAATCTGTCACTGTCATGCTTCCATCATCCTACACCATTAAAATAGGACATCATGTCATAATAATTGCTATCTCGCTTTTCTCCCCTTCTTCGGTCATTTCCACCTGATGTACAGTTATGATGATTACTGATTTCTGACCTTTGCCTCACATGCATTGATGATTGTTGTAATCTTTCCTGTTTTCTTGAACTCCAAGACACATACACCCTTCTCTCGTACAATTGTGATTACTGATTTCTGGCCTTTGCCTTGAATGCATTCATGATTTTTGCAATCTCTCTCTTGTACTTAAGGCCGTGGACGCTCTTCCTCGGGGGTGAAAATATCCATAATGAATAAGCATGCGAATTCCTCGCACAACTTCCTTTGGATACGCTGATGGGACTAAAAGATAATTGCATTTACGATATGAGGTTGCATTTTTTTTCTTGCATGCAGTGTTTTGTTTTAACCAACAGGGCCGGAAGAAACACAGACAAAAGGATAAATTAGTAAAGATAACACATTAGCCATGGGAGGGAATTCTCGCAGAAATAAACCCACAACCTTCCAAATATCAAAAGAAGCTCACACCATTCTCCAGCAATTTGGCCAGTTGCCATATCTACACAGACTACAAGGGTTTAGCATAGAGATAGCAGTTGAATTCTTGAAAAACCTACGGGAGGGACATACCACACTTAGAGGAAGGATTATATCGGTCACCAATGATATCATCTCTGAGGTCTCCAGACTACCAACAGAAGAAGAAAGATGGACTGAAAAACATGTTCTTCTACAGGAAGGAATAGTAGTATACTAGGACTTAGGCGAACCATTCGAACGGAAAGGTAAGGGGATTAACCCTGCGTCTTTACAACAGCCTTGGAAAGAATTGGCAGTGTTCATACAAAGATACATCACATGCGACGGACACTGGGATGTGGTAAAGTCTCGCCAACTTAAACTATTCACTGGTCTCAAGCGAAAAATTTCAGTTAACTTTCCTTTTTTTCTAAATTCTGTATTGCACAATACTGTTGTTCGAATTAGAAAAGCCAAAAACCCCCTAGCAGTTGTCAGCCACCAGGGCCTGATCAAATTGATCATCATTCATGAGCTAGAAAAACACTAGATAACTTGGGACAACTTCGTTAATCCTGCCCTGCCTCCCCTTGAGGAAAACCATGTCAGAACAAAGATTGAACTTCCCAGAATAAACATACCCAAGAGAGAAAGAGGGAAGAGGGCCCATGTTTTGACCTCAGAACCAGGGAAGCGGAGACGGTCCGAAAGGCTGTAGCTATGACAAGACACCTCTGAATTTCCAGATGCAGCAGGACCATGCCATACACCACCTTCAAACCATCAACAAGACTATGAAGAAGAAATGGCTCAAGTTCTTGAGCAAATGAGAGCATCTTGTGAAATTGGGAGCCCATCTGAACAATCTGAGGGGCAGGGGAACATGTTGAACCAGTCTTCCACTGCCAGTCGCTTTGGCCACACTGAAATCTTACCTCACCATGACGAATTGTAGGCTTCAAGGGTTTTACCCCCCTCTGACAATTAATGGATGAGTAGGGAAGACCAAAGAGAAGGAATAGTTGAATCTGGAAGCCGGTTAGGAGACACTGTTTTATTAGAACAAAATACAAGCATTGAAACAATCCCCCTAACGCTTGAAGGAAATGCTATTTCACCCAACCAGGATGCTAATGTTGAAATAAACTCTTGGACACCTAAAGAAAACACTGTTGCTGATAACCTTAGAACTGGCACAACCATTTCCGAAACTGAAGCCACTGCTCCTCCTTCTCCTGCCAAAACTACGCCAAAAGAAAAATCAGTTGAGATTAAGTTTAGGAAAATGAGAAGGAAGTGCAAGAGGTTGATAAAACTGATAAAATATCTGAGGAAACAGTTGAAAGAAGCAAACAAGGCTTGGAAGCCTGAGAATAAATTGACTACCATGGGAACCCAAACAGATTTTGTTGCCCAAATGGTAGATACTGTTGAAATTTCTGTATAGACTGACCTAATGGACAAAGTTGAAGCCTCTGTACAGACCAATTTAATAGATACCACTGAAGCTGCTGTGCAAACTGAGTTAATGAATAAGGTTGAAGCCTCTGTACAAACTCTGTTTGTACACACTATCAAAGCCTCTATGCAGACTAATCTGGAACTTATAGAAGATAAGGGGACTCAAACAGAAGTGACACCTCCCTACTCTCCCCTAATAGAAAAGGCTACCAATCAGAAGTTTCACAATGAATTAGTTCAAGTCCAACACAAATTGGCCCAGTGCAGAAAGGAGGTGGTACCCTTACAGGAACATCATGCACTACTGAAGCGGTTTAAAGACCTTTCTGCAACTGAGGATGAAAATTTTCTCAACTCAGGGAAGAAAGGACAAAAGTAAAGAAAGCACAGGAGCAAGTGGAACAAGCTAAAGAGAAAACCAATATGGTTTGCTCTCTTTTTACTCAAATGTATTAACTTTTAGGGCACCAGCCACTAATTATGCTCTATTCGTAGTGGAACGATATTTATTGTTGAAAATAAAGGCGTTTAGGGCAAGGATGCCCACCACTTTTAAAACCATTGAGAAATTTGTCTAGTGTTGCAATGAGTAGGACGAGCAGGTCCAACATGTGTGAATTATATTTACTCAATTTCTTTCTAGAGGAGGACAGGGACAATAATCCCAGTCCCTTCATAAGGGACGTTCAGTTCTAGGCCTTCCTATATTTTGCTAAAAAACAAACTCGGTGGGCTAAGGCCTACAAAATGTTTCATAAAAGAGGGCATGGCCTAGACCTATGGGTCAGAGGGGAACCTACTAAACCCCTGTACTTGTTTACCCAACATAAGAAATTCATGCAGCAGAAGGGGGTGATATCCAAAATGGGGCCAATTCACAGAGCTATTGTGCAGAATGGGTGGGCATACTTCCAAGACATTCAAGAAGAAGCATTAGCAGCAGCGAAATAGAGATGGCTAGCCTCTACAAATAGTGTGAATAACATAGAGCCATTTGGTTACCGGAACTTCAAAGTTGTTGCCTCTAGGTTCCTTCTGTACATCAACCTAATTTTGAACATGGATCCTACATGGATATGATGCAGATACAGGTGCCTCCTCATCTGGTACCCCCCGGAAGACTATCATCACGATTATGAGTTACCAAAGGGGCACACCAATGCAAATTTGCAAAGATCAAATAGAGGCATGGCTTTAGACTTTACAAAGAAGAGGTATACCTTGCATATTTCTTAACCCAACTACACCTCAACCACTTGTTTGCACAAGGACCTGCAAAAAGGTAAGTAGGGGAGTATGTTGGGTCAAGAAAAATGTATGTTTCACCCCCATTGTTAGCACGATTTGTCATACACTTTTATATATTTTCCCTTTGTCTTAGAAATAAAGTAAAGGAAAATAATGCAAAAGTGAGGTAGAATGGATTAGTGATAAAGGGAGTGTTTGATAATGTAAAAACTGATTTTTCACCATCGTTATTAATAGGGAAGCAAAATAGACAAATGGTTGACTGGATGACCGAAATACAACAAACAAGGGAGGTGGAAGGAATCATATTGGCTCTTACGAATCGGCGGAAGATGGAAAGGTACGACCACACTTGGAGTACTCAATCGACAACCACAAAGCAACATGGTCCCATAATGAGAAAGATCCGTTACTACTCTCGAATTCACCTTTAAGCTATAAAAGGCCGAGGAATGAACAAGAAAAATAGTTCCTGTAATTTAATCTTTCTGTAATAAACGTACTCGGACATAATCGTAAATTTTCGTACTAATGTATTGCTTGGTGGATTAATGAAGAATTTGGCGTTTTTGGAATAGACAACTTTTGAGTATTCCTTAGCAGTAGGCTTCTAGTGGCTTTGGGCATAGCCCTGCGGGTTATTCTGCTACTTCTGTGCCTTACGTTTATTTACAGAATTTGCGTTTCAAGTTATCCATCGCGTTTCATACTACATCATTTGAATTGGTTAATTGCGAGCATGAAATTTTATATTTTCCTTTTTACTAGACTAGTTTACCATTCCTGTTCTTTTATATGAATTCAATGCTTTTACAATTGTTAGGTTAGCTCCAACACTTTTTCTGTTCAATTATGCATATAGTTGGCATTTGATCTTTTGATCATCACTGTGAGAATTTGGTTGATGTTTAATTCAGAAGGATGTTATTAGTTGATTAAAAGAGAATTACATTGCAAAATCTAGAATTATTAATTGCTGTTAAATTTTATTAGACTTGATGTTCAATTCGTTAAAGTTGTTGTTCAATTCATCAGAGTGTGCTGTTCAATTGCAGTTCATTATTTTCAGTCGTAAGTAGTTATTTCTACATAGGCTTATAATAGAGTTAGCTCCCTTGAAGATTCGGAAGCATTTCATAATTCACTTCCAAGTTGATTTGATTAAACTTCGAGAATTAGACAATCTTCCTTGTGACAATTTAGAGAAGTTGTCCCCCGATGGCACTTGCATATACTGTTCTGACACTCTTGAAATAACAAGACTTGCCCTAGGTTGATAATTAATGAAAAGCATTGAGGTTACCTTTAAACAATCACCTTTATGACCCAACAGTTATGAATACCGAACCTAGTTACAATTTTCAACACTTTACAATATGGACCAAGATAAACATAAATTGGGCATTCTCATACACATTCTTAAAACTATTGCTTATGTAAGATTCATGTATCAATGGCTATGAATAATATGGTTGCACAATAAGTATTGAGAAAAAAATTCTACAAGTCTACAACTAAAGTATTTTTTTCATTATTTCTTATCTTTAATAAGAAGTTGTTTTAGTGCATGAAGTAAAATATCAGTTGTTAAGAGTAATTTTACTTGTGACAAAAATTGAATGGTGGTAATATTATGAATGCGATGTCCTTTAGTGTTTTCTTTTGAAAGCATGACTTATATATTTTGGTTTGGACTCACTATAAGCTTGGGTTGGATGGCCTAGATGGTCTATAAGTTAAAATTTCCATTTGAGTTAAGCTCATCTTATGGGGGTGGGTGGAGTTTACAGTGTTGACATAAGAAAAAAATTATATTCTACATTATATTGGCTTTAATTTTCCTTTTTACCAAGATGATTGCAACCATTTCCTTTAGCAGTGACTCATGCCCTTAACATCATTTACATGTTACAAGTCACATTGGAATGTAATCATGACGCAAAAAAGTTGATGTAAAAGATGAGAGCTCAAAGCCTTTATGATGTCATTTTTTTCTTGTGGAATATAATATTTCCTTTGTAATCCAAAGCCCAATCTTTATGTGTAATGTGTGAGAGTTTGGAAATAGATGGTGCTTTAGCATATAACTACTGTGATTAATAGGCAGCTTGCAACTTAAATTGTTACAACTCATACGTACTACTAAATGGGTATGCAAACTTACCATTAACGAATAGAAATCAAACATCTTGCAGTTCATTGAGGGGATATTGTAACATTAAAGCACTATGTGTTGAATATTTTAACTAGGTTTGGTCTTCATAAATTGTACTTGAGTCAAAATATAATGTACTTGTCAAAATAATAGAGAAAAATAATTTATATTATTATTAAATGACTTATTAAAGCATGGGTTTCATGCTTGGGTCATTATGTTTTAGATCAAAGTCCCCATCGTGGACTTCTAAGACTTATTTTAAGTTTATAGAGTCATTTCATATTTAAAAATACCTTTCTTGGGATTTTGAATCATGTAAAAAGGTGTAGTAATGAGTCAAATATGAATTATGGAACCTCCACACCAAGTCCGCCTTAAAGTGATCAAGTCAGCTTCAACTCAAGAAATTCAAGCTCACCTCAAGCCTATATATACATGGATATCGAATTAATTTGGAGTATCCTCTCACACAAAAAAATTAGATATCTACTGCTGCATTGGAAAAAGTGCGAAGTCAAGGAAGGAGCCAAAAGGATTGCAGGTTTGGACAAGCTGAAGGAGAAAGGAAAAATCAAAATTTTGGTGTCTCTCTCTCTCTCCCACGTGCCCTAGATTGGACAATGGAAGTCCCTCTTATTTTGTTGTTTCCAGTTTTTGCTGCCAAGAGAAGAATAAGTCGAAGTTTCTATTGCTGGATGCTAGTGCTTTGAGTAGTTGTACTGGGTCAAAATCAAACTCCCTAAGTCAAGATCGAAGTCTTTCCTCCAAGATCGAAGTCTCTGAAGCGATGTCAAAGTTTCTAAGTCGAAGGAAGTGTTGTATAATGTTTTTGTTGTTGTTTCCAGGGGGAAGATAAGATCAAGAAGAAGGATGACTTGGTGTGGACGAAGTGTGAGTCAAGCTCTAGAGTCTCAGGAATACTATTAAAGGAATAGTTACTAACTAGATTTTCCCCTAGAGTGGGGTTTCGCCCTAACTGTCCACCTATATCTGCTGTCCTTGATCTATGTGCTATTGCTTTTATATATTCTTGATGAACTATGAGAAAAGAAGATAATAATAAACTAATAAGTATTAAGGAACATCACAAGTAAATCATCAAGAACAAGAAAATATTTATGCCTTTCTAATTTTCTAACATGGTATCAGAGCTTTGGTGAAGAAAGAAGGAAAAGGAAGTTTCAAGGAATTTGATCAAGGAATCATAAGAGCATCATAAAAGGAATATGTTTTAGGGAGGAAGCTCACTATCTTCAAGAAAGATGTCTAACACAATTAAGGGAGAGAACAAGCTTGAAGGAGCATCAAATTACATATCTTGGAAGAAGAGGATTGACCTCATCCTTGAAAATAAAAAAGTATTAGATGTGGTGAAAGGAAAAGTAAATAAGCCTACAAAAGACTCCAATGATACAAATAAGGTGAAATATAGGGAATTGGAATTGGTGGCCATTACTCTAATGGTTGAAGGCATAAAGGACAACCTTGCTCCCTACATAGCTAACATTGACCATGCTCAATAAATGTATGAAGCCTTGTCTAAACTATTTACCATCAAGAACATTGGGAAAGTAGCAAGCTTGAAGAATGAACTAAGGACCACTAAGATGACTAAGGAAGATATTGTGGCTACTTTCTTTGTGAAGATAGAAAGAATAAAAGATGATCTTCTTGCCATTGATGAAATTGTACCAAACAATGAACTTGTGATCGCTACCTTATTATGGTTTCCACCTTCTTGGAGTGCTTTTGCTTTAGGAATCAACAACTGGAAATACGCTCCCTCTTTTGAAGAACTATGGATTGCCTGCAATAAAAAAGAGTTAAGGATCTCATTAGCAACCAACAATGAAGAAGTTTCAAATGCCTACATTGCTCATCACAAGGGAAACTTAAAGAAGGGGCCAAGAAAAAAGGTTCACATACCCAAGATAGAATGCTATCATTATCATAAAATGGGTCAGTATAGAAGTGATTGTCCTGAAAATCCTAGAAATAAGAAAAGAGAAAGAGATAATGCAAATGTCGATGAAGAAACATCTCCCAAGAAAGTGAACCCTGAAGAGTCTAACATAAGGGACTTACACTAGTAAGCCCTTTGATCTTAGCTTTAGATATTTCATTTGTATATTTTATATAACATATTTTTGGAAAAGACATTTTATTGTTTTATAAGTTTTAGGTATCCCTCAAAGCTTTAGAGGGAGCCCACAACAACTCCTCAAGATAAGTAACTCGATTCTCATTCCCTCTAAGTTTTGGTTTCATATACTTGTTTAAAGTTTTGATTATATTAAATACTAATCACCTTTCTACCTTTGTTTTTTGTCTAGGAAATGACTTGTTAAATGCTTAAGGAGTATGAAAGACGACATCACAAGACAAAGTATTGGAGTTAAAAAGGTTTGTCAAGAAAAAAAGGTATGTCTTAGATTATAAAGCTTTGTTATTATCTTTGGCAAATCCATTCTACATTACTAACAATTGTTGTGTCTAGCTCTCTTGAATCTTAAATATTCTTGTTTGGTAAGATTCATCATCTGATAAATATACCCACCTCATTTTTTATTGTTTGTATAAAAGAACCCTAGAAAGGTTCTCTGGAAACCCTAACTTAAGGACATGTTATTAATGTGTGAAACCTTAAAACTACTTAGGGTTATTGATGAAGAAATTGCTATTATGTTTTGATATATTGATGATGTCATGTTTGGGATCTTGGTATAATCATGAAAACTCGAAATTGTTAGGGTTGAAATGATGTTGTCCGAAATCTCGAACCTTTGAAGTTTTGGTATAACAGGGTTTGCTTTGCTATGGACCAAAACCCTAGGTTTTGGTTGGGTATACAAGAAAAATCCTTGTTATGTACTTATTATCCTAGAAATGAAACCCTAGGTAAGTTTCCATTCTGTTGAAACCCTAACTTGGTCTGTCTAATGTATTAATATTGTCTGACATATGAAATGCTTATGTTTGATAATGATTTCCTAGATATGTGTGTTGACCTAATTACTAATGTTCTAAGTCTTAGGGTTTGGAAACAAGACCTAGTCAAATTTTGAAGTTCTAGGATGATGCTTTGGAAATCTAGGGTTTTGCAACTACACCCTAGTAGTAGTTAAATTATCTAGTATAAAATATATAAATCTATCTAATGATTGCTGAGAATTTGTAGATGGAAAATCTAGGGTTTACATCGAACCCTAATAGAAGCTATTCATGTTGATCAAGATGTGATTGTTTTTGGTTGTATGAAATCTAGGGTTTACATAAAATCCTGGTGGGAAGTCTAACATGTGATTTTTGAAAGTTGTTAGATATGTTTATTTTCTTTTGACTTATTTCTAAGGATCGCTATGTGACATAAATTTTCTTCTGTCATCTTGATTGAGTTGGTAATGTGATTTAGGGTTTGTAACAAAATCTGGGCTAGAAATTGAAGTATTGAAGTATAATATCTTGCTGATTATGTTTGTAAAGTATAATTTTTTCACTACTATAATATTTCGTTATGACTAACTTCATGCTTCTATAGATTTGGTTGTACTTGATGCTTAAGTTGTGCAGGCACACCATATTCAAGTTGGTGAAGATGTCCGTAAGAGAAGACGATATGTTAAACATGATGAGAAGGATGGAAGCCATGAAATATTCTCCAACACCGAAGGAAGAAGTTGATCTCCTTAGATTAAGAGGGAGCCTGGATAGAAGAAATATCCTTGATTAGGAGGGAGGACATGACATATTCTTGATTGGAGAATACATTTTGAAGAATATGTTGCTACATGTGAAATAGGATGCATAGTCCTACCGAGATAAGTTCAAGAGCAACATCAAGACCTCGAATGTTTGTTTTGATATTTGAAAATATATTACTAATTGGGGTTGTGTTTGTATAGGTAAATCTCTCAAAGGTTCAATAAGAATGATGGTTGTCTATCAATTTGATTGGGAGAGATTTTTTTTTGAGGCTTTGCATGTGAATCATTTCCTGGAAAGACATCAGGCCGACACTTTGTTTTGATGTCTAGTATCGAGGGTGGCATCAGGTGGATGTGCACCTAGATCCCTGGGTTGATGGTTATTAAGTAAGTCTGATGGTACCTATAGAAGCTGAAAGCTTTAGTCCGTCTTAGTCCCACTTGGATATATTTCCTTGGTCAAGAATATAGTCCATCGCATTGCGGTGCCTAAACTGTTGAGAGACCAATGGATAGATTGCCCTTGTTAAGAATCTAGTCCATGGCTTTGAGGTGCCTAAAAATTATTCATAGTTCACATAGTTGAGATCTTCCTTGTACTTGTATATTATGAACAACTCCCTAGTTAAGAGGGAGTCTTGAAGATTTTAACTAGGTTCGGTCTTCATAAATTTTATGTGAGTCAAAATATAATGTACTTGTCAAAAGAATAAAGAAACAAAATTTATATTTATTATTAAATGAATTATTAAAGCACGGGTTTCATGCTTGGGTCATTATGTTTTAGGTCAAATTCCCCATTGTGGACTTCTAGGATTTATTATGAGTTTATAGAGTCATTGCATATTTAAAAAGACCCTTCTTGGGATTTTGAATCATGTAAACATGTTTAGGATTGATTCAAATATGAATTATGTAACCTCCACATAAGTCGGCCTTAAAGTGATCAAGTTGTCCTCAACTCAAGTAATTAGAGCTCACCTCAAGCTTATATATATAAGGAGATCGAATTCATTCGGAGGATCCTCTCTTTCACACACATAAATTTGATATCTACTGCTGCATTGGAAAAAGTGCGAAGTCAAGGAAGGAGCCAAAAGGATTGTGAGTTTGGACAAGCTAAAGGATAAAGGAAAAATAAAATTTTGGTGTGTGTGTGTTTGTGTGTCTCCCATGTGCCCTAGATTGGAAGATCGAAGTACCTCTTATTTTGTTGCAGCTAGTTGCTGCTGCCAAGAGAAGAAAAGGTCGAAGTTGCTAATGCTGGATTTTGGTGCCTTGAGAATCTGTATTGGGTCAAAATCGAACTCCATAAGCCAAGATCGAAGTATTTCCTCCAAGATCGAAGTCTCTGAAGCAAGGTCGAAGTTTCTACGTCGACGGAAGTGTTGCGTGGTGCTGCTACTGCTACTGCCAGGTCGAAGATAAGATCAAGAAGAGGGATAGCTAGGTGTGGAGGAAGTGTGATTCAAGCTCTATAGTCTCTGGAATACTATTGAAGGAATAATTACTAACTGTGTTTTCCCCTAGAGTGGGATTTTTCCCTGGTTGTCTGCCTATATCTAGTGTCCTTGATTTGTGTGTTATTGCTTTGATATTTGCTTGATGAACTAAGAGAAAATAAGATAATAAGAAGCTAATAAGAATTAAGGAACATCACAATTAAATTTTCAAGAACAAAAAAATCTTTATGCCTTTTTTATTTTCTAATACTATGCTATTTGAGTTCGAGGCTGCAATACGTGGTCGAGGGCCAGATCAATGATTTTGTGATAATAAAATACTTCAAAAGAAACGAAAATAACACAAAGTCTCTTCCCTCATCTCATATGTCCTCACTTTCCTTAATAATTATTACTTTTGCTCGTATCGAGCCCATTTCCCATCTGATTCTTTTATCGACACAATTTGGTTTTGTGCTTTAAATTGTCTTAGATTTGCTATGTTTTTGCCTTTATTTACGTAAAATCATGATTAAACTTTTAATGTTACATCTATGATATTTGAGGACTTTTGGACTCGATTAGTAAGACACTAAACCATAAATTATGTTTAGTTTAGCTAGTTAAATGACTATTGTGACAATAAAATAAGTCGCTAAATTTCATTGATTTTGGGTACTCAATATTTTCCATTTTAGTGAATATGGGTTATTGCTGGAAAGTGTTTGAACAAATTGTTGGACAATTGGAATTGGTTAACAGTTGGAAAGTGTGTTTGCATTGATGTCAAATGGACTGACATGGATGTTAGGTGGAAATAGATGTGTTTGATGTGTCAAGCTCATGGGGAGTCCCATGGTTGTTGCAATATTTTGTAGAGAATCATCATAGTAGTAGGTTTGTTGGAGAAGCCATAATATGATAGCTATGGATTGGAGTCCCATGATTTGGAAGAGAATCTACCCCAAGAGATCAAACTGAATACTCTTGGATATGGAACAATTGGTTAATGCTAGGAAAGAGCTTTCCAATGATATGTGGAAGTCTGAAAATGGACTCTTGGTTTGAGAGATATAGCTAGTCAAAGTTCTAAGGCCCCAAAGTCAATCTATTACAAAGTTAGAGGCTTGGAGATCCTTTTGGAATGAAGCCAAGTTTGGCACATTGCCAAATTATAGGAGAACGGTTAGTGGTGCCTCCATCAAAAGGACCAGGCATACATGGCACAAAAACAAAGCAACAAGAAGCAATTTTATTGGCTGACAGGCGGAGCCGACCCAATAGTAATACCCCGACAACATTGCCCTGACGAATTTGTTATAACACTCAAATAGAATGAGCGTGATGATGCCAACATATGACATCATCCTAGTGGAATTACCTCAATGGATATATCTCGACAATTTTCAAAGGGCGCACAAGGTTAAACGCTGGGATATAAGCTGCAGTACCACGAAGGAAATCACAAACCGATAAGGATTTGAACGGGAGGTCCCCACTCCACCAACTCATCCTACTAAGGGCTAGCCTAAAGGATATCAAAGCATTGTGCTAAGGAGATCCGACCTAGAGGAAAGTTAAGCAGAGCAAAGAAAATAAGTTGGGAGCCAAGAAAATTCTATAAAGGAAATTGGTGGAAAAACAAGGCCTCAAGGACCCTTTCTCTCTCCTCTCTAATATGGACAAGGGGTAGTATTGAAATGGATTTTAGGAGATAATGGTGGCAGACGATGTCAGTATGACATAGCGTCAGGACACGTCGATTATACAACTCATCCCGATGGGGCTTTTGATTGGCGAGTGAAAGAGTTGGGCAGACCTCACGAGACAACTAAGCCCGCTAAGAAGAGCTTGTAATTTTGATAAGGAAGCGCAAAGGGAATGCATTGGGTAGTGAGCGTCGGGACACGTCGATTAGACAAATCATCCCGACGGGGCCTTTGATTGGCCAGTGAAAGTGTTGGGTGCACCCTCGGGACAACTAACCTTGCTAAGAAGAGCCTAGAAGTTTACAAGGGAGGCACAAACGATACCATAGGGTTGGAGAGCTACGGGCTAAGTGCTGACACATGGTTATGTGTGGAAAATGTGACTGGGGGTATAAAAGGTTTGATGTGTAGCTTAATGCCTCAGGGATATAGTTCAAAAAGCGCCCAAGTCTCGGTCTTGCAATGGTTTCACGTGTTATTTCTACCATGGGCCTTCAGGCCAAATATAAAATAGGGGGCGCCAGGAGGAGTAGGCCAGGGGCTAAGCGCTCATGGACATGAACGGGTCGACAAATGTGACTTGAGAATTGGGGTCGATGGCAATTGCCAAGATATCTGATTCAAGACAGTGAAGGACCACGACGCACAGAGAAATTTAATGGAGCTTGTTGTGAAATAGAGTTAGCCATCCCTGAGCTTCATTGCAAGTTATGATGAATTAAATGAAAAAAAAAGATGGCGGGTTGTAGTGTTATCCTCTAGTCTTATGTGCCTTAAAGAGAAATGAAGGAGAGACATGTTGTGAGTACATGAAAAAATTAATGGAAGAGTTCTGTGATTCTGTAGTTTGACTGAGATTTAATTCTCAGCATAAGAAAACAATCAGAAGCCCATTCTCTGCATTAACTCCAATGTCGTGTCTAAGAAAAGAAGTAATTGCAGTGTGGGAAGCCATGTGTAGAGTACAATTGGGCAGTGTAGATGACTGCAAAGATAACATCGTTTCCTCTATAGTAGAGGAACAAAACCCAAGATTGAAATGAAGTAATGTGGGGGGATGCAACATAGTTGAGAGAGATGTGTGGAGAGTTTTGAGTGAGCACTACTGAGAAGAGGCCAAGTGTTCTTGTGCTACAGTGAGAGATGTTGAGAGTGCCTGTGCAAAATTAGAGGGCCAAGAGCAGTGAGCTCTGTGTGAGAATGTAGGATGTTGTAGTGTGGACACAATGCTTCAAGGCTTTGTATGAGTGATTGTTGTTGAGTAGAACAAAGGGCTGAATGCTAAAGGTTGCAAAGGAGAAAAAAGCTAATATTAGGCGAAGTGACTGTCATTTACAAAGAACATTAGTTCCTCATTGAGTGTGGGTTAGATCCTGAATACAGGAAGTTGGTGCTTCCATCTCCAGTGGGTGTATGAGGAAGGCTTGGAGGTTGGTGCCTCTTGCAAGTTGGTGCTAGCACAAATCCAAGGAGATGCAAGTTGGTGCTTCTGGTAAGTTGAGTCAGGTGCTTATAAAAGGAGGGATTTTGTGCTTCCTGCTAGTGGGTGCTAGAAAAAAATCAAAGGGAGTTGGTGCTTCCTGTGAGTGGTGGATTACAAACAAAGTTTGATGTACTATATTAGGTGCTCATATTTACATGAACAAAAAAAGATGCTTTGGTGGTTTTTCTCGTGGAAGGGTTTCTATGTTAAATCTTTGTGTCATATGTGTGCTGCTCATGATGTGTGTGCTTATGTTGATCCATATGGATGCTATTATGGTTTTTTAATGGTTTCTCTCATATAGTGGATGCCAAGTTTGAATGAGTAAAGATAAATTAGCATAAAATTTTAAATTAGCCTGAACGTTGATTCACCCCCCACCCCCTCAGTATCATCAATATTTCCAAAAATTGGTATTAGAGCAAGTTTCCTTCATGAATAGCTTAACCACTCGAAGGTAGATCAAAGGGAAAAAGTGGCTAATAAAACTTGGCTTACATAAGAAGGAGTTATGCTTTTAAATGGATCAGAGTATGTACTCTGGAAGGTTAGAATGGAAGGCTATTTAATCGATTTAGATGTTGATGTATGGTGGTCCATAATGAATGGATAAAATAATAAGCTTAATGGAGAAGCTAAGGAAATCATCATGAAAGGCCTATCTAAGTGAGTCGTTGATGAAGTAAGTCACTGTGAGACAACAAGAAAAATTCTAGATAAATTGCAATGTCTACATGGAGTAGAAAGCTATGCAAAAATAGAGGAAATTGATGAACCCTATTGCTTAAGCAACAAACCAGACCCTGAAAATGTTGCTAGTGGAGATAAACAAAAGAAGAGAAGGAAGAAGCCAAAGAAAGAATCCCAGAAAATATATGCTGAGAGGATTGAAGATCTTCCTCTTAATGCACAAGCCACTGCTCATCACTCTTAGAAGGATGATGAAGAATCAGAAGAGAGGCCATGTTGCTAGGAAGGTATGCTATTGCTTTGTAATAAGTGTGAAAAAATAGGTCTTTTATCTTCTAGATGTGAAGGTTCTGAAGATAGAAATGAATCTAATAGGGATGTAGATAGACCTACTTTAGTAGCAATAACAAAAGAGGGATCCTCTAAATAAGAAGAGGGATCCCAAGTGTTCTCATCCATAGGAGAAAATAAGAGTACCTCTGGTAGTGATGAAGAAGGGAAATCCCTCAGACCCGTAGAAGACTCCATGGACAAAATGAGGATTTTAGATCTTTGTGGTAGCTCACCTAACACCTCTGATAACGAAGAACATGATCTAGATGAAAGGATCTACTTTAGAAATAAGTTGATCTCTGCTTTAAAAGAGATCAAGGATATGTTAGAGGCTAATCTCAAGCAGAAGGAGAAATTGCGGGAATATGAACTTGAGAATGATAAGTTCAGAAAAATAAAATTCAATATTAATGATCAACAAGCAGAGGCTAGCAGGATGAACGGCATGTTGACCAATCACCTAAATGAAAGAGAAGCTCACTATGAGAGACTACGAGTTGAAGTAGTCTCATTTAGACATGAACTAGAAAGGAAAAATAAAGATGTCTCAATATCATAAGCTTGAGGAGAGAAAAAAGGCATTGGAAGAGATGTTTAGGAACCAAAGATCCCCTCTCATCAAGGTTGGTTGTGATTCCAACAAAAATAAGAGAAAATAAGTTGTTGGACAACAACAACAACGAGGAAAGCAACAACAATAAAGGAAGAAGAAACAATAGGATGGTGAACAACACATCAAAGAAAAAGGATGAATAACTAGAGGAGGAAAGTGTAATATCATAGGATTTCTCAAGGTAACAACTCAAACATCCATGGAGGGCACATGAATAACCAACAAAATTCCTTTCCCTCTCAAGGACAATGCCTTAAAATAAAAGGTATCTTTTGTTATCAAAATCATTTTCATGGTTATTGTTTTTCTTGCAACAATTTTGGGCACAAGGCCATAGGCTGTATATGGCATGCAAGAAAACGAGATGTGTTGGGTAGAAACAACCAAATAATGTGCAAAGTGGCTAGGAGAAGGCATGTTGACAATAGTAGAGGCCTTAACAAGAATGCTAGCAATTGTGGAAATCTTGGGCACAAGATAACAAGCTATAGATATGAGAATAAAAATCATGCTTCTCAGCGTATGCATGCAAGTGTAACAGCTTAGGTTTTGAAGAAAAAAAGAAACAATACAGAAAAATAATATGATTTTGTCGTAAGTTCTCTGTGTCAAAAGAGCAAGATGAAAAGAGGAGGAAGAAATCAAAATAAAACCAAGAAGAATGATCCTCTTACCCTTGTGGTGGACCCCTCTGTAAGGCAGAAAGGCAACAAGAAGATTTGGGTGAAGAAAGAGGAGGTGAAGGAGAAGTGCCCAAACTGAAGCAAAGAAGAAGCTGGAAATAAATTCTTCTATTTAGACTTGACCAAGGAAGATGTGGGTGAAGAAGGAGGGAAATCTACTCAAGGGGAGTAGAATCTCTATTTATCTTCAGTAAAGGAAGAGAATGACCTCAACGAAGGCCGGATAAGTCAGATGTAGGAAGAGAGAAGTAATGAAAGAGAAGATTCCTTGTTATGTCCTTCCTCCATCTTAATTGGTATCACTATGTCGATTGGTGGTCCGGGTTCATATGGAGTAGCCTTTCGTGCAAATGGGCATTTATTTTTTGAGAAGGAGATATTAAAATTTTCCTGGTATTTTGTCCAATTTGTATCAACTTGTTGGTGCAATTGGTGTCATTTAAGCAGTGGTCCCTTTTTGGAGAGGTATGATCTCAGGGGGAGTAGTGTTGCCCCTTGAGCTGCTCAGGATAAGTGAGCACAATTCTTGAATTAACAAGCAACAACAACAATGAAGAGCAAGATGAAATGCATCACTATTGGTTGGTATTTGTAGCAGTAGCAATACCATAAGAAATTTTAATTGGTATCAGTTTCCTTTAACTGATACAAAAGATGCATTGGTAAGAAGAGTGTTTGTAGCTAATTTTGTATGGCAGACTTCAAGTGCCAAATCAAGAAGATATCAACCCTTGAAGAGAAGTCTGCAGAGTAGAATGCACATCAACAACATGATCCTCAGGAAATGGTTGAAAGGGAGATAAGCATCAACTTGTAGCCCTTTTCCATTGATGTCAAAGGTGGAGAGAAGCTCATTGGAGAGTAAGCTATGATGGCCCATGTAGAGAAGAGAAATCCACTGGTGCCTCATGCAAGGAGAAGTGTGGAAGCAACATGGGGATCGGTCATCAATGTGGAGATATGACAAGGTGTTGCCATCAATTCCAAAGGGGGAGATTGTTGGAAAATTGGCATTGCTGACAGTTGGAAAGTGTGTTGGCCTTGACGTCAACTAGACTGACATGGATGTTAGGTGGCAGCACATGTGCTTGATGTTTCATGCTCAGGGGAGTCCCATGGTTTTTGTAGTATTTTGTAGAAAATCATCATAATAATAGGCTTGTTGGAGAAGCCATAATATGATAACTATGGATGAGAGTCCCATTATTTGGAGGGGAATATATATTAAGATATCAACTCAGATACTCTTGGAGATGGCACAGTTGGTTAGTGCTTGGAAAGAGCCTTCCAACGGTATGTGGAAGTCTTAAAATGGCTTCCTGGTTTGAGAGATAGAGATAGTCAAAGTTCTAAGGCCCCAAAGTCAAACTATTACAGAGTTAGAGGCTTGGAGATCCTTTTGGAATGAAGCGAAGTTTGGCGCATTGCCAAAGTATAGCGGAATAGTTAGTGGTGCCTCCATCGAAAGGACCAGGCATATGTGGCACGAAAATAAAGCAACAAGAAGTAGTTTTATTAGCTGACAGGTAGAGTCCACCCAATGGTAATGCCCCGACATCATTGCCCCAACAAATTTGTTATAGGGCTCAAATAAAATGAGCGGGATGACACCATCCCGGTGGAGTTACCTCGAAAATTTGCAAAGGGCTCACAAGATTAAATTCCATGATATACGCTGTCGAGCCATGAAGGAAAGCACAAACCAATAAGGATTTGAGCGAGAGGTCCCCACTCAAACAACTCAGCCCACTAAGGGCTAGCCTGAAATATATCAAAGCATTGTGCAAAGGAGAGCCAACCCGGAGGAAAGTTAAGCAGAGAAAATAAAATAAGATGAAAGCTAAGAAAATTATATAAAGGAAATTGGCGGAAAAACAAGGCCTCAGTGACCCTTTCTCTCACTCCTCTCTGATATGGATAGGGGACAATATTTAATTGGCTCTTAGGAGATGTTGGTGGTAGATGATGTTAGCATGACATAGTTGTACGAGGGACATGTGGTAGGAAGATTCAACATTTTTGGGTGTTCTAATGGGCGAAATATGAGTGACATGTGTCACCACTTACGAGGTGCCATGTCGAGTTGATGACATAAGCATGACATCATCCTAGAAGGGCTACCCCGAAAGGATTAGAAAGACACATAGGCAGATGTGCCGAGAAAACGTGGCAATTGACTCACCCTAATTTTGTTGTTATTGGCTCCTGGATACAGTGGGCAGACCCCATGGGACAACTAATAGCACTAATATGAGCTCAGAATTTTGATAAGGAAGCACAAAGGGAATGCATCGAGACACATCAGTTATACAACTCATCTCGGCGAGGCCTTTGATTGGCCAGTGAAAGTGTTGAGAAGACCCCACGAGACAATTAGGTTCGCTAATAAGAACCCAAAAGTTTGATAAGGAAGTGCAAAGGGAATGCGTTGGGTATTAAGCACTTAGTAGGACATGTTGGTTAGACAACGACATGACACGTTGGTTAGATAAATCATCCCGACGGGGCCTTTGATTAGCATGTGAAAGAACTGGGCGAACCCCACAGTACAATTAAGCCCACTAAGAAGAGCCCGGGAGTTTACAAGGGAGGCACGAAGGATACCATCGAGTTGGAGAGCTACGAGCTAAGTGTTGGCACATGGTTACTTGCAGAAAATGTGATCAAGGGCACGAAAGATTTGATGTGTAGTTTAAGCCCTCGAGCTATAACTCAAAAAGTGCCTAGGTCATGGTCTTGCAACAGTGTCGCATGTTATTGCGACCATGGGCCTTCAAGCCAAATACAAAAATGGGGGCACCAAGAAGAGTAGGCCAGGGGCTAAGCGCCTATGGACATGAACGGGTCGACAATTCTGACTTGAGAATTGGGGTTAATGGAAATGACAATTTCCAACATATATGATTCAAGACAGTGAAGGACCACGACGTGCATAACAATTTAATGGAGTCTATTGTGAAGAAGAGTTATCCATCCCCGAGCTTCATTGCAATTTATGATGAATTAGATGAAAAAAAACATGGTGGTTTGTAGTTTTCTCCTCTAGTCCTATGCGCCTTAAAGGGAAATGAAGGAGAGCTATGCTGTGAGTACATGCAAAAATTAATGGAGGAGCTCTTTGATTCTGCAGTTTCACTGTGATTTAATTCTCAACATAGGAAAACAATCAGAAGAACATTATTTGCATTAAATCATTTGCCGTGTCTAAGAACAAAAGTAACTGCAGTATGGGAAGCCATGCGTTGAGTACACTTGGGTAGTGTGGATGATTGCAGAGACACCATCGTTTCTTGTGTAGTAGAGGAATAAAACCCAGGATTGAAATGGAGCAATGTGGGCGAATGCAACATAGTTGTGGAGAGCTCTAAGTCAGCATTGCTGAGAATAGGCCAAGTGTGCATGTGCTACAATGAGAGAAGTTGAGAGTGCATGTGCAGAAGTAGAGGGCCGAGAGAAGTGAGCTTTGTGTGAGAATGTAGGATGATGCAGTGTGGACAAAGTGCTTCGAGGTTGTGTATGAATGATTGTTGTTGAGCATAACAGAGGCCTGAATGTTGAAGGTTGCAGAAGAGAACAAATCTTATATAAGGCAGAGTGGCTGCCATTTACACAGATCATTAGTTCCTCATTGAGTGTGGGTTGGAGCCTGCATACAGGAAGTTGGTGCTTCCATCTCTAGTGGGTTTCTAAGGAAGGCTTGGAGGTTGGTGCCTCCTGCAAGTTAGTTCTTGCACAAATCCAAGGAGCTGTAAGTTGGTTCTTGCAACAAATCCATGAAGTTGGTGCTTCATATGGTTCTTTTTAGTAAGCTGATTAGGTGTCTACAAAAGGAGAGTTGGTGCTTCCCGCTAGTAGATGCTAGTAAACAATCAAAGGGAGTTGGTGCTTCTTGTGAGTGGTGATTCACAAACAAAATTTGATGTAATAAAGTAGGTGCTCATATTTACATCAATAACAAAACAAGCTTTGGTGATTTTTCTCCCGAAAGGGTTTCCACATGAAATCTCTGTGTCATATGTGTGTTGCTCATGATGCATGTGTTTGTGTTGATTCATATGGCTATTGTTATGGTTTGTTAATGGTTGATCTCATATAGTGGATGCCAAGTTTGAATGAGTAAAGATAAATTGGCATAAAATTTTAAATTAGCCTTAATACCTTCACCCCCCCTCTCAGTATCAACATTGTTTCCAACTCAAATTTATTATCATTACAAATATATTGCATGGTGTTTACTTAACAAAGATGGTATTCATTCGTCTCCTTTTAAAATGGAAATACATCACTTGTATTTTATGGCCTTGTGAAATAACATGGTCAAAGACCAATGTTGGAATGCTTCATCATATAATGCACTGAAATCATATTCTTTAGTTATTTTATATATTTATATTTATTTGGCTATTTCATTTTTAATTGCGTACACTGTTTTTAGTGTTGTTTACATTTGATTTGTTTCTGTGCTTTTAATGATTACTTTGCATTTAAAAATGTTATTGGGATGAAGCACACTCACGTGATTTTTGGGAGATTCATCCAATTTCAAAATCAGATTACTTGAAAAATCCAAAAAATCAAGAACTCTCCAAGGTAGGAAGAGTCAGAGCAAGAACAATGTGGAACCATTTCCTATGTGATCTCAATCACATAGACGCATGGAAATGCATACATAATGACTACTATATTATATTATCTACTAAGTTATGTTAATGAAATTAGTTATGCCTAGATCCAAAGTGGTTGAGTTTACTAATATGTGTATTGTTTTCTATGTTGGTGCACTTCCAAATTAAGAAGATTATGTGGATTGTTCTCTATGTTGGTGAATTTCCAAATCAAGAAGATTTAGTTGTTCTTTGTGTAGCTCAACGAAATGATTTAAGGATGTTTCCTTTGTTTTGTTGCACTGGCATAACATCTCCTTCCTTTTAGTCAATGCCCCCAAAAATTTAGTCTCCTCTAAATATAATAAAAAAATTAGCTTTTAATATTTTGCATTTACTTTTGTTTTTTCATCATAAAAATGCCATCATAAAATTATATATTAATAGTTTATTCTTGATTTTATTTTGATATCCCAAAAATTCATTAACTAAAGACGCCATTTTAGATCAACCTTGTTAACCATTATTATTGTCACTTTAAGTTCCACCTTCTTTGCATTTTAGTAAACTTCATTAAATGAAAATTTCATAGCCCATCAACCTTGTTAAGCATGATTACTATCACTTTTGGTTGCACCTACTTTACATGTTTAGTATATATTGCACTCGAAATATTAAGTGTTTTAACATTTATTTCATATCTCACTTTCTCTATTTAGCAAATCAAAGTTAAAATGTAATGGTAGAACATCCATGCTCAAGCTCACGAAGCCATATTGGATTCTTCTTCCATGAAGTATCCTCCTACACTGTAGTGGAAATATCATCCTCTAAAGTTTGGAGCTCTAATGATGATGCCCCTTTGATCGGTGGTGAACCTGTACTCTTGGAACCTTTGCCTTGTGACCCTGTAACCTATGGACCTGTTACACTTGAAGCTTGTATCCCCCAATCTCTTGTGAATGTGTACCTGATGGTTCCATACCCTGTGATGGTTTCCACTGTTGAGGAGTTTGTTGCTTTACCTAATTCCATGTCTCATGACCTCCATAAGGCTCTCTCCTCAATTCTCACATCCCTTCTCACAACAACCCTCTACATTGGAATATATATGCTGTAAGCCTTGGAAGTCTTTCTATACCCCACAAAAGTTCCCTTCTCAGCTGTGGGTTCTAAATTTTCTGTTTGCTCCTCAAGGACGTGAATATGTAAGGCACCCAAAAATCCTAAAGTGTTCAATCTCAGGTTTCTTCTCAGAAAAATCCTATTTAAGAGTCTTGTTCTCCAACACTTTATGTGGACTCATGTTTTGTAGATACATTGTAGTGTTGCATGCCTTAGTCCATAGAAAGAACGGTAGACCCTTATTATGGAGCATGGTTCTTGCTGCCCCAACTAAGACCTTCTTCTTTCTCTCTCTACAACCCTATTCTACTGTGGGGTGTAAGGAACTGTCCCCACTTGATGCTCACTTTAGCACTGGAATCTTTTATCTTATTGCTAATATATGTTTTAAACACACTTTCAAAAATATATATTAAATTTGAAAGTCCATTTCTATAAAATTATAGTTATATTCTTCCAAAATACAATAGGAAAGATAGTTGAAAACACGTATCATATTAATAACTATATGAAATCATAGTGCATATGCATTTCAAAATCTCCGTTACGAACAATGAAAGTTTGAATTTGGGATAGGTTGCACTGGCCGTCAAAATTGGTCTCGTAATACCTCCTTTAAACAAACCCGGAAACTTCATATCGACTAGAAATTTGAGAGATAGTGGTGTCACTACTCCAAACTGTTTTTGACACTCTTGTTGATTAAAACCTTGATTTAAACAACATAATTATCGCATGTTCGTTAACATATTTTCTCACCTATGTGATCACAAACTTTAGCTCTTTAGCTCGACCATCAATTTTTCTGCTAACAATCCTGCATTAGGAGTGGCAGGTTGTTGGTCCTGCATGCCACCCACTTCCACTTGTTTTGTATGTTAAGACTTTTCCTTCTGTTTGCATAAGAGTTTTAAGGAAGAAGATGCATTTTCTTCTGGTCCTTTTAACGATTTGGATTTCTTCCTTTTTCACTACACTTGTCCGTAGTCTTTGTTGATTTTTTATTGCGAAGTGAACATTATGAAGAAGAAGGCTTTCTTGTTGTCCTTTGAAGAACATGAACTTTTTATATTTTTTGGGATTGGACCCTATGATATTCATATTTGTTTCAAATGTCTCTCTCTTTCTCTTAGAAGTCCCAACTGAGACCCCTGTGATTATGTAAATGGATGAAGGCTCGAGGGAGGAGGATAAAAATATGCTTTTGTATTGAGATTTTTGGTCATGCTGCAATTGCTTTTGTCCTAACTCAAACAAGGTTTCTATATCATCATCAAAAGGGGAAAACGATGAAGACATTACATCATCATCAGAAGAAAAATACGAGGACTCTGATGATGATGTAAATTCCTTGTCCTTTTCCTCTGATGTGAATGTAGAGACCTCGTCTGAGTTGAAAGAGGAAAAATTGCAATAGAACCAAGAAATTTAACAAAAAAATATATCCATCATCTTCTCTCAAGCCCCATCCCTCTGCATTTTATCTTAGGGGCCCTAGTTGGAGCTTCTTTGAGAAAAATAAACATTTGAAACATGTACGAATGCCATATGGGTCAATCCCCAAAAATGTAAGAAGTTCAAACTTTTTAAAGGACAAAAAAAAACTATCTTTCTTCTTCACAATGTTTGCTTTGCATAAAGAAACTGATAAAGGTTACAGACAAATGTAACAAAAAAAAGAAGTTTGCGAAATGCACCTTCTTTCTTAACACGTCCGTGCAAAAGGAAGGAAAAATATTCATCTGCAAATCAAGTGGAATTGAGCGTTATGTAAGACCAACCTCCTACCACTCTTAATGTAGGACTGCTAGCTAAAATATTGATGGCTAAACTGAAGCTTATGATCATGGAGGTGAGAAATTTTTTTAAGTGAACCGATAATTATGTTGTTGAAATCAATGCTTTAATCATTGAGAGGGTCAAAAGAAGCTCGGAGCAGTGGCGTCATTGCCTTGCAGTTTTAGCCAGTATGAATTTTTTGAGTTTTTTTACCGGGTCATTTGAGACCATCAATTTTTAGGTTTACTGTAGGGCATCCCGAGTTTGAAACTCTTTTGTTGTCAGTAACATAATTTTTTGAAGTGCATGTGTCCTAGACCCAAGTATAGTTATTGATACGATACTTGTTTTCAACTATCTTTCTTATTTTGGCTTGGAGGCATGTAACTATGAATTGAAGAAACTAATTTTCAAACTTTAATATATACTTTTGAAAATGTGTTTAAAACTTTAGATTTTATTCAACGTGTATCTGAACATGTGTTTTGATTGTTGAATATTTATGTGAATGGCGGCTTCAACTGAAAAATAGTGTTACTACTTTCTAAAATGGGCTCAAATGGCATTATAAGATGGTGGAATTTATTATATTTGAAATTTTTTCATATTCACTGATCAAAAGTGATAGTAATTTGTTGTTACACCAGCCTAGATGTGTCTTAATTCCAGATCTACAAAGACCTATGAGGGATCAAGTCCAAAATTAAGATGGATCTAAGCTGATGCCCTTATATTCCATAATGGATTTCCTCAAACCTTTACATTATGGACCAAAATGAACATAAATTGAACATTCTCATAAACATTCTTACAACATTGCTTATGTAAGATTCATTTGTCAATAACTATGAGTAAGATGGTTGCACACTAAGTATTGAGAAAAAAATCCTGCAAGTCTATAACTAAACGTATTTGCATTATTTGTTATCTTTAATAAGTTGATTTGGGACATGAAGTAAAATATCACTTGTTAACGGTAGTTATAATTGTGACAACAATTAATGGTGATAATATTAAGAATGTGATGTCCATTTTTGTTTTCTTTTCAAAGCTTGGCTTGGAGATTTTGGTTTAGACTCACAATAAGCTTCGATTGGACGGCTTAGATGGTCAATAAGTTAAAATCTACGTTTGAGTTAAAGGTCATCTTATGGGGGTGGGTGGAGTTTACAGTGTTGACATAAAAATATAATTATATTATTTCTTACAAATGGAACAATTTGTAGCCCAAGAATTGGTTTATCTTGTCCTTCATAACAAAATGATTGCAACCATTTCCTATAGAAATGACTCACGCCCTTAACATCACTTACAAGTTACCAGTCACATTAGAGTGTAATCATGAAAAAACGTAGATGTAAAGGATGAGAACTTCAAAGTCTCTTTGATGTCATCTTCTTCTTTAGGAGTCTAATATTTCCTTTATAATCCAAATCCCAATTTTTATGTGTAATGTGTGAGATTCTTGAAATATAGGGCGCTTTAACATGTAGCTTCTGTGATTAATAGGCAATTTGCAGCTTAAATTGTTACAACCCAAACATACTATTAAATGGCTATGAAAACCAACCATTAACGAATGGACAGAAAACATCTCGTAGTTACTTGAGGGGTTATTGTAAACCTTAAACCACTATACTACTAGAGTTCGAGGCTACCATATATGGTCAAGGATAAGATCAATGATTTGGTGATAGTCACTTACATCATATGCTTCGAAATAACACAAACTCTCTTCCCTAATACTATATGCCCTCACTTTCTTTCAAAATTATCACTTTTTCTCGTAACGAGCCCCTTCCACATTTGATTCTTTTGTTGACAAGATTTGGTTTTGTGCTTTAGCTTGTCTTAGATTTTCTATGTTTTTTGTTTTCTTTACATAAAATTGTTATTACACTTTCAACGATACATCTTTGATTCTTGAGTATGACTTTTGAACTTGATTAACAAACACACTAAATCATAACTTATGTTGGGTTTAGCTAGTTGAATGACTATTGGGACCATTTCATAAGTTGTTGAAGTTCAATGATTTTGGAAACTCATTATTTTTTTTGTGAATATGCGTTATTGATGGGAAGAGTTTGAACACGTTTCTTATTAGTACAAATATATTGCATGGTGTTTTCTTAACAAAGATAGAATTCACTCATATCCTTTTTGAAAATGGAAATACATCACTTGAATTTCATGGCCTTGTGAAATAACATGGTCAAAGACCGATGCTAGAAAAATTCATCATATAATGTGTTGATGTCATATTCTCCAGTAATTTTATATATTATATTTATTTGGTTATTTCATTGTTATTTGCTTACAATGTTTTTAGTGTTGTCTACATTTGATTCGTTTTTTCCCTTTTAATGATTACTTTGCATTTAACAATGTAACTAGGATGAAACACACTCATGTGATCTTTAGAAGATTCATCCAATTTCAAAATCATATTACTTGGAGAAGCCAAAAATTCAAGAACTTTCTATGGTAGGAAGAGCAAGAGCAATAATAGTGCAACCATTTACTCTCTAAACTCAATCACATGGATGTTGAATGGTTTTTTCATTGATGCCAATGTTCGTTATTGAACAATCTTAATATTTGTCTGGATTGCATTAGTTGGAAGCTATAATGGAAGGATATATGGAAACCCTAGTAGCCCCACATTTGTTGAGGTGTTTGAGGATGAATCTTAGTGAATTTGGTCTCAAGATAATCGTCATTAGATGGTCCTCGCCAATTAGATTCCGATGGTACATTGCATGTCATGAGAGACTTCACGGTTTGGGAGTTATGCTTGTTTGAATTTTGATGCCCCAACTTGTGGGAAAAAACCCCAAAGGGCGATGATGTGGTAATTTTTCCTTGGGTAAGATTAATGCTCATGTCATAAGGTTCCTCACCAAGAGAATTAAAATAGTGTTTCTTGTGGCAAAAGGTTGATTGTGAATAATTGTCTTTTGAAACAAGGGTATGTGAGGACCTTGGGTCTAACATTAGAGACATTTTGAGGTTAAAAATGGGTCTAAAAAAAAAATGTACAACAAAAATAAACTTTATAAGAACCAATAGGATTCAATACGACGATTTCAACCATGAGGATGATTCACCATTTTTGGAACTATTTTTCAACTTATGTCCCTATGTTTTTAACCCAAATTTCAAGCGAGAGCACTTGTTGGATGAAAAATTTAATTTTGCAACTAAGGAGTACCCGTGTTGCATACTTTCGATGGACCCTAAATCACTTTTTTTCATGTATCTCACATTTTTCATATATTAGGGTCCATCATAATTATGCAACATGGGTACTTTTTAGATGTACAATTAAATTTTGCATCCAATGAGTGCTCCCACTTGAAATTTGAGTAAAATCATAGGGAGATAAGTTGAAAATATGGGTTGAAAAATTAGTTTTTTTCTTTTTTTCCTCCAAAATTTGATGAAGTACTCTAACCTTATTTTATTATTTCCACTATTATTTTATAATATTCCTTAGGAGGCCCATTTTAGACCTCAAAATTTCTTTAATGAAGATAATTGAGGTTAAAAATTCAAAACCCTCAAAAGGTTTTTTCCCTCCAATATTATTGAATTTTAAATGATAACCTCCCTCTAAAATAACATTTGGCTTGCCCTTATGAACCACTCAAAAATATATAAAAAGGAGCTACATCTCACCTCTAATGGCATGTAATTCAACGTATATTCTTTTATGATTGTGATTCCAACGATAGGCCTGGAATCATTGTCATCTCTGAGCACCAAGGGTTTGTATTCATTTGGGATTTGTTGAGAAGTCTCTCAGACCTAATGTGAAGTGTTGACTTGTGGTTTCATTGTTAATCTCTGTGGCAATCCCTTAGGGCATTAATTTTGAGCATATAATATCTATTTCTCTGCAGTATTTGAGAACTAGTGAAGGGGGGACCTCTTGTCTTATTTGGTACAGGTATAACTATAAAAAGAAGATCGGGGAATGTGATAAATGTTGTGGTCATGAGTGTGGTGGTTTAAAGCCTTGATACAACTATCCTCTGTGCATGAACCTTTGGAAATTGCGACCCTGGTCTCTGACACTCTATGAACCTTTTTCTGAAGCAACAAAGTAAACAACAAGACTTTGTATATGTTCTATGCCCTGGTCTCTGACACTCTATGAACCTTTTTCTGAAGCAGCAAAATAAACAACAAGACTTTGTATATGTTCTATGCATGTGGTCCATTGAAGGTTAAATTAAAGTTCAACGAAGGATTTTTTTGGACCATTAAGGCCATTCAATCTCTCTTTGAGTAGACCGAGATACATCTATTTTTTATGCGTAGAATATGAATTGAAGCTTTATGAATATTTGACCCAAAAAATATATATATATTTTGTAAGAATATCTCTACATTATTCACTGTCCATATGTGGGAGTCACGACTGTATTTAGGGAAAAAGTTTGAACGATTTTATGGGAAAGTCAAACTATTTCTAGATCTAAGTCTGTGGTTCAAATCCATACAGTCTCTACGGCCATGGCTACTTTTGTTAGACGTAATTTGTGAGCGAACAAAAGTCAATTCAAAGGTTATGTTCGAATCATTTCCTTAGACAATCAATAGTTGTTGAAAGTCCCTTATTGTTCTGCAATCCGTGAAGACTTCTAGTCCTATCAGGGCTTGTTTTACACACTCAATAGAAGAGGTTTGATTCTGCAAATAAAACCAGATTGAAAGAATTTAAAAGTAGCAACAAAGGAACACTCACCCATGTTGATCGTATTATCTAAGGCCAAAAATACATTTAGTGTAGGCAATGAGAGCATGGACTGCATAAATTGGTGCTCGAATGGCATGCAACATTGAGAGTGGACACAACTGATTTAAATTGTCTGAGTCGTTGAGGTTGAGATATTAAATCGAGGCACAAAGGCACAAGAACTTTGCAATTCACCACTTATATTAAGAGGAAGTTGTAATGCTTAAAGCACCGTTCAAAAAATGTCGAGTTTGATTGAGGTGATGTATCTTTAATTTATTATAAGTTCAAGGTGTATCTCATATGCATGATATTAAAACCCGCATTTTGAACCATATATATACAATATGAATTTGTGCCATTGCAAGCTAGATTATGGAGCACAATTGTTTTCCAAATTTAATACGACAACCATGGTCATAGGTTTGATGTTGAAAACTTATTTTTTTATGATTTCCATTAAGTAGAACAATTTGCAAAATCTCGTGACTTGAATAAAGTGTGCCTGCAAGTGAGAAAATTGTCAAATATTTAATTTATTTATAGATCTTTTGAAATATTGAAGTCAATTTTGATTTGAATTGAAAAATGAAATAAGTATTGAGACCATGATTCAATGACGATCCTTGTTGAAGTGACAGTGTTACTATCCTTGCAGGAGAAGGGTTTTCGTTGTCATCACTTTCATTGTCATTGTTGAAGAAGTATACATACAACAATGTCAGTACTATACCTTGAGTGTGCATATTGAATTGCAAACCTATGCTAGGGGTTGACAGTGGCATTTCTATGAAGAACAAAATTCTTGTTTTGCAAGTTCCTATTGATATCACACACATGTGAATCTAGTCTGAAAATTGTGAAATGTTGTCTGCCAGCTGATTAGGGTGGCAATGTTGGAAAATCATAAAGGAAAAAAGATTTTATTTTGATGATAATTACTTGTGATGTTCTCATGTTCTTATTAACTTTCTTATGTTATTATTTTATCTTTGTTTCATCAAGTAATTATCAAATCCAAAACATGAAGATCAAGGACACCAGATGTTGGCAGACAAACAGGGAAAAACCCCTACATAGGGGAAAACCCAGTCAAGAACTCTTCATTCAGTAGATTCATATGCCAGTGAGATAACCAAGACCCTAGACCAAAAAACCTTCCTCCACCAAGTCAGCCTTCTATGATGCAACAACCTTAAATATTCAACCCAAAAAAAAATTCGATCTCAGTTACTACAACTACTGCATAAATTTAAACCCCCATCTTCAGAGCTTCAATTTTGCTATAGAGACAAAATTTAGGTCCCAGATTTAGCTTGATAGCTTTGCACATGTGAGAGAAAGGTAGCCTAAAACTCAATTTTCTTCTTCCAACTTCTCTCCTTCTTCTACTACAACTTTTCACTCTTTTTTTGCAACGAATTTATTGCAAATCAAACTTGTTGAGTGGATGTGACAAATGAGGTCGAGTTGCTCCAATATATAGGCTTCTGGTGTGGTCAAATTACCTTGTTTGAGGCCGACTTGGTGGAGGATGCCTAAATGACCTTTTTTACAATAAAAAAAAAAATTCTTCTTTGACAACAAAGTCCCAAGAAGGGTTCTTTACAATATGAAATGGACAAGGGCACTTGACATAAAACCTAGAGGTCTACAATGGAGATCTTATCCTAAAAATAATTGACCCAAGCATGAAACTCATGCTTTAATAAGTCATTTTAATAATAATAAAATTTATTTTTCTTTCTTTTGATAAATACATTTCATTATGACTCAAATAAAATTATTAAGATTGAACTTAGTTACATTCTTCAACACTCCCTCTTAACTAGGGAGTTATTCATAATTACATATATATGCAAGCACATGGAAGGTCTCAAAACACATGAAATACGAAGAGTTTAGGCACATTCAATGCCACATACTAGATTCCTGACTAGGGCAAACTATCAGGGTGGGACTAAGATGGACTAAAGCTTTAAGCCACTATAGGTACCATCAGGCTTACTTAATAGCCATCAACCCAGGGATTTAGTTGCGTAATGCAAGGTCAAAGCTCTATGACCAATGCCACCCTCCCTACTTTGGGAACTAGACATCAACACACATGTCGACCAAATGTCCTCCCAGGATTTTTGTATTACACACGATGCCTCAACACTCATGATTATTCAAATCGGTAACATCAAATCTCTCCCTATAAAACATATCAGTTACATTAAATAAATTAGACATGCTTATAGACCAAATTACATGTACACACTGTTGAGAAATCCAGGGCAGATATATTAGATGATTTCTCTTATAATGATAATTTCTTATGAGTAATTTTTACTTTTCTTAATTAGGTTCTTCTTATAATTTATTATTATTATGTGTTATTCTTCATAAAACAACTACCAAACCATAAAGAACAATGAGACTAAAGACACAAGATGTAGGTGATCAACGAGGGCCAAAACCTCTGCAACTTGAGAGGAAAACCCACACGAATTCTTCTTCTTATAGGATATTCAATTGATGAATTCCAAGACCTATACCCTTGACCAAGAACCCCTCCAAGACCATGTCAACGCTTCCTTTTTGAATAAATTCTCTTTGCAGTGACTTTGACCTACTCAGCCACTACAACTATAGCTTCAACTTGCCCAGAAACTACAACTTCGACATGCCCATAAACTGCAATTTTGACTTGCCTAGAGACTGCAATTTTGACTAAACTAGAAACTGCAACTTTGACTGCAACGAAAAACTACAACTTCTCTTCTTCGCTTGGGTAGATTCTTTCTTCTAGAGAATTAAAATTCTAGAACAACTCTTCTTGGTGACTTGACTTCAATTCTGCAACTCAATTTTTACTGAAACAATATGTGCCCTAATTCCTTCACTCGTGTGGATAGAAGTAGCCCAAACCAAATCCAAAGCTTCAAATTTTTCTCCTCCTTTAGTCTTCCTCTTATTCACACTTCCTTTTGTCCTTAAGATCGAACTTGTGTGAGTGAGAGTGTGTTCTCCAAATATGGTCGGGTCTTCTTTATATAGGCTTCACATAGGGCCGAATTGCTTCCGTTCAGCTGACTAGAAGTTTCCTTAGGCCAACTTGAACTTTGTGCCATGACGAGGTCTTGAAGGGTCTTTTGACTTGATTATGATTCAATACATTTTTCTGTACAATATACAACATGCCCAAATGGGTCATTCATACATGACAATGACTTAATGAATTTACAACAAACCTAAAAGCACTCAATGGGTGCTTTGACCTATAAATAAATTCTCTTGAGCATGAAACCCATTCCTCAAGACTTACAATAATAAAATTATTTTTCTCTTTTCATTAAATACATAAAATCATGATTACATCTATCATTATGAAGACCAAAACTAGTTACATATTTCAACACTCCCTCTTAACTAGGTAGGTATTCATAATCCATACAAGGTAGTTGGACATTCTCATTATGAATAATTCTCATTGGAAAAGTCGGATTGGTAACCCATATGTATAACATCATATCATCCAACATTGTCACATAGAAAGGCCTTGACTAACAACTCTATCTCTCCACAAGATCAGAGCACAATGCTGGGGAGACCAATGATTTATAGACACCCTCACCATTATCTCTCGCGGAAAATGCCCCACCCGAGTTCACTCAAAGTATGTTCCATCAGGACTATTCTTATCTTAGATTCCCAGCCCTCAAAGAATATCGATCCTCTATGACTACTCTTGTCTTGGATTCCCTATCTCATCCTCAAAGAGTATCAAATGTCAGATGCTTACCCAATCCTCTATTATATCTTCGCAAGTGAAGACAAGAATGATGTGTCTATCTCTTCCTCTTAACCAGGTAGTACTTACCCATTCCAATAAAGGAATGTATCCATTCCCAAGCTCCTTCTTAATCCGGGACTTGACCAAGCTCCCTCTTGACCAGGGACTTGCTTCCAACAGCTCTATAGGTGGAGACCACGGGACAAACAACTGCTTGTAATAATCCTTTCGATGTCATGAGTTTCTTCTTCTTCTTTATTCAAGAGTATTCATCCTTTGGTACTTCTTCGTAGGGCACAAACCATCCATCACTTTCATTTATGAATCATGCCAGTGATGTCATCCTTATTTTTCATTAGAAAGTGATCCATTAGTCCATATCTAGCCTTCCTTCATGCCTTGCTGCATTTTTCATGTCATGTTTCCTTAAGGTCCTTTCATCCTACCACATGAGCATTAGTTGTAGAAGACATCTATAACTCTTCGCTTGGCAGCCATGCAATAGCTCATCCATATATTGTTCAAACAAATTAGAAAAATTGAATCATTAAATCAATATTACCTTTGTGATCATATTTTCATCATGACATCTTCCTGTTTGCATCAATATCCTACATACATATTGACACATCTCCAAAATATGTATGATGTCAAAGGTCTCTTTATTTTTCAAACTTCATCAAAATCTTCATATCTTTACTGTGGAGATATCATAGTCAAATATTCTAGTCCTTGGATGTTGATTGCCTTCTCCATAGTTGCATTTTTTGATTATCTCTTTGTTGGAAATGTTGCCATTGATGGCAAAGGAGGTAGCAGATGCGGAGACAAAGACAGAAAATGGAGGCAGAAAAGAAGCAAACGAATGAAGCAAAGGAGACATACAGAGGCAGAGCCGTTATCACAGCAGTAGAGGCAGAGGCAGAGCGACAGAATCAGCAGAGCCAGAGCCATGGCTATTATTGCAGAGAAACAACTGTTATTCTGAGAATATTTTACATAGCTGGGCGTTACACATAACATAAATTACATTCCGGGCTTTATATTAAAATGTGCAGTGGAATGCAATGAGATTGGATATGCTTTGAATCAGTTAGCATTCATTGTTTGAATTATGTTTGAAATTAATCCCTAGTTTTGAACAGAGAACTTGTATTCGATTGACATGAAGGTTATATATATGGTTTATATATATGCATACACCGAAAAACTGTGCGTTGTATATATGGTAGGACCATGTTGAACTGCCAGAGACCAAGGCCACTTATGAATGGAGCGGAACCATAGTCGTAACAAAGAATATATATATAATTCAAATGCTATGAATATATATATATATATATATATATATATATATATATATAATTGAAATCGTGGAGGAACGGAACCTGGAGCGTAGGGAGAAGTGGAACCGTGAAGGATGAGAAGTAACGGCGGTTTAGAGGAACAGTAAAGAGGAATGGTGGTATTCATCGCACCACCCTTATACGGAAAGCGGAATTGAAGGAATGGGCAGCGATTCCATAGAATGCCTGACGCGTGTCCCCGAGTGAAATTGGAAAACCAATTTTTAGTGTGCACCATCGCGCATTATGGTCTGCGTATGTTGATCAAGCGATATCCATTGGATCGGGCAACGGGATATCGGCCGTTGGATAGGTGTGGGGATTTAACAAGGTACGTCGCGGAGTGGGCCCGAGTACTGTACACAAATGAAGGGTAAATGGTTATTAAACTTTGGTCATAATATAACATGGGCGAAGGTCAAGAATGTCATTTTGGAGGCCTCGTATATGGTGACAAAGGTTATTCATTATCCCCCACAGAATTTAAATGGAATGGTTTAATATATCCGAAAAGTTTGGATATGGTTCAAGGTATTTTATTTAAATATTGCAACTTGGACATACGGAGATTAAGACCATATGGTTACGATTGTGAAGTCAGCACCCTATGAAATATATGGGAATGTAATATAGTTTGAGGTTATAAAGCCACGGACTATTAATAATTGTTAATGCTTGGCTCGGAGATGGGCATACGATGGAGTAAATACATGGGTCCTCACATTTAGTGGGAAACATATATATATATATATATATATATATATATATATATATATATATATGCTGATATATATACTACGCTGATATTTAATATAGTCTGTAATATTGCTCCGAAATTGTATTAAAACATTAATTGGGTTTATTACATGAGCATATTATGTATTGTATGGGTTTTATAATCGTGAGTATAAAAAGTCTCCACAGTTGATTAAAGTGCCAGCCCAAGAGATTAGAACCTTGAAAGTTTGCCCAGATTTAAAATCAGCTATTATATTAAAAAGCAGTTATATATGCAGCAGGTACACAAAGTACAGTGAACAAGAATAAATACAGGAATGAAGTGAACAGATGGAATATGCTGATGACAGTGAACAAAGAGTATGCAGAACAATTTCTTTACAGCAGCAAGAAAAGACAAATCCAGCAAATCCAGCAAATCCAGAAAAGGAGTTGAATGGAATTGAGATGTATAACTGAAAAATGAAAATGTAAATATTTTTTATTGTTTGTGATGCAAAGGTAAGTATCCTAAGGAAAAGGAAAAATCCCACTATAGCATGAAATTTTGTACACATTATTATAATTTTCTTTGAGTTTGATAAAGGAATGAGAAGATAGAAGTCAAAAGGTCAGAGCTACTCACTTCAAATTCTCTGAGGAATTTAAAGATTCATGCAATGAACTCTATATATAATATCACATTAATATGCAGAGTGGGTGTGTGAAGAATAGAGAAGGAAGAATACAAAAGATTGAGACAGAGAAGATTAAGAGAGGCAGAGCAGAAAGAGATGCTACAAAACAGAGTTGATATCTGAGGTAAATCAACAAACATTCAGTTTGATATATTGAGGAAGTTGGAGCTTCCCTATCAAGTTTCAGCTTGATAGTTGTCAGTTGTAGCTGACTGAGGTTGAAGCCTCTTGTAGGTTGGTGCCTGCAGAAAAACAGTGGTGAGAGGGAGTTGGAGCTTGCATTTGCATCACAACAATAATAAGATGTGGTTTTCTCCCTTTATGGGTTTCCACTTATATCTAGTGTCTCTGTGCATGATGTTTATCTGTTGATCTGATTTATATCTTCTACTTAATACCTGCTACTCTCATATTAAAGTCTGCTGTTATATTAAATTAATATTTGCTGCTCACAGTCTAAGATTACTCACATATTAAGTTGGACATGAAATGAAGGTGTATGTTAGTTTAAATAAAAGGTTTAAAAAATTCATGAATGTGTTAAACTGATTCACCCCCCCCCCCCCTCTCAGTTTAACTAAGGGTTCAACAATTGGTATCAGAGCCAGTTCCTTGTGTATGAGTCTAACAACTGAAAGGAGATCCTAACTCGCCTAGATGGCTAGTCAAGAAGGAAGCTCAACCAATAAAGCACCTTTCTTCACTGGTGCTAATTATGCCTTCTGGAAAATCAAGATGAGATTATACATAATGTCTTTAGGATTAGAAGTTTGGGATGCTGTGGAATTTGGATACTCCACAAAGTCAACTGATTCAGAGAAAGAAGCTAAACAAAACTTTGTAGCTAATGCAAAAGCAATGAATGCAATCTTAAATGGACTATGTGAAGTTGAGTTTATCAAAGTAATGCACAGTAAGACTGCCAAAGATATGTGGGATACTCTAGAGAATATCCATGAGGGAAATAAAAAGGTAAAGACTGCCAAACTTCAAGTATATAGAGCCCAGTTTGAAAATTTAAAAATGAATGATGATGAAGATGTTGGAAGCTTCTTCTTAAAAGTTGCAGAAATTGTTAATAATATGAAAGCTCTTGGAGAAACCATGCCAGAAAGTATAATTGTTCAAAAGATTCTAAGATCTCTTCCATCCAGATTTAATCCCAAGGTGTTTGCTATAGAAGAAACAGCCGATTGGGAGACCTTGACCATGAACCAACTACTTGGAAATCTAACAGCACATGAGATGAGGCTTCCACAGAAGAAACCAAGTACGAGGGAGGCAAATTTTAAAACAGAAAAGAAGAAAGAAGAAAATGGAGACATATGCTCTTGCTCTGATGAAGAAGAGGCTAAATTTTTCAAGAAACTGGATAGAGGCTCAGGTATATACAAAGGTAAACTTCCCTTCAAATGATTTAACTGTGGAAGAGTTGGACATTATGCGGCTAAGTGTCCTCACAAGAAAGTAAGAAATCAATCTCAAGAATCAGAGAAAAACACATCAAAGAACTGGCAGAAAGGAAAGAAATTCAGCAGAAAATCCTTCTATGCTCAACAAGACAGCAGTACATCTGAAGACTCAGATGAATCCTCAGGAGAAGAGGGAACCTCTGAATTTTTACTGATGGCCATAAAAGAACTTGAAGGACTCTTGCTAGAAGAGGAAGAAGAAGGGGAAGTCGACCTTGAGGGGGAGCTAAGAAGTGCTCTGGAGGAGATTGACAGACTCAAACTAAAATGCATAAAACAAAAAGAGATTCTCCTCAAATGTGTGAAAGAAGAACAAAATTCAGAAGTCCTCATGCAGCTGAAGGTAAAGCTTGAAGAAGCCAAGAATATTGAAGATATGTTACTTCAGCAAATCAAGGATAAAACTCGAGAACAAGAGAAGTTGGAAGAAGAAATTGCATGTCTGAGGAAGAAATTAGAAAGTGCTCAACATAAAATGTCTATATACCCTTCTCAAATGACAAGCTCTGGTAAGTTGAATGAAATCTTGGATGCTCAAAGATCTCCTCTAATAAAAACTGGGATAGGCTATGAAAGAGAATCAAGTAAAGGCAAAGAAAAGGAAAACAAAAATATAATTTTTGTGAAAGCAAAGAAGGCTGATGAAGCAGCTCAAATAATTCCTACAAAGGAAGAAACATGTAATGAGAAAGACAGAGATCAGAAGAAACCTCTAATAAAAAAGATTGCAAAAAATACTAAGACAACAGAGAAAGGATCATATACTCTTGATTATATCAAATTTGGAAACCATCAAAGGAGATTCTTGCCTCCTATGAAGAATGCCACCTGTTATGTTTGCCACAAGCTGGGACACATTGTTGCATATTGTCATGCAAGGAGGAGTAATTCAAATCAGCTAAAGATGCAAACAGTAAAGAGACTGTCTCAAATAAACAACTGGAGAAGACAAACTCACATCAGGTATGCAAGTTGTTTCTATGGTTACTTTTTTTATTGTAAAGAATTTGGCCATAAAATCATTGAGTGTAGAAATTATGGACAAAGATTGATTTTCAAAACTTCAAGGAGGTTTATGAATCAAAGAAATTATGTTCATACTCACAACCCAGCAAAAATTATGACCAAATGCTGTGTATGCAATCAAGTTGGACATACTTCTTCCAAGTGTCCTCTCAGAAGATGTAGCCCATCATCTCACAAAAGATACCAAACAAAAGGGTGCTTCCGGTGGATAAAGAAGGAGAATAAATGTGACTTGGCTCTAACTGCTCAAGACCTGAAAAACCAATGGTACCTGGACAGTGGCTGCTCAAAACACATGACTGGAGACAAAAGCAAGTTTATAACTCTTAATGAAAAGAAATATGACAATGTTACTTTTGGAAATGATAAATCAGGTAAGATCAAGGGAAAAGGCTCAGTCAACATAGACAATGGCAGAGGAAAGGCCTAAGATGTACTATTTTTAGATGGACTAAAAGAAAATTTACTGAGTGTCAGTCAAATGTGTGACAAAGGTTGTGAAGTTCTTTTTAGAGCTCAAGCTTGTGAAGTCAGATCAAGCACAACATGAAAGACTCTGCTCAAAGGTGTTCGAACAGAGAGTAATGTGTACATAGTGAAAGAGGAGGATGAAGCCTGCCATCTTAGCAAACTTGAGGAGTCATGGTTATGGCATAGGAGATTGGGACATCTCAGCTTCGACCATATCATCAGACTGAGCAAGAAGAAAGCTGTCAGAAATATGCCAGAAATAAGAAGACCTTCAAATACCATATGCAAATCTTGTTAATTGGGGAAACATACTCGCACATCCTTTAAATCTAAAGATGAGCTATCAACAAGAAGACCACTTCATCTTGTGCACATGGACCTATGTGGACCTGCTAGAACTAAGACACCAAGTGGAGAATCCTACTTCATGCTGATAATAGATGATTTCTCCAGAATGACATGGGTTGCTTTTCTCAAGAACAAATCAGAAGCACTGGAAAAATTTAAGATATTCAAAGCATTAGCCAAAAATCAAACTGGATGCAAACTTAAATGTATCAGATCAGACAGAGGAGGTGAATTCATATATTATGACTTTTCAGACCTATGTAATGAACATGGGATAAAACAACAATTTACTATTGCAGGGACACCTCAACAGAATGGAGTAGCAGAGAGACAAAACAGGTTTGTACAACAAATGGCCAGAGCTATGATGCAAGAGAGCAACATTACTCAAACCTTTTGGGCAGAAGTTGTACACACAACAGTACATATTCTAAACAAAGCTCATTTAAGACCTAATAGTGATAAGACTCCTTATGAAATATGGCATGGTAAACCAGCATCAATCAAGCACTTTAGAATTTTTGGCAGCAAGTGATACATAAAAAATAATGATGAAAATCTGGGGAAGTTTGATGCAAGAGCAGATGAAGGAATATTCTTAGGATATGCATCCAAGAGTAAAGGATATAGATGCTACAACAAGACTCTTCGAAAAATTGTAGAAAGTATTGATGTAAAATTTGATGAAGAACTCCCAAACAAGACAAGAGATATAGACTGCAGCAGCTATTCAGAAAATCATGAAGAAGAGGACCAAGATGATGATGAAACAAGCAAGACATCAGAAGATACTGAAATGAACTCGAAAACCCCCTCGAGATATAGTCAAAAGAACCATCTATAAGATCAAATCATTGGAGACAAGAGTGTAGGAGTGCAGACAAGAAGGCAGCTAACTGAACAGACAAAAGAGGTATACATAGCCATGTTGTCACAAATAGAGCCAAAGAAATTTGAAGAAGCCAACAAGGACAAGTCTTGGGTGAATGCAATGAATGAAGAATTGGACCAAATTGAGAAGAACAATACCTGGAAACTAGTTCCTAGACCTTCTAAGAAGAATGTCATAGGCTCAAAATGGGTATTCAAAAATAAAATGAATGAGGAAGGACAAGTAATCAGGAATAAAGCCAGAATTTTCTGCAAAGGATATTCACAAATTGAAGGACTTGATTACGATGAAACATTTGCCTCTGTAGCCAGAATGGAAGCTATCAGAATGTTCCTGGCATTTTCATGCTATCAAAACTTCAAAGTATATCAAATGGATGTAAAATGTGCATTTCTGAATGGAGACTTAGAAGAAGAAGTCTACATGGAACAACCAGAAGGCTTCTCATTGACAGACAAAGAAGACTATGTGTGCAGACTGAAGAAGACCTTATATGGACTGAAACAGGCTCCCCGTGCTTGGTATTCAAGACTGGATAAATATTTACAAAAACAAGGCTTTAAGAGAGGTGGAGTAGACAACAATCTATACATAAAAGCCCATGAAAATGAACTCCTGATTGTTCTAGTATATGTTGATGACATCATGTTTGGAAGCAACAGAGAAGAACTAGCAAGAGGGTTTGTGATCCAGGTGGATATTGGTGGTCACCCGCCTATTCCACTTGGGGATCCACCATTGTCTATTTCAGTTTTTCAGTTTCGGCACAGTTTACTATTTTTAGCAGTTTTTCGGGTCCTAAACTTCCGGATCCGTTTTGAGGCCCTAAACAACGTTTTTTGGGAAAACGGAGAGCAACATGGGTCCATGGACCGATGTTGCTCATTCCAAATTTGTATTCCTTGGATAGATCTTTCTAACGAGGTATGGTACGCGTCAAACGGAGATTGTATGCCAAAGTTCCGCCCCTGGGAAGTTGAAACACCAATTTACCCAAACGGGGCCCATAGTTTTGGCGCTTCATCTCCTAGGGTTAGGGTTTTGGCTGTTTAGGATTTCCCATTGTTTCTAAATGATAAATAGGCCCTTGAGCCTCATTGTAACTCAGTTCAGAGGCCGGTAGCCGCCACATCTCTTCCCAGAGATAGCTACCAACGCCCTAGCTAGTTTTATTTCCATTATGTCTGTAAGCAAATTTCAGTTCTTTGATATTAATGAAATGAAGTGTTATTTCCGCTGCATCTCTGTATTTATGTTTATATGTTTATTCTGTTGCGTTCCCGCATAAATCCGGATCAGTGGTATCAGAGCGGTCTGCTTTTTCTCGATCCTTCTTTGCATGTCCCCAACGAGGTCGGGGTATAAGGAGCTAGGGCTTGATCTGGTGGAACCTTTGCAAGATCAGCCTCGCAAACCTCGACGGACGCCCATGGGGGACGAAAAGAAAGATGAGGGAGCAGGAGATCCTATCGAAATATTGCTCGAGGAGGCCCTCGAAAAACAAAGGAACGCGATGATGGATATCGTTTCTCAGATCCTTCAACGGCTGCCCATCGGCGGTGCATTTGCATCCAGTAGCCACTCTGGAGTTGCGACTCCCTTTAAGGTACAAGTAAATTTTGAGATTCCCATATTTGAGGGTCAAATAGACGCAGATGCCGTAGATAGATGGTTGAATCTATTAGAAGGATATTTCTCTGTTCATGACTTTTCAGACCGGGAGAAGATTATTTTTGCACTCCTCAAAGCTACCCCCCATGTTTAGGACTGGTGGGAAACCTACTGTGAGAACAAGGACCAGACAGAACCCTCTCTGTTCTCGGCCGTACCAACTTGGAATTCTTTCCGAGACGCCGTCAAGGAACAGTACTATCCCGTGAGGAGCTATGAGGACAAGTACATACAATGGACCACGCTGCGACAACAAAGGGATCAAGATGTGCACGAGCTGACGAATCTGTTCCATACCCTGCGCACAAAGTTGGGTATCAAAGATTCGAGAAACATCTAGTGCTAAAGTATCGCGACTTTACGCACAGATACATTCGGAGGAAATGGAGTTCCTTGACATCTCCTCGCTTGGTACGACACTCTTGGGTATCTTGCCAAGATTGAGCGAGGAAATTCAAGCACAAGAAGCGAGACTTTGGATGCGAAAATAAAGCAAGGAAAAGGTGCTTCCAAACCGCGAAACAAAGGACAGAGCATGGCGGCTAAAGACAACCCATCAAAGCCACAAGACAAGAACAACACCGTAAAGCCAAAGAAGGACACGGGAAAGTGGTGTGAGTTCCATCAGAGCTCCACTCACAACACAAGTGAGTGTCGGGCCAAGCAGTCGCTAGTGGCCGAGATGAGCTTGAGTGGGATAATGCTACGACTGGGGATCGAGAACACGAGCGGACGAAAAAAGGAAACGGTCGTGATGCGGAGCCCAATGCCACTGTTGCCACTGCAAAGATCCAAAAGGAGGAACCGGAAGATCCAAAGGAGGAGGAACATCTCTTCCACTCCCACATGTGGGTAAAGGGCTCCCCGGTACAGTTCATTGACGACAATGGGAGCCAAAAGAACCTCATTTCAGCAGACGCCGTGAAGCGGTTGGGCTTGCCGACCACAGCTCACCCACATCCATACACCATCGGGTGGCTTCACCAAGGACGAGATCTCCGCGTCAGCCGGCAGTGTCGCCTTCCCTATAGCATCAAGCCCTTCACGGATGAGGTATTATGTGACGTTACTCCTATTGATGTTTCTGATGTATTATTAGGACAACCATACTTGTGGAAGCGTCATGCTGTGTATGAGTCTCGACCTCGTGCTGTTATTATTACTTTGGGAAATAAGTTGTACAGGATACCAGAGGTACCACCTCCTACGACTATCTCTTTGGTTACCGCAAAACAATGTAGTAAGCTCATTTCCCAAACCAGGAAATTCGTTTTCCTGATGATCCGCCCCCAGGGCAAGAAGAAGACTGTGGCCACGACCTCCAGACAGGGCTCCTCCGCACAACAACAACAAATGGATAAGGTTGTGGAGGAGTACGGGGACATATTCACCTCACCCACAGGGGTTCCTCTGCACTGTCAGGTCAAGCACCCGATTGATCTGACCCCCCGTGCGCCGCTACCTAATGGACCGATCTATCGGCGCTCTGTTCTGGAGAATGATGAAATCAAGAGGCAGATTCAGGAGCTGTTGCAGAAAGGTCACATCAGACCAAGTTCATCGCCCCGTGGGAGCCCGATCGTGTTGGTACAGAAGAAGGATGGGACGTGGAGACTCTGTATTGACTATTGGGCGCTGAGCAAGATCACTGTCCAGAATAGGTACCCAATCCCACGGATTGATGACCTTCTGGACCAACTCAAAGGTGCAAAATATTTCAGCAAGATCGACCTGAAGTCTGGGTATCACCAGGTACCAATTGAACCCTCCGATGTGTGGAAGACTGCCTTCAAAGCCAAGGAAGGCATTTTCGAATGGCTGGTCATGCCTTTCGGGTTGACGAATGCTCCCGCCACCTTCATGAGGATGATGGATGACATATTGTGGCCATTCACCAACTCATTTGTAGTGGTGTACTTGGATGATATTCTGATCTTCAGCCAGACTTGGGAAGAGCACCTTCACCACATCCGACAAGTCCTCCAAACATTGCGGCAACACAAGTTGTGTGCCAAATTGGAGAAGTGCACTTTTGGCATGACCCAGGTTCAATATCTGGGATACATTATTGATGAAAGGGGGGTGCATGTGGATCCAGCCAAGATCCAAGTCATTCGGGATTGGCCAGCCCCAACCACTATAACAAAGCTTCGCAGCTTTCTGGGTCTTGCTAATTTCTATCGGAGGTTCGTGTTGGGATTCTCTCATATCACTTGGCCCTTGAGTCAAGTCACCAAGGGAGGAACGAGAGAAATTTTTTTTTGGTCGGAACCTCAACAGAAGGCGTTCACAGAACTAAAAATCCACCTCTGTTCTGCCCCAGTGCTCACTTTACCAGACTTGCAACAGCCATTTGAGATTGAGACAGATGCCTCTGACTATGCTATTGGGGCAATTCTTACGCAACAGGTACATCCAGTGGCATTTCACAGTGAGACATTGTTTGACACAGTTCGCAATTACCCCACATATGACAAAAAAATGTACTCCATTGTGCAAGCTTGTCGACAATGGAAGCATTACATTTTAGGGAAGGAAACAATCATCCACACAGACCATAGGCCCCTGCAGTTCATACAGACACAAGGGAAGTTGCAGAATGATTGCCATCAGAAGTGGTCTACATATCTGCAAAAGTTTCATTTGAACATCAAGTATAAGAAGGGTAGCACCAATCATGTTGCAGACTGCCTCAGCCGACCACCAATCGTGGCACTCACCACTGTGCTCAACTCTTGTGGGCACGAGACTTCTGATTGGCCGCTTCTCTATGAGAGTGACCCAGAATTCGGCCAAACTTACAAGGCACTCTTGGGGGGTACGCAAGTTCCAAATTTTCACCTCCAAGATACACTTTTATGTCACATGGGACACCTTTGTGTTCCTTCAAGCGAGCGTGCTAAGATGATATGGGAAGCACACTACAGTCGAGTCGCTGGGCATTTCGGGGTCGAGAAAACAGTAGCAATCCTGCAGAAGTATTTCTATTGGCCGAACCTTCGAAAGGATGTCGAGAAGCACATCAGATCCTGCACTGCTTGTGCCATTGCCAAATCGACCATCAAGAAGCAAGGCCTATATACTCCACTACCTACCCCTAGTCGACCGTGGGAATCCATCTCCATGGATTACATGTCGGGACTGCCTTCTACTAAGAATGGAAATGACTGTGTTTTCGTGGTCGTTGACAGATTCTCGAAGATGGCCATCATGGCGGCCTGTAAGAAGAATATCACAGCAGAAGCCACCGCTAAACTCTTCTTTGAACGAGTGTGGGTGCACTTTGGGATCCCACAGTCTATCATATCAGATCGGGATAGCAGGTTCCTCAGCACATTTTGGTCCAGCCTCTGGTCGATGTTGGATACCAAGCTCACCAAGTCCACAGCTTTCCATACCCAAACAGATGGCCAGACAGAGGTCGTCAACAGAATGATTGTACACATTCTGCACATGTACAATTTAAAGCATTCACGCACATGGGACGAGAGCCTCCCTTATGTACAACATAGTTATAATCGGGCTCTCCACAGTTCAATCGGCCATAGCCCCTTTCAGGTGGGATTGGGATTCCAGCCACTTTGTCCCATTGACGTAGCCATGCCATTTGCAGCTGCTCAGGCCAATTCCGCTCATGTCCAGTCTAAAGTTGACAAAGCCAGTAGCTTCATCGAGCACATTCAACACATCCGCCAATAGGTTCATGATATATTGGACAGAGCCAATGCCAAGTACAAGCAACGCCATGATCAACACCGGGTGCCACACAACTTCCAGGTGGGTGACAAAGTATGGCTACATCTGCAGAAGGAGCGCCTCACTGGACCCCACCGCAAGCTTCGCCCGCTCCGATACGGGCCGTACACCATCACCAAGGCTGTAGGGAACAATGCATTTGAGCTTAGTATTCCACCATTCCTTGGTCTGCACCCAGTCTTCAATGTGGATCGCCTTCGTCCTTACTTCCCACCTCTACTGGACACCTCGGACATTGCAGAACAACTCACACCAACCGAGTTAAATCCAGACTGCATGGAACAGGCCACCACAGATTGCATCATGGACATGCAAATCAAGAACACTCGCCAGCAGAAGATCCAACTATATCGGGTTGTCAAAGCTGGCCAACTCCTGCACCAAGGAAATTGGTTCACCAGGGACCAAGTTCAGCAGAAATTTCCTCATCTCATGGAGGAACTTAACGCAATGGGGACCATTGCTTCCTAAGGGGGGAGGAATGATCCAGGTGGATATTGGTGGTCACCCAACTATTCCACTTGGGGCTCCACCATTATCTATTTTAGTTTTTCAGTTTCGGCACAGTTTACTATTTTTAGCAGTTTTTCGGGTCCTAAACTTCCGGAGCCGTTTTGAGGCCCTAAACGACGTTTTTTGGGAAAACGGAGAGCAACATGGGTCCATGGATTGATGTTGCTCGTTCCAAATTTGTAGTCCTTGGATAGATCTTTCTAACGAGGTATGGTATGCGTCAAACGGAGATCGTATGCCAAAGTTCCGCCCCTGGGAAGTTGAAACACCAATTTACCCAAATGGGGCCCATAGTTTTGGCGCTTCATCTCCTAGGGTTATGGTTTTGGCTGTTTAGGATTTCCCATTGTTTCTAAATGATAAATAGGCCCTCGAGCCTCATTGTAACTCAGTTCAGAGGCCGGTAGCCGCCACATCTCTTCCCAGAGATAGCTACCAACGCCCTAGCTAGTTTTATTTCCATTCTGTCTGTAAGCAAATTTCAGTTCTTTGATATTAATGAAATGAAGTGTTATTTCCGCTGCATCTTTGTATTTATGTTTATATGTTTATTATGTTGTGTTCCCGCATAAATCCGGATCAGTTTGCTGATGAGATGAAAACAGAGTTTGAAATGTCCATGATTGGAGAACTCAGTTTCTACTTGGGACTGCAAATTCAGCAAAAGAACATAGGTACATTCATCTCACAAGAAAAATACTTAAAGGAAATGCTGAAAAAGTTCAAAATGGAGGACTGCAAACCTGTGTCAACTCCCATGACCACAGGTTGCAAGCTATGTACTGATGATGGGTCCGCTGATATAGATCAAAAATTCTACAGATCCATGATTGGAAGTCTATTGTATCTGACTGCATCAAGACCAAACATCATGCTAGCAGTAGGACTAGTGGCTAGATATCAAGCAGCACCTAAACAAAATCACCTTCTTGCAGTCAAAAGAATATTCAGATATCTACAAGGAACAACACAGTATGGACTTTGGTATCCTAAAATCAAAAACTTCACTTTATCCGCATACACGGATGCAGATTGGGCTAGCTGTGTGGATGACAGGAAGAGTACAAGTGGAGGTGCATTCTATCTAGGAGAAATTTTGGTGGCATGGTTAAGTAAGAAACAAACATCTATCTCCCTATCTACAGTAGAAGCAGAATATATTGTAGCAGCAACATGTTGTACACAAGTCATGTGGATCAAGCAAACTCTACAAGACATGAAGGTAAGCATTGATGAACCTATCTCAATTAAATATGATAATACAAGTGCTATAAGTATATCTAAAAATCCCGTGCTTCACTCAAAAACTAAGCATATCCCAATCAAGTATCATTTTCTCCGAGAACAAGTGGCTCAGAAGATAGTAAAACTGGAATATGTACCAACAAAAGAACAGACAGCTGATATATTTACCAAACCTCTTGCTAGAGAACCATTCCAATACTTGAGGGATAAACTAGGGGTAGTATCTGTAGATGCTACTCTCTGATATAAAGAGAAAGCACAGTCTCAGGGGGAGAACAGAAATGATAATATCATTCCAGGGGGAGATCAGCCAGCAAGGAAAGCATGAATCAGGTCCTCAGGATCAAAGGATTAAGACAAAAGAACACCAAGTTATTATCCTAGAGTTGTCTGCATTATTCAAGCATGAAAAGGTCAATTACAGAGCAAAAGCATCAGTTTGAATCCAATCATACATCTCTGATTAGATAAAAGTTGATACATTTGTATTCTATGTAGTATCATTATTCTCACTTTTAGCTCTATACAAGTGAAAGAAGTCTATGCGTTTGAACTGTATCAATTTACAGTGTATATTCAAATTCGATAATCCTCAAAGTGTTCTCTCAACAAGTCTTATACATCACTTTGGAGCAGCATGGTACAAAGTCAGTAGAAGAGGGCCTAAACATAACTCAGAGAGAGGAAATGCAAAAAGAAACCCTTTTCCATTGATGTCAAAGGGGGAGGAAGAGCAAACAACAGGAGAAAGAGCAGGCAAACAGAGAAAATTTATTTCCATCAATGCCAAAGGGGGAGACTGTTGGAAATGTTGCCATTGGTGGCAAAGGAGGTAGCAGATGCAGAGACAGGAACAATTACAAGGAGACAAAGACAGACAATGGAAGCAGCAAAGAAGCAAACGAATGAAGCAAAGGAGACATACAGAGGCAGAGCCGTTATCACAGCAGTAGAGGCAGAGGCAGAGCGACAAAAGCAGCAGAGGCAGAGCCACAGCTATTATTGCAGAGAAATAACTGTTATTCCGAGAATATTTTACACAGTCGGGCGTTACACATAACATAAATTACATTCCGGGATTTATATTCAAATGTGCAGTGGAATGCAATGAGATTGGATATGCTTTGAATCAGTTAGCATTCACTATTTGAATTATGTTTGAAATTAATCCCCAGTTTTGAACAGAGCACTTGTATTCGATTGACATGAAGGTTATATATATGGTTTATATATATACATACACCGAAGAACTGTGCGTTATATATATGGTAGGACCATGTTGAATTGCCAGAGACCAAGGCCACTTATGAATGGAGCGGAACCATAGTCGTAACAAAGAATATATATATATAATTGAAATGCGATGAATAGTTATATGTATATATATATATAATTGAAATCGTGGAGGACCGGAACCTGGAGCGTAGGGAGAAGTGGAACTATGATGGATGAGCAGTAACGCGGTTTGGAGGAACAGTAAAGCGGAATGGTGGTATTCATCGCACCACCATTATACAGAAAGTGGTATTGAAGGAATGGGCAGCGATTCCATAGAATGCCTGACACGTGTCCCCGAGTGAAATTGGAAAACCACTTTTTAGTGTGCGCCATCGCGGGTTATGGTCTACGCATGTTGATCAAGCGATATCCATTGGATCGGGCAATGGGATATCGGCCGTTGGATAGGCACGAGGATTTAACAAGGTACGTCGCGGAGTGGGCCCGAGTACTGTACACAAATGAAGGGTAAATGGTTATTAAACTTTGGTCATAATATAACATGGGCGAAGGTCAAGAATGTCATTCCGGAGGCCTCGTATATGGTGACAAAGGTTAGTCATTATCCCCCGCGGAATTTAAAGGGAATGGTTTAATATATCCGAAAAGTTTGGATATGTTTCAAGGTATTTTATTTAAATATTGCAACTCGGACATACGGAGATTAAGACCATATGGTTACGATTCTGAAGTCAGCACCCTATGAAATATATGGGAATGTAATATAGTTTGAGGTTGTAAAGCGACGGACTATTAATAATTGTTAATGCTTGGCTCGGAGATGGGCATACGATGGAGTAAATACATGGGTCCTCACATTTAGTGGGAAACATATATATATATATATATATATATATATATATATATATATATATATATATATATATATATATATATATATATAATATATATATATATATATATATATATATATATGCTGATATATATACTATGTTGATATTTAATATAGTGGGCTGTAATATTGCTCCGAAATTGTATTAAAAAATTAATTGGGTTTATTACATGAGCATATTATGTATTGTATGGGTTTTATAATTGTGAGTATAAAAAGTCTCCACAGTTGATTAAAGTGCCAACCCAAGAGATTAGAACCTTGAAAGTTTGCCCAGATTTAAAATCAGCTATTATATTAAAAAGCAGTAATATATGTAGCAGGTACACAAAGTACAGTGAATAAGAATAAATACAGGAATGAAGTGAACAGATGGAATATGCCGATGACAGTGAACAAAGAGTATGCAGAACAATTTCTTTGCAGCAGCAAGAAAAGACAAATCCAGCAAATCCAAAATCTAGAAAAGGAGCTGAATGGAATTGAGATGTATAACTGAAAAAATGCAAATGTAAATAATTTTTATTGTTTGTGATGCAAAGGCAAGTATCCTAAGTAAAAGGAAAAATCCCACTATAGCATGAAATTTTGTACACATTATTATAATTTTATTTGAGTTTGATAAAGGAATGAGAAGATAGAAGTTAAAAGGTCAGGGCTACTCACTTCAAATTATCTGAGGAATGTAAAGAGTCATGCAATGAACTCTATATATAATATCACATTAATATGCATAGTGGGTGTGTGAAGAATAGAGAAGGCATAATATAAAAGATTGAGACAGAGAAGATTAAGAGAGGCAGAGCAGAAAGAGATGCTACAAAACAGAGCTGATATCTGAGGTAAATCAACAAACATTCAGTTTGATATATTGAGGAAGTTGGAGCTTCCCTATCAATTTGCAGCTTGATAGTTTTCACTTGTAGCTGACTGAGGTTGAAGCCTCCTGTAGGTTGGTGCCTGCAGAAAAACAGTGGTGAGAGGGAGTTGGAGCTTGCCTTTGCATCACAACAATAATAAGATGTGGTTTTCTCCTTTATGGGTTTCCACTTATAACTCTGTGTCTCGTGCATGATGTTAATGTTGATCCATTTATATCTTCTACTTAATACCTCGCTACTCTCATATTAAAAGTCTCCGTTTTTTGTTATGTTGAATATCATTTGCCGCTCACAGCCTAAGATTACTCACATATTAAGTTGGACATGAAATGAAGGTGTATGTTAGTTTAAATAAAAGGTTTAAAAAATCCATGAATGTGTTAAACTGATTCACCCCCCCCCCCCCCCTCTCAGTTTAACTAAGGGTTCAACACTCTTCCTTTTTTTATTCACACATTTCCTCCCAGGAAATTCTAATCATAGTTTAGTCAACCATATCATACTTCATATGAGGACCTATTATGTTGATTTCATCTAATCAATGTGTGACCCATGCCATCTTGCCTCTATTCCAAATGAGGAGATCCTTTCTTTTGATCATGCTCTCGAGGTAGAGAATTTATTCTTGCAACCATATGAAATGACTCGAATTGTATCAAAATGTATTCATACATACATCATCTCTTATTTTAGGTCATCTAGTCGACCTTCAGAAGCTTCCTTGATTGAAAGAACTTCAATCCCTTGTCCTGCTTCACTTCTTTTGACATCATACCGACATCCCATGAATTTCATACAAGTTGGAATTCTCGACGAGATACTTGCTTCTTATAGTAGGTGAACCTTCCAATGAAGATTCCATTGGAGGATCTTGATCATCCTCATCCTGAAAATTCTCCTTTGAATGATGTATGATAAGATCTATACTAGTTGACTTTCCTTTTTCCCCCAAGTTCTACTTATGCTTCTAAAGAGGTTACCAAGAGCTATATCATTCTATAGGTGACATCCATAGACTTCTATTTCATCTATTTTTCAAGTTTATTTATGACGAGCTCTTGCTTTCAATCATATGCTTCTATGATGCCATCTCCTAACTTGATGCATCCTATAATTCTTATAATGTTTCCTACCTTTTTCCACTTCTTCAGTGATATTGGCTTCTTCCCTTCCTCTTTTGCTGTTGTCCTTCTTGAGCTTAGGAAAATATCTTTTGAAGTACCCATATTCTCGACATCCATAGCGTTGAATCTTAACATATTAATCCTTTTTTTTTTCTTTTTTCTTTTTTTCTCTGAAGACCAAACTTGCCAAATATCCCTTTGCTTGTTGACATGACAACACATGTTTGAACCTATTTATTTAATTCTGTATCACTTTTTGACTTTCTTCTTTCTTGCATAGTGACCAAAAATTATTGAAAGGGATAGATTTCTCCTCTTCATAGGCCTTTGATACAAGGTTTCCTCATTCATTAGTTAGAGCATTTAAAACAATGCTAATCATTTCTTTATCGGCTATTGTCTCTCCTAGATCTTGAAGTTGATTCCTTATTTGTGTTGATTTAGTAAGACATGTAGATATTCCTTCATCCTTTGACACTTTCAAATTTAATAGTTGAGATCTGAGTGATATGACTTGTCCTATTGAGCTTTCGAAGAATAAATCGGCTAGCTTATCATATATCTCTTTTGATGTCTCCAACCCTTCTACATATGGGATGAGAGAATCCTTGATAGATTCTATGAGAATACTTTGGGCCCTTAGATCCTTTTTCATATATTTATATAGTGCTTTCTCTTTAGATCTGATCTGAAATTGGAGAGAACTTCTCCTTCCTAAAAATGATCATTCACTAACGCTTTGCAAGGAAAAATGGGTCTTGACACAACCGGTTTTCCAAAAGGTATCTTCAAGTTATGAGTTAGTTTTCACATGTAAACTTAAATATAAGAAAGAAAACATCACATAACTCATATTGGCATACATGAAGAGCACAAAAAAGGATTTGGTGACGGATTTCACCCCTCTTGGGCTACATCTTTGGGTCTGCCAACATAGCTAGACCGCTCCATATATTTAGTGTACAAGGAGTACATAAAAGTTTGTTGATGAAACATGTGGCTATTTCCCCTTCAAGGAAATGTTCTCCTACAAAGAAATCTCACATAAACATCATGAAAACCTATAATCATCATGAAAACTTCAACAACACAAGGTGTCTCCTACAAAGACCCTATACTCCAATTGGAATTGAGTATACATGAGCATAAAAGCACTTCAATTCCACATTGAAGGACATAAACAAAGTTGTCCTCAACATGACATAGTGATAGAAGTAAAGATGAGTTGAACTTGTTAAAGTAAACTTCTGGAGGTAAGAAAACCCCTGTAATTCCTTCTCCATGCTCAAACACCTTCAAGAACTGCTTCGAAACACTGATTGAGCCATACACCCTTGGACTTGAATCTGTAAAAAGTCTCCTTAGATGTGCTCAAATCAACAAACAAAGGTCCCTATTGGATCTAGAATGTCCAAAAACCCCTAAGTGGACTCTTCTTGAGCTCAAATTGGCCAAAAAATCTCAAAGATATGGCTCTCAGGATCTCCAAGTAGTTTTGTTGTTATCTATCCTACAAATCAGACCAAGAGACTAATTGTCCTACAAATCTACCCTGTTTTCCTCTAACAAGGCGATAATTTCACCCTCCGATGGTGAAATTTGTTAGAAACTTAAATTTCCCAATAACCCTTAAGGGCGAAGAAGCAGGCCACGTGGCCCATAAGGCCGTGGGCTAAGCCTTAACACCTACCCTCGCTGGCCTAGCCCCTTGAAACCCGGACTATGGTTATTTCGTGCCACGGGACTGAGGGTCGGGCCAAAAATCCACCCTTCCCATCGGGCCCCTTAACACCATGCACCATTTCCTATGGTTGGCAACGAAACCAAGGGTTGATCCCCTTTACAAGCGCTCTTCCGTCGATCGTCTAGCCGCGGTTCCGTGGCGTAGCATATGGTTTCAACTAGGGCTCCGAACTAGCCCCCTCACCTGTTAGCGTCGAGTCCTCCTTCGATTTGGTCCTGTGCCATTGAATTGTGACCATGGGCCAGGGCTAAGTCCTAGGCCCTTAGGTCTCAGCTCCCGCGGTCACGTGGGGTGCCAGATGACCAAGGCTAGGGGCTTAGCCCCGACCCCTTCCCCCAACACGCATTTGGTTAAGCTTTAAATAAGCATTTTCGCCTATGGTTATTAAGAACCACCATGAGAAAAATGATAAGGCATTTCATTGCTAAGTCAGAGGTCGAGGGTTTAATCTGCTCGAGCCTCTGTCTGACCATTGCCAAAATTTTAATACGCTCTGGGGGTGCCACGTGGCAACCCATAATTGGGCTACGTGCCACCATTTCATTGGTCCACATAAAAACCCATCAAACCATGAGATTCCAAGTTTCAGCACTTAGTTGCTTCGTATATGCACAATCACCCTGTTGACTCCACTATATGGTCCCTTAATGAACTGCCCAGTCAGTGAACCTGCTTATTTTTTAACTGTTGGGTCAAATGATCAAAACTCGATAACTTGAGCATACGGTGTCAGATTGAAGTGAAATGAATGTTGTTGGATTTATAACAACGAGCACTTTGACTTGGAGCCGATTTCGATACTTTCTGGGCACTTTCATTTTTGAGCTCAAATTTGATCACCTGATCACACCTCCCATTAGGAACTTTTGGACTCCAAAATTTTACTTTCGTATTAAATAAATTGAGGTTGAAACTCAAAATCACCCAAAAACTCAATCCAAAATTCTTACTTTTTAATTGGTGCCCTTCAAGCCCCAATTAAGACACTTCACCTATCTTCTTCGTGAAGACCTTCTATCCTGTTAAGAATTGAGCCAAAATTCTTATCGTCGATGCAGGAACAAAAATACTGATGAGTGGAATTTTAACATTCTCTTTAATCTCATCTTTGCACGGCTCAAAACAACTTCATCTTGAAGTTCAACTGTTGAAGACAAGCTTGACTACATCTTGGAAATCATAAGCAACATACACTTGCTTTACTGTCCTCAAACTGAGCTTTTACATAAAAATACACTACTACAAAATTTCAATGACATGATTAGATTTTCCTACAACAACATAGTCATCTTGTACAATCTTAAGACAAAGATTCTATTCACAACAAGTTTCATCTTGAATACTTGCATTAGTGAGTACATGACAAACTTGTAGACAAACTTGAACGACAACTTGTACATTCAAAAAGTCCTTGAACATATGGAATTATAAACAAGCCAATACAAAACATTTATGAAAAACACATACTTGTTGCACATAGTGACTATTATTTTTCACATTACAAAAGCACTCAAATAGGTAAACAACAACAAGTAATTACAAAATTTACAAAGTAACTTTACAAACAGACAATCTAACCAATCTCCGCCTCTCTTAGGATTATGTATTCTCTTTTTGCATCATCTTTTCCTTGAGGGTTGCCTTAGGATCATTGCGAGTCCTCTTTGCGACCTCTTGCTTCCCTTGCATTAGGTTGCACAATCTCTTTTACCTTCTTGGAACGAAGCTCTAGATGTAATTTCCAACATCGTTCATTTCCATGGCCATGCATATTGTAATGGGTACACAATAACTTTCTTTTGCTTGTTGAAAAAGAATTCCTCTCATGCGAAGGACACTCATTATGCTTGATTTCTAGAATATGATCCATTCTTTTAACCATTACCATGAGTTTCTCACAGACAACTACATAATGGTCAAATGCATCATAGAAAATACAAGGATTCTTGTTCCACAAATAGTCAAAATTACCATCATTTGGAAAACATCCATGAGATTTATACCTTTCCCTGGAGCTGTAACGTTGACGATGTGAAGTGGATGATGACATGCATGGGATTTTCAAGCATTCATCTCATTTAGGAGACAAATGAACATTGTCACCACCACCCTAGTGTGACAGCTCATCCCTTGATGTTTGATGTGCCTCAAACCGTTTAGAGCATTCTCCAAACTCCCTTTGACCATATCCCAATCCTCGATACTTTGGTATCTCTTGTACCATGATTGGATTGGTGATCCCTTAGCCATTAATGTCGAGGCCTCCTCATTCATAACACATTTTAGAAAGCAAATTCATACTAATGCCTTTGGTATGTTTCTCAAATGTTGCAAAAGAGGTGTTATGAACATAAACAAAAGGAGTTGTACTTGAAATGCTTATTACCTCATTAAACTTGCCATTCATCTTTTTAGCTTCTGATGATGATGAAGACATTGTAGATTACTCTAGCCACCCACTCTTACCAACTAGCATATGATGAGAATCCTGGAGATGCTTGCAAAATGCACATGCATCATCTTCCTCATAAGGTCCATAACCATTGTTTGAACCTTGACCACATTGGTTTTATTCTAGAGGTGTCTTTTGTTGCCACAGTAGTGGATTTTTCGGCAACTTGTTCCTCAAGAACATACTACAACTGTAGGTGCATATGTCTCTTCTCCTCTTCAACCATTTTGAACATTCTTCTCAACTCAATGTGATCAAATTTTAGCTCAAAAATGAAAGTGCCCTGAAGGTCTTGAAACCAGCGCCAAATCGAAGTGCTCATCATTATGAATCCAACTACATTTGTTTCACCTCAATCCGACACCACATGCTCAAGTTATTGCATTCTAATTGTTTGGCCCAACAACTAAAATTTGAACAGGTCAGCTGACTGGGCAACCGTACAGTTGAGTCAACAGGGTGACTATGCAGGTATGAACCAACCGGGTGATGACGCTTGGAATTACTGGTTTTTTGTTTTGGTTTAATCTGATTGTTTGATCGGGTTTTTGTGTGGACAAATGGAATGGTGCCATGTGGCACCCCGTGAGCGTATCAAAATTTTGGTATGGTCAGAAAGAGGCCCAGCGAGACTTGAACCCTCGATCTCGGGGGTAGCATGGAAACGCTCTACCGAATTCTCTATTGGTGGGTCTTAACCTACATATGTCAAAACTTGTATTTAAAGTTTATATGGCACCTATTTGGGAGGAGGGGTCATGACTTAACCACATGACCCGAGGTGCAACGAAGGAGGGGCTCGGGGTTTGGCCCGACCCCTGGTCACCACACTTACCTTAGAACCTTCGACAATGGAGAATGTGCTAGTAGAGAGGGGGCCCAGAGGTAGCTCCAGGCTTGGTCACTTGGGCACCCCAGGACCGTGGTAAAGGCTTATCCAGAGGTTGTAAAGGGGACCAACCATTGGACCTTTCGTTTTAAACCACAGGACATGGCGCGGTAAGGATGGGGAATCCGACGGGAAGGGTGCGAAGTTGGACCGACCCTCGGCTCCTTGGAGCATAATATGACCACACAAACTCCAGGAGAGTAACTCCATGAATGAATTGTGTTTTTGCATTAAGAGAGAAAATAGATATATACAAGGAAACAGAGACTATTGAAATTCTTCTCCCAATGTCTCTTCATCTTCCAATTTCCTTGATTTTTCTGTTTGCAATATCTACATGGATTTTCCTAATCCCAAAGATTAATCGACAACATTCCCTCCTTAATCTGAAGGGATGTTGGTGATTCCAAACATCGTTCTGAATCTTTCAAACTTTTCTCTTCCAAGTGCTTTGGTGAAGATGTCTGCAATCTGCTCATTTGTGGAACAATGTCGTAGGTGGATTTTCTTTGCCTCAACATTATGTTGAATCAGGTGATACTTTGTATTGATGTGTTTGGTTTGATCATGGAACTTTGAGTTCTTGGACAACTTATTGTAGAAGTGTTGGCTGTTGATTTTTGAGTAGCTTGGGAGGTACTCCAAGCCCTAGGGTTCGAGGGTTAGAGGGAAAAGCAGTAGAAGGGTCACTTGTGGGCTTGGAACCCAAGCTTGGGGTTTTTCACCAATCATGTTTGGGGCATTTCCATGGAGCACTTTGGACATGTGATGGCATGAGGTGATAGAGGGCGGAAAGGAGAATCCAATGCTTTGAGAATCGTCGAATTCTGAGTTTTCCTTAGTGAGATATGAATTTTTTAATATATTAAATGGGTTTGCACATGTATGTCTAGGTTGGCTTGGATTTAATAAGCCATGTGACAACTTGTTCAAGCCCTATTGTGACGTTTTGGAGGAGCCCTTGTGTATGGTATATATACAAGGTGACGTGAGGACTTATCCTCATCCATTGTGCAACACTTACATCACAAATAATTTTTTCGGAGGAGGATATGTTTATGTTCTCGGCCGCAATAAGAGGAAGGAACACCAATGTGGGTTTGGAGGGCTGTTTGAAGGCCATTTCAGGGTGATTGAGTGCTGGAGAGAGGGTCACAATGATTTTCTAGAAGGTCACGGCAAGAAGGACTTGTTTAAGGGTTATTTGGGGGTGAATATCCATGGTTGGGTGAAGCCGCAAGCTATGTGGTTAAGACAACCACCACAAGCATATTTTGGGTAAGAAAAGAGGGACATAAGGCTTATTTAAGGGAGCTGAAGCATTGGAACAGGCAGCGTGGGGCCAAGGGCTTAAAGCAGAAGTGAACTTGCAACATAAAAGGACTGTTGCATGGTTTTGTGAGGGATGTTAGGGACTACGTTGTGTGCCCTAACTAGACCCAAAATTGCAGGAGTCAAGAGGACCTCAAACAATGAGCTGGAGATGTGTTTTTGAGGTGTTGGATCCTTGTTTTTGGGTCAAATTTGGACTAGATTACCTTGCAGCCTGCGGGTGCCATTTGGAGGACTTTTCATGGAGGTCAAAAGTTAATCCTAGGAGAAGAACTTGCAGTGAAGTATTGGGTGCCATTGATTTGGTGGAGGGAAGTGTGTTGGTTACCTAAAGTAGCCCTGGACAAGCTATCTTGAAGTGACGAAGATGAGTTGAAAGTTGGGTGAATATTGGTGCATAAAGTGTAGCACTTTGATGGAAAAAAGTGACTACTAGCTTAGCAGATTGGAGCTTTGGAAGTTTCCAACCTAAAGAGAATATTGGATCAACCCATGTACACCAAACATAAGTGACTTGCAATAGTGTTAGGTGGCAGCCCTCCTAGAGTATTGATGTGTTTTCCTTTGAAGGACTAAGGGGAAACTAGTGAGCCGTACGGAAGCAAAGGACCGACAAGACGAGATACGACATAAAAGCTGCAACAAAGTTTATCATTGTATCTTGTATACCATAGACTACTGTATTATGCAGATTTGGTTTAATATGATGAAGATTGGGTTGTACATTACTGTACAATTTTGTTAAAATTTGTGTATACTTGTGCATATTTGATTTACCTCTTTATATTTTCCATTGTGCAAAGTAGTTATGGTTGAGATTCTTGGCTTTGTGGCATCAATGATTTTAAGACTATAACTGAGACCCAAGATCGTGAAATTCATCATGGTCTTAGAGCGTGTCTGAGCTACCTTGGAATTTAGTGAATTGAAGTTGTGCGCAACAAAGTACAACGTGAGAGGGATTTGGTCACATTGTAGGTGACAAGGTCAAAGTTGCAGGAAGGTCTCTAGTATGAGGACAGGTTGGAGGGGTTGTTCAACTATAGTCCTTGGAAGGAAAGGATCAGGTTGGTCTTGCAGGTCAACAAGATCTGGGAGTTTTCCAAGAAAGCCATCAAGAAGCCAACCGACCCTAAGGAGTTGGAAATATATGAATATTTGGATACGAGGGTGAGATTGATCATCCTAGATGGTGTGAAGGATGTCCTAAAACTTCATTTGTCTGGGAAGAGCACCGCACACGAGATGTGGATGGATCTTCAGAATTTGTTCCATAATAAGAACGAGAACTAGGTATTGGTATTGGAGGATAAGTTGAGGTCCACAAATATGATAAAGGGTGAATGATTGACTTCGTATATGACGAGATTGTCTCAGGTCAGAGATGAGCTCGCTGTCGTCAGTGTGAAAATTTCATATGGAGATATGGTGAGGATTTCCTTGAAAGGATTCATCAAGGAGTGGAAGCCCTTCATCAAAGTGATTATTTCCAGAGAGAAATTTCCAGACTAGAATAGGCTATGGGATGAATTCATTCAAGAAGAGTTGCGAGACGAGGATCTTCATCCAATGAAGAGGGAAAATGAGGACGTAGCACTTGCAGCGTGGATGAAGGGCAAGTAAGGTAAACTGTGGCGAGATGGGTAATTTTTCGTCGATATGTGTTATAGCATCATTTTTCACCCTCAGGTGATTCATGATTGTCTTTATGGCTTTAGGCACCCATTCCTACAGACTTGAATAAATTCACTAAAAAACAATGTTAAAATTCCCATACGCGGGTATGCCCAGACTTTTCCACGTGTATACGCGAGTCCACATGTAATTTTCCACGTATTCCATTAAAACCATTAAAAAATATATAAATTCTCTATTTTCGAACTGGGTTGATGGTTACTCCAGTAGTTCAACCACCCTAATACGTGGCCAATTGTTTCCAACTAACTGAAACTACTTTGAGGGAGTATAAAAGCCCCTCATGTGCATGGACTAAGGGAGAGAGAAATTTTATAGACATTATACTCTTTTGCAATCCCAATTCAAGTCTGATTCCCCATGCCTCCTGCACTTTCCTAGATTTATACAGGAAACCCTTGTTTCCTAGAGATGTTCATCCATTTATATGCCATCTCGAGTGCACAAGTCTTGAAAGTTTCTTAGTGAGGTAAGGGCGGGACGAATCCAGACGACGTTCTGCTCGAAGATCGTGGAAGGATTCAGGTGATCTCTCCACTCTTTACTTCTGTACATGCTATTCATAATAATGAAGAACCATCTTGTTCCTAAACTTCTGTGTTAGTATCTATTTGTATATGTGGAAAGATTGATTATTAAGCAGTTATTATCGTTTATATCATATTTCACATGGATTACACTAACGTTTAGGAGAAATATATGTTGTACAACTAGGTTTCTATGCATGTTCTTTCTTGTTTTCCAGGTTGAAGGAGGAAGAAAGGTTGCTGGGGGTTTGGACCCCGCGGGATCTACATCGAATGTAGGACTACGGGTGAGTTCTGCTATCGTTGTTATCTAGTTTTTTGCATTCAAGTATGGTTGTGTGTGAGTCCTTCTGAATGGCATGCCCTGCTCTGTGGAGGTTTTGACCCAACAAACCTCTAGGGTGATTTTCCCCGAAACAGAATTGGCGACTCCACTGGGGATCACATTTTTTGTGATTCCCCTGTTGGGTGGTTTCAGCTTTTTGATAGGTTTCCAACAGTTTTAACTTTTATTTCCAGTCCATTTAACTCTTTCTCAGTCAGACTGAAGCCCCAGTTCCTCATCCAGGCTTGATCTTTTTTATTTTTTTATTATTTACCTTTTTATACGCAGGTTTGTCTATACACAGACGCGTATACATGCAGTTTTTGTTAAAGGGAGTCGCGTATACGCGGGTTTCCTTTAACACAGTCGCGTATGCACGCTTGTTTCAAAACTGTCAAGTAGCGTATACCTGGGTAGATTTTGAAATTTTGGATTTCTTGGCTTTTTAGTCCTGTCTGCCTGTGGAGACCTGTTCCTGAAGTGTCTTTGTATCCTCTGGATTGTGTAGAAAGTGGTCTTTGGTCTTTTCTCTCTCTTTTTTAGTTGAAAACTAGATTATTTGGAAAAATCTTGTTTCTTGTGCTGGCATTTCTGGTTCGAGTACCAAGATCTCTTCTTGGGGATTCTTGGTTGTTCTGCTTTATCAGAACAGAGAGCTTCTGCTCATTTAATCTTTCCTACCTTTGTGTCTTGCTTTGCACTTCGATTTTTGCCCATTTCTTGGTTGGTTTTCTTGAGTTCAGTCGACTAGGTCTTGTTGCAATTTTTGAACAGTCTTTCTTGGTTCTTTGAAGTTTTTGTTTGTTGCAAGGTTGTACTATTCTTCTAGGCTGAGTGACTAAGTTTCTTGTATTCTTTTGCTCATATAAATCTTGCTACTAGTAAGCCCTATAAGATTTGGAGTGTTTTTGAAGTTTTTGCTTGAAATTCAGTGTTGTTTGGCTTGGGATTTGATAGTTTTTTTTGGTCTTTTCGAACTCTTCTTTTATAGAATTCAAAAGCTCAAAAAACATTTTGCTTTGTTGTTTGCTTTTGTTTTTGAATTTTTGTTTTCATTTCATTATATCTTTTGAAGCTTTGTTGAGATTTCTTGCCTTTGGATTTTGACTTGATTTTGGAAAGGAATTGTCATTGATTTCTTCCTCTTGTTTTCAAGCAATTTTGGTGTCTTTATATTAAGAGTTTCTGATTGTGGGAACTAGATTTCTGGACAACCAAAAATATATAAAACTGGAGGATCTTTGGGAAATTTCTCTCTACTTTAGGAGATTTTTCATCTTAGAATTTGCATGCTTTTAGTGATTTGCATTAGGTGCAATTAAGCATTTAGTCATTTTCATAGTTTTTGCGAGTGTGAGTTTGTTATCTCAAAAGAAAAATAAAATTTTTTAATCTCGTAGAACCTGTGTAGAAGTTGCTTTTCATCGAAAGACAATAATTGCATTTGCATGTAGTTTGGTTTTTATTAATTTCTTTTCTGCGTCAAAACACCACGAGTTTCATTTCCGTATCCATTTGACTTAACATAACAACCGATTAAAATAAGCGATATAATTTAAAATCAACTAGCAAGTTTTCTAAGTGTCATACACCAACTAGCTAGGTTGTAGGGCCTTGGATTAGGTGAGTGGAGAGTTAACTCTCCAAGGCCGCTCAAACAAAACATAGAAGTTGATTAATTGAGCGAAATCCAATTCCGTTAGGTGGACCGGGAAAGCTCTCCTCCAGAGAGTCAAGCGCGAGGGGAAGTGAAGGCTAAGAAGAGAGATACCCCCTCTCTGATTTGCTGAATTTGACCTCAAAACTGTTCTGCCCAGCTTCTGACACGGATTGGTGCCCATAGTTGCCACTCCTAGGTTCCACATAGGTGACTGCGGGGGGGAATACCCGTGGTACCGGAGGCAGACGTCGCATCACTTTCAGCAGTACTTCTAGGGGGTGCCCTTGCGAAGCTTGGGTACTTGAGCCGGCAAAGGCTGTCGTTAGGAGGTCGGCGTAACTGTTTCTGATACCTTCGCTAGTAGGCCTGGGCCGTAATTATCCCAGACTACTTTCGGGAGGTCCTATATTTCGCTTTCTTGTATTTTGGTGTCCAATCCTAATCACCCAGAGCAGAAATACCTGAAGGCTGTTTTCTTGATTCTATCTCAGGGATTATTTTTTGTAGTGAGTGCTCTTTGCTCCTAGCTTGCCTAGATTTATACTTTTTGAGTCTAATTAAAATCTGTTAAAGTGGATGATCAAGCGCCTCGTCGATCGAGGAGAATCCGGGGGTTATCTCCCGAGAGTCTAGAGCCTTCTTCAAGAAGGCGTAGGAGTGATTTAGCAGGTGGTTACCACCCTGTGGTGTCTGACGTAGTGGAGAGAGATCCTCCACAAGGGTCTGAAGGTTTCGTAGCTGATTCTGGTGTTGGTTCCGAGAGGAGCGCTCCGCTCACCTCGCGAGTATTATTTCCGCAGGAATAATAAGTACAGGTAGAGGAAGTGTCTGAACCCTCAGAGTCACTTCCATCTCCTCTTCCTCCTGATTATCCGTTCATTGTTGAATACATCGGACCCGAGTCAGAGAGACCGGAAGATCCTCCTTATTATACATACCTTTCGATGGCCACGATTGGGAACGCGGCTTCTGCTGTGAGTGCTGCAGGCATTCAGACTCCTGCTTCTATTGAAAGAGGGGGCACTATTGCTATATCTTCGATTGCTTCTAGTGCTACTGTGTTTGGCTCTAGTTTCACCCAAGCACACGTTTCTCAATCTGGTCCCTTCTGTTTTGGAATGCCCACTAGTGGGATTCCTTCTTTTTCCTTTTCCACTACTGCAGCTGGATCTACACCCATGTATTCCATGGCTAGTGGATCAGCTTCTTTTCAAGGGTTCCCCTTCGGAACTGGACATATTCCTAGTTCGAATCCTTCTTTAGGGTCCTTTCCGTTTACTTCTTAGACCCATAGTTTCAACCCTTGGTCTGGAGGTCAGAGTTCAACTACTTTTACAGGATGGAACCCTGTATTCACTACAGCGGGGGCAGGGAATCAGTTTTACGCTGGTCACCAAGGGAATGCTTCTTTCCCTTCGTCGAGTGCTTATCAGACTTTTCCCCCTCTGTCTAATGCTTGGAACCCCTATCAGGGGCTTTCCTCTTCATTTAATACTTCAGGTGGGGGAACTGGTCCGGTCTTTGGTAACTCTGCGTGGGGAGGAGGTTCTTCTCCTTTTTCTACGAGTTCTTTCTGGCAACCTGGTGCCTCATCAAATCCAGGGTATTCTTTTCAGAATGTTGGGAATTCATCCTATCAAGGATGGAATCCTCAGGGTCCGCCTCGTTTACCTTTTCTGGCAACATTAAACTTGCCAGATCTGTCGAAATTGACGAATGATCCGATTCGGTACAGTCCGGGGTGGCCTCCGATACCAAACTACCTTCAGACATTCCAAAGTCTGAAGGAAAGAATGGAGAGGATCCGGCTGAACACCTCACCACTTTCCATTTATGGTTTTCTTCTAACTCCCTGATCGATGATTCGATTAGGTTGAGATTGTTTCAACGCACCCTAACTGGAAACGCTGCCAAATGGTATATTGAGCTAACTGGGGGCAGTTTTGCTACATTTGGAGAACTGGCTGTTACATTTCTAAACCATTTCTAGTTGCCAGTCCGTTATGATGCCGGGACTGAACTCCTAGCTAATTTTAAACAGGACGACGCAACCCACATTTCTGACCATATTCAGGAATGGCGGAGAAGGAAGAGGCTTATTAAAGCTCATATTCCAGGAGAATTCCTTTTGGAATGGTTTTTGAAATCTCTGCAGTCAGACATTTCTAAAGATGTATCCCTGTCTGGGGTATTTTCTGAGGAGCAGGCCATTTTTAGGGCCCAGCAGCTGGAACTGATCTATTCTCAGTCTGGGGTCCTCCATAAATATCTGCCCAATGCTCCTCGCTCCAAATTAGATTTATCTAAAACTAAGCCCGGTCCTCATGGTGACGGACTGATTGGATCGATCAATAGTGGTGCAGCCAGCCTGCTTACTCAATTGCAGCAGTTGTCTTTACAATCTGCTCCTTCTGGTCAGGCTGTGCCTGCTGAGTCATCGCCTTCCCAATATTTGTCGATAAATGCTGTCCAAACTTCCGATCCCAAAGGAAATCAACAATCCGAAGGGAAGAAGAAGGGACGAAATAATAAGAAAAAGGGCAAGAATGGGAAGGGTAATGCGAATAAAACCAACGAGCATGTTGGTGAGGGTCCAAAGGACAAAAAGAAAGTGAAGTTTCCATGCAAGTTATGTACTGGAGACCATCTTACACACCTTTGCCCTAAAATTCAGGATGCGCAGCGCTTGTTAGCTCAGCAGGGTTCTTCTAGTTCCCAGGCTGTGTTGACAAACCCTTTTCCCCAAGGGCAACAACTAGTTGTTGGCGCGAATCAAAATCCTGGGGCTTCCTCTGGGGGCACCCAGGAAGGGGAAATTCCATCGAACATATTCATGATGAGTGCTCACATGGATGTCGCTACGAGATCCCGTGATTATGGCGGAGAAGAGTCTTCGAAAGCTAAGGATACTCCTGATGCTACTGAGCCGCTTCACATTACAAGGCCTACTGTTGAGTCTATGCCTCGGATGCCCAAAGCATCTACTAAGCGTTCGACGATTAATCCAAATGCTAGGGCTGCCCAGAACTACTCTATTGTGGAAGATCTGGCGCAGATTCCTTGTGCTATGTCGGCTTTAGAGGTGCTCCATTCTTGTCCGGCTCAGCGCAGTGCTTTGCTCACTGCCATTGGGGCTATTGATCCGAAAAATTCTCTTCTGATTACTTTTGATATGTCTAATTTTAAGAAGAGACTCCCCCATCATATGGCTTTTCATATTAAATCATCGTACCGGAAGTGCAACATCTTTCGGACGGTTGTTGATGAGGGTGCTTCCACATGCGTGATGTCTCTCACATGTTGGAAGATGATTGGATCTCCCAAAGTTGTTCCATCTACCACTCTTCTGACTGCGTTTGATGGTCATTCTCACAGACCGCATGGTATTGTCCCAACTTTTCCTATCTGTGTTGGGGGAAAAACTGTGAATATAGAGGTTGAGGTAGTTGATGCAAGCTTGGACTACAACCTTCTGTTGGGGAGAAACTGGATTTATGATATGGATGCCATTGCATCCTCATTATTTCGGATTATTTGTTTCCCTCACGAAGGGAGGATTGTTACAGTGGACCAACTGGACTGTCCTCCTGTAGACTCGAATGCGTCTACTGACTCATCTGTTCCAAAGTTGGATAATACTAAGGTGCCTGTTGAGAATTTAGGGGTTGGAATGTATTCTTCCTTGATGGGTACTTTCGATATTCCTCCTCCTACGGTGCATATAAATGAAATTTCATCCTCCAAGGCTCCTCTTCGAAGAGAGTTCTTCAGAACTCATTATTTTTCAGACCCTTGGACCTTACCTTCCCCTACCGCCACATTAGCGGAAGGTCAAGTGGGTGGAATGGCATTTCCAATGTCTGCAGCTGAGATTGCTTATCAGTCTATTGTTGACTCTGCAGAGTCCATCCCAGCTCCTCTTTCACCGGAAGAGTTGGATGGAGATGTGGCTCCGGCTTGGACACTTAGTTCTTCTTCTGCCCATGATTGCCTTGATACCACTCTTCCATCTGAAGAGGCCATCCTGGAAGCTATGACTGGTATAGATAGACCGTGGGATGATTTGCATCATCGGTCTTACTTTTTACCTGATTTGAGCAAAGTTGAAACGAGTTTTCCAAGTCCTCTGTCTCCTGGTCCTGTTCGCCCAGTCCTGAGCCCTTTAGCACCAACACAAGTTTATGCTGAAGGGAACATGGCTGTGATTTCTCCTACTATCCCGGTGAACATTTCCAGGGATCCCAATATTATTGAGAATGTCTTCATCGGAGCTGAATGTTCCCGTGAAGAAATTCAGATTTACACCGAGCTCTTTAAAGAGTATAGGGATGTATTCACTTGATCTGATGAGGAAATGCCTGGTATAGATCCATCTATTTTCCAGCATGAGATCAAGACTTACAAAAACGCTAAGCCTGTGAGGCAAAAACTTCGTCCGGTCAATCCTAGGAAGGCAACAGCTATCAAAGCTGAGGTGGAGAAGTTGCTTAAGGCGGGATTCATTTTCCCTATTCCTTTGACTGAATGGGTTTCAAACCCTATTCCCGTAGATAAAAAACAAGGAACGATTCGAGTTTGCATTGATTTCAGAGACCTTAATAAAGCATGTCCTAAAGATAATTACCCCACACCATTTATCGATCAGATCATTGACGAGTGTGCCGGTAATGAGATTTTCTCCTTCATGGACGGTTTCTCCGGATATAATCAGATTACTATCCGTCCTGAAGATCAGCATAAGACTGCCTTTATTTTTCCCTGGGGTACTTTTTCATACAAGAAGATGCCTTTTGGTCTTAAAAATGTTGGGGCTACGTTTCAGCGGGCCATGTCATATGCCTTCCATGACATTAAAAATATTATCGAGGCGTATTTGGATGATTTAGCTGCTCATTCTCGAAAGAGGATGGATCATCCTGCTCACCTCCGGCAAATATTTGAACGATGTCGTTTCTATAAGATTAGGTTGAATCCGAACAAATGCGTTTTCGTGGTTGCATCCGGTCGGTTATTGGGATTCATTGTGTCTAGGTAAGGGATTAGGGTAGATCCCTTCAAGGTTGAGGCAATACTTCGGTTTCCTCCCACATCCTCTATTCGTTAACTTCAAAGTCTACAAGGAAAGTCTAATTTCTTCGGAGATTTATCGTAAATTATGCTGAAGTTACCAAGGGATTTATGAGATTGTTGAAGAAGGGAGTTCCATTTCTTTGGGATGACTTCGCTCAACGCTCATTCGATGCTTTGAAAAAAGCATTGACCTCTGCTCCTTTATTGAGTCGACCTTATTATAGCAAGGATTTCATTTTGTATCTGGCAGCAGCAGAATCTACCATTGGTATGGTTTTGGTTCAGGAGGATGATGCTCTTGCAGAGCATGTTATTTACTATCTTAGTCGAGGATTGGTAGGACCTGAACTCCGGTACACTCCGATAGAAAAGTTAGCTTTAGCAGCAGTTCATGCTGTGCAGCGACTCTGGCATTACAATATTCTACGAAAAACTTATGTTTTGGCAGCAACCAATCCATTTCAGTTTGTCCTCAGTAGGCGAGTGATTGGGGGAAAATACAATAGATGGATTGTGATTTTGCAGGAATTTGATCTTGAGTTTATGTCTGCCAAATCCAAGAAATCATTGGTTTTCACGGAATTGATCTCCGAGTTGCCCTGTGGGGAAGAAATGATCTATGATGAATCCTTCCCGGATGAACATTTGTTTCTTATCTCTTCACAGGATCCTTGGTATGGAGATATCATTGTGTATCTTCAGACTGCGAATTTTCCCTCTACTTTTTCGAAAGATGAGCATCGTAAGTTGCGTCACTTGGCTAAGAATTACTTGATTATTCGTGATGCTTTATACCGTCAAGGGGTTGATTCAATCTTGAGACGCTGCTTAACTCTCGAAGAAGCTAAGGCTGTGCTGAATGATTCCCACAGTGGAGCTTGTGGTTGTCATTTATCTTGGCTTGCTACAGCCCAAAATATTTTGCGTGCTGGGTACTTTTGGCCTTCGATTTTAAAAGATTGTATGGAGTCGGTCAAAAAGTGTCATCCGTGTCAAGTTTATACTCGAAAAATGCGCGCTCATCTAGCTCTGCTTTTTCCAGTCATTACTGTCGATCCCTTTACAAAGTGGGGTATTGATTATACTACTTGTAACCCACCTTCGGCTAAAGGTCACAAGTACATTATTGTAGCAGTAGACTACTTTACGAAGTGGGTCGAGGCTATGCCTACTTTTGGGAATGATTGTGAGACTACAACTATTTTTCTTTTCAACTAGGTTATTGCTCGTTTTGGTATTCCTAGAGAGATTGTCACTGATCATGGTAGTCATTTTCAGAATAGCATGATGGCTGAGTTGGCTCTCAAATTGGGTTTCCGGCAGGAGCATTCATCTCCATATTATCCTCAAGCCAATGGGCAAGTGGAAGCCGTTAATAAATCCTTGAAGACAATTCTTCAAAGGAAAATTGATAAAGCTAGATCCAACTGGCATATTATGATATATCCTGCACTTTGGGCATACAGGACGTCAGTGAAAACTGAAACTGGCTTTACTCCGTTTCAACTAGTGCACGAGTTGGAATCCGTATTTCCCATTGAATGTGAGATTCCTTCTCTTAAATTAGTTGTTGAACTTCTTCCTGACACTTCTAGTCTTGAAGAACGCCTCCTTCATCTGGAACATCTCGATGAGCAGCGTCGGGATGCCGCCACGATGAATGAAGCACATAAAAACCGACTTAAAGCTCAGTATGATAAGGCGGTCAAACCTAGGGTTTTTTCGGAAGGTGACCTTGTTTTGGTCTATGCCCAAGAAAAAGATGCCCTGGGGGCAGGAAAGTTTAAGTCTATGTGGTATGGCCCCTTCATCGTTAAAAAAGTCCTTAAAAAAGGAGCATATACCTTGGTTGATTCTGAAGGGAACGAGTTGCCGGAGCCCAGAAATGGGCTCTATTTGAAAAATTATTATGCCTAGGCTTTGACCTGGCATGTTGCTTTTGTATATAGTATTTTTTCTTTGTACATATCTGGTTGATTTTCGATCTTTGATGGGATGGTGATGTTTTTGATCTGCTTTGGCAGGTTGTGTCGGATGTCATGAGTCATTTTGGTTTCGCCGATGGTGCTAGTAGACACACCCAGAACTTAGCTTCCGCGGCTTGGGTACTTCATTATCCATCCGGTCCGCTGTTAGTATCAAGAGGGGTCTGCATTGGTCCTACTTCCAATAACATAGCAGAATACACTGCAGTTGTTTAGCTACTCTCGAAGGAAATATCTTTGGGTGTTGATTCGTTGGTAGTTTTCTTGGACTCTCAGCTGGTGGTGTCGCAGTTGAACAATACTTATCGGGTTCGAGATCCATTTTTACTCCGGTTGTTCTTGAGGGTATGTTTGTTACAAAGATCATTTCAATTTTTAACTTTCATTCATATTCCTCGAGCTGACAATTGGCTGGCAGACTCATTAGCTAATCAAGCAATTGATTGGCACATTAATCATTCCATACAATAAAATTTAATCATCAAAAACATCATACATTTTGATACATTTGTTACATCACATCAAACATCACTGTATATATATCATCAGAGTGTTAAAAAAACTTTACAAAATTTGGATCCATAAGTCATACAAAATTTGGGCTTATGTCCGATCATGTTCAGTCTCAAATAATATACAGTCATCTGATACATCATATCTATCTACCCCTGAGGTCCCTGCCTAGAATTTGTGTTCCTATAGAACACGATCGCGGTGGCAACTCGGCGGAATAACCGTACCCAGTCTCGGGGCACTCCTACCACCCGTCTCTGGATGGCTTCAGGCAAATCTTCCACTGCAGCCATAGGTACTTGGCGGGTTAATCCCTCCAAGTTCCTCTGTACAACCTGGAGGGTCCTATCTGAATCCACTGTACCTGCTTCGCCTCTACGATGCTTGTGTCGCGGGAAGCCCTCAAGTCGAACTGGTCCAATATCTGTATCATGATCATTTTTAATTGTAATTCATTATGAATCCAATCAAAAACATGTTTCTTTTCCATTTTTTCATACATATTTGAAAAAATCCAAAAAAATTATATAAGTCAAAAAATTGCAAACTTACCAACTGTTCCCCATGCCGCACCTAGTGGAAGGACAAGATCTGGATCACCACGAAAGTCCATCCCGGCATAGGGTGATTTTCCCCGAAACAATATGTTCAATGAAGAAGAAGGGAGATGATGAGAAGAGAAAAATGAAGCAAGTCACCAATGTTGCCACTTCAGTTGAGATAAATGATTTCTCTAGGAGATTGTAGGAGGAGGAATTTGCTATGATTTCTCATTTCTCGCAGGGTACTATCAAAGAGGATTAATGTTACATGGAAAGTGGTGCGACGAAACATATGACAGGGTCACAAGATTTTTTTGAAACTCTAGCTGAATGGATCACAAATTTGCACATGGTGTTGGGCGACAAGAGTCAGTTGGAGATCCGAGAATCGGGTGTTGTGCCATTCAATATGGATATAAAACGTGTGATGTGGGTATAGGATATACTTTTTGCACCAGGACTTAGATATAATGTGATTTTTGTCTCAATGATCGAGAAGAAGGGGTTTTATGTCTTGTTCTAGGATGGTAAGGCAAGACTCAAGCCTAGAGGCTCTAGTTTCGCTAGCATCATGCTTGAAGTTAGAGAGCATGGTCTATATAGGTTAATGGGCAAGCCTGTGGATCATGAGAAACCTGTGCAGGTGCAGGCTTCAAAGGGGCAGGTACAAGTTCTAACAAAGAAGGTCCATTTTCTAGAGGCTCGGAGGAAGACAAGTTCTAGTGGGAGCTTGCAAGTTTAGAGGGAGTTAGGTTCTAGCGAGAGTGTTGGTCCAATTTAAGGGTTTAAATTAGATCATCAATTCTATTATCAATCTGGTTTTTGTAAGCTTAGAAGCACTCCAACATATATGGTTTAGAGGCAGTTTCTACAAGTTTAACGCCTAACTAATTTGAAATCTTGAGTATTATTGCCAAACAAGCTTCATTTTCCCTTACAGGAGAAGGATTTAAAAAGCCTTCAATGACAATATTAACACCTTTAGATCATCAATTTCCTTAATCAATTAATGAATTAAATAGCAGCAAATCAATCACACATCAAATGAACAATTTTTGACAAGTCTAGTTATTGACGGTGAAAGAAATACCAAGCCCTCTTAAAAAGGGTCAATTCATAATATATGTCAATCAAGAATATTAATGATAACTTAATCAAAAAGTAAATATACTAAAGGAAATTACAACAAACTAAAATGAAAGTACAACAAATTGAAAACTATACCAAAACAATGAGAAACTAGTGCACAAGCTCGACAATGTGGGCCCTCCACGCTTCCGCTGTGCACTTTAGGTGAATATTAGCTTAGAAGAACTTGGAAACCAAATAAAACATCATCCATAAAGCATAATAGAGGCAGAAGAAACTCTGAACCAACTTCTTTCCCTAAATTGCAAAAGTCTTCAAATTCACATAGTTAAAATAGATGTCTTCCTCCTTCAATTGTCACATATTTATACAAGTTTTTGGTAACTAATAAACTAAAAATACTCAAATACATTTATGAAGACCTTAGATACGGCCTAAAATTCAAATTCATCACTCCTATCTCTAAAATTTGGAAAAATCCCTTAAAATTACAAACTGCCCAAATTTCATTCTCAAAACAGGGGATTTTTCTGAACAACTGGTCTAGTTTGACCAGTGTTGACCAAGCACTTTCGTGAACATTTACAAGAGTAGGATAGGAGTTTCACCATCCTTGTACAATGAGGTTTACCCAACAACTCTCGGTTTCCACCCAGCTGTCCTGCACATATGAGAACGATGGAGCTATTACGAGATGTTACAACTTCCTCTAAGTTCTGCAAAAAAATTAATTTTAAAACCAAACTTCATAAAAAATTAAAATCATTAAAAATAATTGACAATTGTAACTTATTTTATTAATTTCAAGGTTTTCATGGATGAATATGGAAGTAGAAGAGGGATAATGAAAGAAAAAATGGCTTATATGACGAAGGAAAAACACCAAAAAGTGAACCCAACAGGGAGCTTGTAGGTTCAGAGGGAGAACTTGCAGCCCAATAAGAGCACGTGGTCAGTGGGGAGCAAGGGTGCTTCCACATATACGAATACGGAATCATGGAAGAAGCAGGATGCTTCCAGCAACGACAATGACACTTCCGAGAGGTGTAGTTCACAAAACAAGGATTGCTGCGGTTGTCAGTGCCAAGAGTTGGGCGAGTGTTTCTAGTGATGATGATGACGAGTTACTTCCTAGTCTTCGAAGTACCTCCCTCGCTAAGAGGGAGTGTTGATTTTTTAGTAGCTTGGGAGGTACTCCAAGCCCTAGGGTTCGGGGATTAGAGGGCAAAGCGCCACAAGGGTCACTTGTGGGCTTGGAACCCAAGCTTGGGGTTTTGCAACAATAGTGTTTGGGGCATTTCCATGGAGCACTTTGGACATGTGATGGGATGAGATGATAGAGGGCAGAAAGGAGAATCCAACACTTCGATATTTGTTGAGATATGGATTTTTGAATATATTAAATGGGTTTGCACATGTATGTCTAGGTCGGCTTGGAGTTAATAAGCCATGTGATAACTGTTCAAGCCTTATTGTGACGTTTTGGAGGAGCCCTTGTGTATGGTATATATACAAGGTGATGTGAGGACATATCCTCACCCGCTGTGCAACACTTACATCACAAATAATCTCGTTGGAAGAGGATATATTTATGTTCTAGGCTGCAGCAAGAGGAAGGCATGCCAACGTGGGTTTGATGGGCTGTTTGAAGACCATTTTAGGGTGACCGAATGTTGGAGAAAGAGCCATAGAGCTTTGCTATAAGGCCACAACAAGGACTTGTTTAAGGGTGGATATCCCTGGTTGGGTGAAGCCGCAGGTTCTGTGGTTACATTAGAACCACCACATGCCTATTTTGGGAAAGACAAGAGGGTCATAAGGCCTATTCAAGGGTGTTGAAGCATTGGAACAAGCAACATGGGGCCAAGGGCTTAAAGCAGAAGGGGATCCACAACATAAAATTCTTGTTGCATGGTTTTGTGAGGGTTGTTAGGGACTGCGTTGTGTGCCCTAACGAGACCCAAAATTGTAGCAGTCAAGAGGACCTTAAACAATGAGCTGGAGATGTGTTTTTGAGGTGTTGGATCCTTGTTTTTGGGTCAGATTTGGATCAGTTTACCTTGCAGCTTGTGTGGCTCATTTGGAGAAATTTTTGTTGAGGTCAAAAGTCCTTCCTAGGAGTAGAATGTGCAATGAAGTATTGGTTGACATTGATATGGTGGAGGGAAGTGTGTTGGATACTCAAAGTAGCCCTAGCTAAGCTATCTTGAAGTGACGAAGAGGAGCTGAAGGTTGGGTGAATATTGGTGCCAAAAGTGTAGCACTTTGATGAAAAAAAGTGATTTCTAGCCCGGAAGATTGGAGCTCGGGAAGTGGCCAACCTAGAGAGAAGATTGGATCAACCCATGTACACCAAGAAAAAGTGACTTGCAACAGTGTTAGGTGGAAAACCTCCTGGAGTCTCGATGTGTTTTCCTTTGAAGGACTAAGGGGTAGCTAGTGAGAAGTATGAAAGTGAAGTACCAACATGACGAGATACAACATAGAAGTTGCAGTGAAGTTTGTCATTGTATCTTGTATACCATAAAATGTTGTATCATTCAGATTTGGTTTAATATAACGAATATTGGGTTGTACATTATTGTACACTTTTATTAAAAATTGTGTATACTTGTGCATATGTGATTTACTACTTTATATTTTCCACTGTGCAAACTAGTTTTGGCTAAGATTCTTGGTTTGGTAGCGTCACTGATTTTAAGACTCTAACCTAGACCCAATATCGTGGAAATTCAACATTGACAATTAAAAGATTAGTTGAATGCACTTTTTTCTCCTGCAAATCCTCCATAATTTTCTTGAGCCACACAATTTTCTTCATTGCTTCAGTTGTTGCCACATATTCTTCCTCAGTTGTGGAGTATGTTGGAAGTGATTGTTTGTGTGACCTCTAGGATACAACTCCTGATCCAAGACTCATAACATAACCTGAAGTACATACTCGATTTTATTGATCTCCATCGGAATATGAATCAATGAATCCAATCAAGATAACCTGTGTATACGTGAGTCCAAAGTCATGAGTTCCCTTTAAATACTTTAGAAATATTTTTGCAGCAGACCAATGACCCTTACAAGGATTTTTCATAAACTTGGAGAGGGTTCCAACAACAAATGAAATGTCCGGTCTGGTAACAGTTAGGTAGTTGAGACTTCCTACAAGTTGTCTGTAATTTGTTGCATCTTCAAATTCCTTTCCCTCAGTGGATGTGAGCTTTAAGTTTTGTTCCATTGGACTAGTCAAAGGATTGCACTCAGCCATGCCAAACCTGTTCAAAAAATCTCCAATGTACTTCTTATGAGAGAGGAATATAAACTTCACATGTTGGGTTACTTCAATACCAAGATAATTGTGAACATAGCCCAAATTTGTCATTTCAAAACCTTTCCTCAGTTCTTTCTTTATGGATGCAATGTAATTCTCATTGTTCCCTGTCATCAAAAGATCATTTACATACAACATAAGATATACAACTGTTTTTCCAACTTTCTTGGCAAACAAAGTTGCATAATCAAGATCATAGTGTTTGAAATTGAGTTTCAGAATATGCCAGTGGATTTATCATACCAGGCTCGCGGTACTTACTTTAGGCCATATAAGGATTTACAAGCTCACATACTTTTTGTTTCTGGCCCTTCACAACAAATCCTTTTGGTTGGGACATAAAAACATTCTCTTTCAAATCTTCATTCAAGAAAGCATTTTTTACATCCATTTGATGGACTTTCCAACCATTCTGAGTTTACAAGGAAAAAATAGTCCGGATGGTAGCTCATTATTATGTGGGGGCAAAAGTCTCCTCATAATCAACCCTTGCCTTCTGTGAAAAACCTTTTCCCACAAGCCTTGCTTTATGTTGGCCAAGTGAGCCATTTTCTTTATACTTGTTCTTAAAGACCCACTTGAAAATTATTGGTTTGGTTCCTAATGGAGGATCAACCAGTTTCTAGGTGCCATTTTTATTAAAGCATCATATTATTTTTGCATCACTTCGTTCCTTTCATAATGAGAAGCGACTTGTTTGAAGGAAGTTGGTTCAAAATCTGTAGATACATTTAATTCACATTCATAAGAAACATCCATATCAACAAGTGAATTAGGATTGTCTACATCACCTCCATTATGTCTGGTTGAGCTTCTTGTTCCCGTCCTTCCAACCTCACAAGGACAAATAATTTCAGGTGTCTTTGTGAGCCATTTTGGAGGACCTTTCTGAGATGGCCCAAGCTGGTTAGTTGATTGAGATGGGGGTGGATCAAGATTTAGCCTCCCAATTATCTCAATCAAATCACTCAAAGTTTATTCTTAATCAATGGCTGGAGTTTCATGAGGGGGAAATAGTGCTTCAGAAGAAGATTCCATAGATTGATTCAGTATATGGATCCCCCCTTCAAGATGTGGAATCTCATTATCAAACTCTTGAAAAGGCTTTGCATGTTCGAATCTGTCCAAGCGATCAAGTTGTTGCTTAATCTCTCTCATTATCCTATTTATACCTTATTGTGAGATCTAACTTACTCATGGATATTTTCCTAAATATGAACCACGATGGACTGGTTCAAAACATCAAATATATCAACAATGGATGTGATTTATCTGAAAAAAATTGCTACAAAAAATACCAATCGAAAAAGTCTTAAATCTATAAAATTGTCAATCTTAGAATATTTAAGAAAGATCACTTATCTAGATATAATAAACTTATTATTGACTTCATCATAGAGACGGTATGCTTTGGAGGAATCTGAGTACCCCAAGAAGATACATTTAAGACTCCTTGCATCGAGTTTGTTTCTTTGTTCCATAGGTATCAAGGCATAACAGGTGGAACCAAAAATCCTGAGATGCCTCACCAAAGGAATGTCATACCACATTTCATAGTTAGTCTTGTTTTTGATAGCATGAGATGGAAACCTATTATTTATATACACAACACATAGAGTCGCATCAACCCAAAACATTAGCTTAAAATTCTTGAAAAACGTCATTGATCATACCATATTTAAGATTATCCCGTTCATTCTTTCAGCTATTCCATTTTGTTGGGGATTATAAGGCACAATTTTTTGATGTTTGATCTGATTCTGGCGAATATAGTTTTCAAATTTATTTGAAGTATATTCTTTTCCATTATCAGTACGAATATAGCCAATATGAGATTGTGCATCAGTTTCAATCCATGCATGAAGTTCTTCAATGTTTCAAAATCTTCAGATTTGTTGTTCAATAAATAAAACCAACACATTATGGCGTAACCATCAATAAATTTCATCATATATTTATTACCATTTGCAAAAGGAACATGCATTGGGCCACACAAATCAAAATGCATGAGTTCAATTTTCTATGTGCTCTGGAATGAGAATCATGAAATGATTGTTTGTTGTGCTTTCCTAAGATACAAGCATCACATTACTTAAGTTTCCTAGGAATAGTTGACAAACTAGTAACACTATTTTTCTTCAACAAAAGAAGGTTTTCATAGTTCAAATGTCCAAATCTAGCATGCCATAGAAGACTTGATGGAAGTGTACCTTCATCAAAGTGAGAACTGTATGAAAAGGCCAGTGCATGAGCAGAGGTTCCTTGTAGCTTCAAAATTATTTCTTCTTCTATGCCAGTGATGACAAGTGAGTGATTTGGTGCTTTAAAAGACCTCAACCTTGACATCAAATATGTGAATGGAGTGTCCTTGCTAGCAGATGTGGACCAAAGACAAGAAGTTTCTCCTCAACTCTGGGAGGTATATAGCATCATGTAGAATAAAGTCTAGAATCACATGCAATTTGAGCCTGATGGTGCCAAGCTCCGATGGCTTGAGTTTTGACTTGTCTGCAAAATAGACTGCTCGATCAACATTGTCAATGAATTCTTCAAATAAATCTCTTCTGAAATTCATGTGGAAAGTTTCTCTTGAATCAATCAACCAAGCATCTTTCCATGAAACAAGTGAAACATTAAATAAGTCTTAAGTTACCCTAATGTTGCAATGTGCCACAACATAATGAGCATATGCGGGTGCTTTTCCTTTCCCTTTACTAGGTGTATTAACTTTTTCTTCATTTCTTTCCTGCTCATTTTTTCCCAAGGAAGCTTACATGTGGAAGCATCATGTCCATTTATGTTACACCATATGTAATGAATATCGAACATTTTTCCTTGGAAATATCTGCCCCCCTTGACTCTAAAATTATTCCTTCCTCTTTCCCTCTTTGGCCACCTCTTCCTCTAAAAGAATCATGTGCATGATTCTTCTCTTTTTGTGCAAGGCACACAACTTCTTTAGGAGACTGAGGAGTTCCATTCTTCCCAAAATCCTTCTCTCTTTTAACAAAATTCTTCTCAAGGGTGTCAAAGGAAATCTCCTTGAGTTTTCCACTTTCTTGCAATGACTCAAGATAATGTGAATAAGTGGGATATACTTCCTTGACATAGGCAGTGAGAGGAACATCTGTTTCAACACTAGTGCCTTTTATGTTACACACAATGGATCTTATTTATGATGCTAATGCAAGTGGGTCATCATTTTTCAACTCAAGATTGAATAGCTTGATCATCAATTGAATGACTTCAAGCTCAGAGTGTGAGTCATATAATTCCTTCGACTTCTTTAAATTTCCAAAAGCATTTGAAAATGGTGAAATATGACGACTCACCTCTTCATTTACTAACGCTGTAATCAAGGCATAGACCTTATTGTTCTTGTTTTTCTTAATGGCAAGCTCTTTGTCAAAAGTGGGCTTTTCAGGTGCATTTTCTCCTTCTTCACAAACTCCTTTCCAAAGTTCATTGAAAGCAAGGGTATGTTTTATCTTCCTGGACCACTCATGGTATTTCTCTTTGCCAGAGAAAACCACTCCAACTATAGAGATAAGTGAATGCATCATAAAATATGATCTTGTAAAAAAATGATGTTTTTTCTATAAAACTAATTGGCTATCTTAAAAAAATCCTTCAACTAAAAATGCAAGCTCTTAGTATAACATCATGCAATTTCATACCATATGACATAATGCTCACATATCCTACTACATACCACTTATGGTATTTATAAAGTAAAGGGGCAAATGAAAATGATGTATGGTTAATATATATTACATATATACCATAGTATTTATAAAAACACATTAAAGCACCAAACATTTAAAAACCCTCAACTCATATACCATATGCACTTTATATGTCATGTCACTTTTCATATTATACATATATACCCACTTTACATATCACAAATTTTCAAAAAATTTAGTGCATATGCACTTATAAACACCAATGAACCAACGAACATATACCCATCATGAAGGAACCAACACTCATATACGACTTTTTAAAAACTATTCAACATATGTATGAATTACAACCATTTAAAATAATATAAAATTTAGGAAAGAAATTCCCTGCATTGGTGTGAACCGAATTATTTATGCAAACATTCACACCAAATTATACAAGAAGTCCTCAAAATATATTCAACGCATACACCAAATGACCATAAAAAAATATCAACAGTTAAACACCTCAGGTCACAACCTTCAACACACCATTTGCAGGTTCCAACAGAACATTCACTAGATTTATTATTATTATTGTTATTATTATTTTACAACACACAAATCCATCCACGCTCACCACACCAGATTTAAGACAACATACAGGTGTGGCCACATGAATAATACCAATGCAACTTCAATGCAGAGAGCAAAGAAAACATACGATAGAGGATCTCAAAGAGATTGTAGAGCTGCAAAAAAATTGCAGAAGGGAGATACTGAGTGGGACCGAATTGACAGGACATGACAGTATATAGAAGAGAATGGCAAGAGTTACAACACAAAAAGGATAATTTGGTACTTGTGCTTTGATACCATGTCAGGCCATGAGAGTAACTCCACGAATGGATTGTGTTTTTGCATTATGAGAGAGCATAGATATGTACAAGGAGAGGGAGACTATTGGGATTCATCTCCCAATGTCTCTACATATTTCAATTTCCTTGATTTTTCTATTTACAATATTTACATGGATTTTCCTAATCCCAAAGATTAGGTGTCAACAAGTTCAAATTTTATTTATATTTTGATTATATTTTTTTTCTCCATGTAAATTTGAATAAAAATGTTTCCAAATTTGCAGGATCTTGATTTAGAATAAAAACGTTGAAATCTCTTACGAGGAGCAGCATATCGCAAGCAGTTGGTAGATAAAAATGGACAACTACTTCACCCTGCCAATTGGAACATGGCATCTTCCAGCTGCAATATTGGACCAGTGATGGTAATAATTGTTTGGTATAATGTAATTTCAAAAAACCAATTGCATTGACGTGCTTACTAATATCATTGATGTAGTAATGTTCAATAATTTTTGAAATTAGAATTATAGTAATGATGAACGACCCACCTACCATCTTTCGATACCCACTACAATGTCAAATCGAGAAAATGTTGCATTAAGAGCAAGACTCAAAGAGGAAGCATACAAAGAATGGTTGAATCAACGACCTATTTAATTCCTACTACGTCCAGATTCACCAACTAGGAATGAATACAACAATAATAGTTCATCACAAGTTAACAATGAGACAATCAAATAGAGGTTGGTATAGATGATTAATTACGGGATACGACTACCATGAAGGCAATGATGTTAAATGAATTTAAAAATGATGAGCTAGGGGATGATGCTCATATGGCACTGATACCTTATTCGAAACCCTGAAATCTGCTTCCACCACCCCTATCTTTGGACCTGACAGCAAGTCAAATTATACTCAATTGGGACAACAATGTTACTATACAACTTGAAAGAAGAGCTTGGCATTTTTAATGCATGTTTCTCAACAATATTGAGGTAAATGACTTGCATGATCGATCAAATCCGTAATTATATTTTGTCACACAATTAACATTAAAAATGGTTGATTTTATGAACATTAAATATTGACATTGTACAATTATATTTCCCACCAACTAAATGTTATTCAAAGATAAGGTTCTTCCGAATGATAATTTCTTTTCGGGTAGCTGCGAAGGGGCGAAGAAGTTGTTGAAAATGTTGGGTGTTGAGTACATATCATATCATGCATGTCTGAATGAGTGTATTCTATATAGAGGAGAATATGTAGACAAAGAGATATGTCCAAAATGTGGGCATGACAGGAACTGTAAATGAAAAAAACGGGTAAATCACATGGTCCTCATAAGATAATCAGGCACATGCCTATAATCCCAAGGATTCAAAGGCTCTTTCGTTGCAAAGAATTAGCTATGTTGCAGGGATGGCATGCATCACTTAAAAGTGAGTCGGGAGTTCTACGAACCCAACAGATTCAATAATCATGAAGCATTTAGATGATACATGGCTTGAAATGTTTAAGGATGAAGTACAAAGTCTACGACTCAACATAGTTGTTGTTGATCCTAGAGACAGCCTTGAGTTGTGAAAGACCAGTGCCTAGGACATCTTATACAGTAAGGAGCTTAAGATATAGTTCGAGACATTTTAACAGTATGAGGCTCTTTACTACTTCAACTTTTACAAAGAGATGTAATATAAATGGAACCAAAATATTCTTAGGGTCAGCAAAATAACAGGATGTTGCAGAGGCAAGGAGTGAGTCCTTAATATAGATGCATCAGACAGCTTAAAGACAGCTTTCTTTAAGGAGGGCTGGGTTCTAAAATGATTTACAGATATTTAAAATTGAATGAAGCTCGCTGCGTAGAAAGTACAGAAAGGATATTAACTACTAATGAGAGGGAATTCCATAAACATATCTGAACATGAGATGGGCTTAAAATGATAAGAATCCATACATGTTAATAGCTTTGAAAGAATAACATCTCACAGTGTTTAATATAGAGGAATAATGAGTGAAGTGATAAGTGAGACAACATACCATGCCTGAGCCATATTTAAAGCGCTTGACCAGCTTAATATAAGTATCAGTATGATAAATTTATACTAAAACTAGTGAGCCACTCGCATTCCAGAACATGATATAAAAGAAGTGGAAGCAGCAAAATGAACAGTAAAACAACATCACATAAGGAAAGGCTACACACTATAAAACGTTAAGACCAGAATCCTAACTTAAATTAAAACTCCTTCTTGCTAAGACCCAATGGGCTCTTCACATTTCTATTAAGATTTCAACAAAAATCATACAACAATTCTTTCATAGCAAAACTCTTTTGAAAATATGGAACCTGTTTTTCTCTTCCGATCTTGCTTATATAGAGGCCTCAGTACATGAGCGGGAAGATATTTTTGGGAAAAATATCTTCCCCTCGCGTGCCAAAAATTAGTTTTAGGTCTTTATCGAAATAACCAAAACTTATGATGAGGAATAAAGGCCTCTCATCATTTGCAGTTAGGCACTCGGCCGTTTTGAAGCAAAATATTAAACAACAGTCTGGTAAAAAGTAAAATGTTGGAGCGGAACATAAATTCCACTTGAAACTTAAAAGTAATTAACTGAAGTAAAAATTAAAAAGGCCACTAGGGCCGAATCATGAGTTGACAGTATTTCACTGATGAGAAGGGGTTGAGGTAGTCGCTGACACTGGTGGTGGAACATTTGCTGACGAGTTGGCGATCTGGCTGGCAAACTGAGTGCATCTTTGTTGGCTGTCCGCTGAAGGTTCAGGCATCGCTGCGAATCCTTCCACCTTGATATAGGCCTCTGTGAGGATGTTGAAACCTGCCTCGGTGGGGAGCTTATGCTTTATCAGATGAAGGAGAACAAATTCTTGGCGGAGGGATGAAACAATTGTCTCAGCTTTTAACCGAGTGGTTTTATCTGACAAGATGTCCGTCCAGTCTCTTTATTCTTGGAGACGTGTTTTATATTATGTTAATGGCCGTAGCATGGAAGAAGTGTTTGGGTCCCAGCAAGATGGAAGTCCAGATTTTGTAATCTCGGCCCAAACTGCATTGAATCGATCCATGTTTGTTGCCACTTGTTGCAGGGCTCTCGAAGCTATAACTCGGGCTACCTCCTTGTCGATGATTTTCTGGAATTCAAAGGCCTCCATGAATTGACTTGGTATGCCATGCTTCTCCACCTCATACGATTCCAACTCTTTCAAGAAATAAATATAGCTTCTGGTGTGCTGGGCTCTGCTGGACAAGTTGAGGTCTGCCTCCTGAAATTTCCCATTGAGATAGAGTACAACGGATTTGGTTTCCCCAATCATTTTTAGGAAACCCCACTGTTCTATCACCACCGAGATTATCTCTGACCAAATTATCCTTCTCGCATCACTGAGGGTGATATTACCCTTCAGGCGGTTGTTGAGGTCATTGATGGTTTTCTGCTGGTCGGATCTTGCCTTCTTTTCTTGCTCGATCTCCTTCTGCAATGTCTCAATTTTTCTGGTATTCTCAGCCAAGGAGGTTTCTAACTCGGTGATTCTCTGCCTCGTGGTGGAAGCTTGCTTTTCTAGTACATCATTTGCGGCCTTTGCTGTAGTTAGCTGCTCAGACAATAAATTGGTCTCTGATGGAGTGGTAGTTGGCACACAACTGTGTGTGTCCCAAGTCATTTGCAGCTCCGTCAGCTTGCCCTGAAGAATAGTTATTGTCTCTGCCATTTTTTATTTTTCCCCTTTCTCCTTCGCTAGTGAATCGGCCAAGTCTGTTTTTTCTTTCTCCGCCTGTGCCAATTCAACCGTCTGAACATGGTGGGATGCCGGTATGCTGACCTTGTGTTTTAATGACACAACCTCCTTCTGAAATTGATCTATCACATAGCGCTGCGGGTTGGAGTCTCCAGTTTCCTTTCCCTTGATCGACTCCACGAGGCCGCCTATTTGATTCGCCTAGGCACGGGAATTTTCCTGTTCATTTTTTAGGGTCACCCTCACTTGTTCATGCTTAGTCTCCAACTTCTTCAGTGTGATGGTGAACCTCATTACCTCATCCTTCAGCATGTCACCAACCACCTAGAACAGGTTGCATTTGTTAAGGGCTGGTACTTTGGCCATGTCAATTGCATATTCAAGCACCCTGAAACTAGTGGTACCTACATTAGGATCCAAGATGGCCTCAGCCATAGACAATACTAGATGTTCTGTGTCAACATTCATGGAAGCTGAAACCCTGGTATGATATTTTTCCACATATCCTTCCAACGTGGCCTTTTACTTGTCCCTGATCACTTTGTTTTTCTGACTCCTTTCAATTACAATTGGTGAAGAATTATCGCCAATTGCCTGTGAGACCTTAGAATAGTCGGAGGAGGTGATACTATCACTCAGCACTTTGAGCCCCGCTTTGGTTTTCGTCCGGTTGGCCGTATGGTACAAATGGCACAAGCAACTGTTCTTCCCCTATGGCCTCAGCCTCGCTTGAGACTGTTTTCTGCTTTTTGCGGAGGGGGGAAATTGTTCCTGAGGGTCCCACTTCTTCTCCCTGGCCTCTTTTGGCTTCTCCTTCTTCCCCTGTGGCAGATGAATCTGTCTCCATCTGCGAAATCAAAGGCCAAGTTTCAAGATTAGCCCTCCACTCTATAAATGGTCTCGACTCATGTGTATAAGGAGTAGACTTGTTCCTCCTTGTTCTGTTAGAGATAATCCCCCAGGGATCATAGGCCCAAGTCTTCCCCTGTCTTAAGTCCATGCCTTGCAACAGATTCTCAACAATAGGAAGGGCATGTCTTGAATTTACAATAAACGGGCCAATAGTGATAGGGAGTTTCAGGATGAAGCCCTTCTTAGCTGGGACAAAGTGGAGTTGGTCAGATTTGAGAGTCTGTCGAATATACTCCAGAGCGTAAACTCGTCGAGAGGGGAACACAGGAAGCTGGTAAGGGGGGGCCTCGGCTCCATAGACCCGGATTTCAGTATAATTTTCAAATAGATACCAATCCCCAGTGCTCTGGGTTTTACTAGATTGTAGCCAGTTCTTCATTTCAGGAAAAACTCTAGGCAAGGGAGAGTCATGGATGATAGTGTAGACAATAGGCATGAACTCATTTAGAAACCTGGAATAACCCACCCCATTAGGTAATTGGCGCACTACAAAGTTCCAGTCGAAGACTGGTCGGGGCTGAGAGTTTACCTCGTATACCCTATCTAAACCCAAACCCTCGAACTTATCAGCATGCTGATATAAGAAGAGTAGAAGACCGTCGAGAAAAAGCGAAAGTGACCAGTTTCTGAAAGCTCTTGGAACTGGGTCTGAATGCTAGCAACCAAGAAGCCATTGATATCCAAAACTACCCCCTTTTGAGACATTAACCACAAGAAATAAACACACGCCATGGAAACTTCCCCCAAATCACCTACACCTAGAAGACCTGCGATGAGGGCCAGGATGGGCTGCACTTCTTCTTTGAACAGACTCAACGGGAAAGGATCTACAGAAGGAAGGGACGTAGCCTGGTTGCTGGTTATAGAGGAAATGAAGTCTTCTTTCTGCTCCCATGGAAATTTAGTGAACTGGGAGGTTAAAGCTATTTCATTGAAACTGGTATAGATGGCGCTGGTGGGAAAGCGGAGGGCTTGCGTGATGATGTCGGGAGAAAGAAAGAAAATATTATTCCCCTGAGCTGAGGTAAACATGCCTCGATGCTCATCGTAGGCATCCCTGAGCCAACAAATAAAATAGATCACCAGGTAGACTGGGGGGTAATCTGATGATATAAACCTGATACGACCACTCGATATCGATCTCTATTCTCGACATGTCGCCTAAAAATCTCGTGTATTATACTTTGATGGGAAAAGGGTATTGGGGATCGCAGATTTCGGCTTGCAGGTCAATGAAGGGCTCGAACTCGGGAGGGTTTTTGGTTTCACGGACCTAAGGAGTTTCTGGTTCAGTTTTCTTGGGTGTGCCCCTCCCCATGACTGGCATACAAAACTTTTAAAAATGAAAGGAAAGCAGAGGGAATATGAGGGACGAAGTACCTGTGCAGTATGAATTTGCTCGGGAAAATGACGCAGGGGTACTGACAGTGACCGGGTAGACCTGGCACTAGCTCCCACTTAGTTTATATCGTAGCTGTAAGACCTGTAAATTTTACTGCAGTAAAATATGGGAGGACCGTTATCTAAGACTGAAAGTTCTGAGGTAAAAGGCAGAGAGGTGAAATAAGCAGGGTAAGTGTCAGTGGAGCACGCGGCGTATAGGGATTGGGTGTCAACTGGAAGCAGGTGAACACCGCGTGCCGGGTTTAATACTGGTACGGGCCTCGATACCATCTCACCTAGAAACTTACCTTACCTTTCTACTGCATAAGCCATCCAGTTCTTGAAAAATATTCTTCGTAAGACTGGTTAAATACGCAGCATACAGACCTTTAGGGCCTGCGCTTCACTCTGCCACATCACGCTTAGCCATACTTTGCTCTGCCACATCACGCTTACCTTGGGTCCGCCTGGTGCTACGTCACCACAACTCCGCGGGGGTACGGGTCTCGTCCCCCTTCCACTCCTGGACCCCCTCAGAATTTCCCATACTAGGAGTTCCCTCATGTGCATATTATGGAAGTGGCAAGCCCTTTTAATAATATCATCTTGTGTCCTTTACCTTTTTACTTTATATTTTTACCCTTTCCAAACGTATGCTTTGTTTTTAGGCACGAGACTTGCTTTATCATCGTTTCCTTTCAACCATTCTTTTAATGTTTCACCACCCGTCATGCATTTGATATATGACTACTCAAGGGTTGCCTTAAAATTTGACTTATGTTAACTAATGATCAACATTGGCTCCACCTGGGGACGACACGTTCATCCATGAGCGTGTCGAGAACTTCGCAGACCACCTATTTGTCTTTTGTATGGACATCACTCTTCACCTTTTTCATCCTTTTAATTTTCCTCTTCATGATTCATCAACACACACACATCATTCAAACAAAAATAAAACGGAAAATAATATACAATATGATACATCAAGCTTTCTCGGCCTGAATCATAATTGGAAGTAAGGTTTGAGGAACTGACTGTTTACAGGGGCATCAAGCAAATCTCCCTATAAATTTTCCAACCTGAAAGTAGTGTTTCCCCCTTGCTCTGCAATTTTAAAAGGGCTGAACCAGAGGGGGTCAAATTTAATGTGTCTGCCTTTATCAGCCCTTCAAATGTCCCATGTGAGCACTAAATCCCCAACCTGTAACTTCCTGTCCCTGGCATGTTGATCGAAAAGATCCTTCATTTTCTCCTGATATTCAATCAACCTCTGGCTTACCTGATTCCGTGTCTCTTCTAGCTCCACCAGCTGGTTGATTCTCCTGGTCACATCATCAGGTTCTTCTTGGCTTTCCTGCATGAATCGAACCACCGGTAATGCTAACTGTACAGGAAAAACTGCTGCCCTCCCATATACTAATTCATACAGGGACTTCCCGGTTGCTCTCTTGTTGGTAATCCTGTTGGCCCACAAAGCGAATTTCAGTTGGGAGTCCCAATTTTTCTAGTTTTCGTTGATAGCCTTCTTAAGTGCTCTCACCAGCGTTTTATTTGAAGACTCTACCAGGCCATTTCCTTGTGGGTAATAGGCTGTAGAGTGACCTAGTGCAATATTATACTGTTGACAAAAGCTGACAAACTTTGCAGATTTAAAGGCCTATGCATTTTCTGTCACAATCTTGGCAGGGCAGCTAGATCTGGATATGATATTTTATTCCATGAATTTTATTACCGTAGTATCTGTTACATTCCTGGTGGGTATAGCTTCCACCCACTTTGTGAAATAATCTGTGGCAGTTAGTATCCACTTATGTTGACCACTTGATGGAGGATGTATTTCGTCGATAAAGTCAATTCCCCACTGCTGAAATGGTTCATCTATATGAACAGGGATCATGGGCAGAGGTGCTAGCTTCTGTCTTTCAGCAAATATTTGTAATTTCTCACAAGCTCTGACCCGGGCAAAGACATCTCCAAAGAGTTTGGGCCAGAAGAATCCAGCCTTCAAGATTTTTTGTGCAGTAGCCCTCCAATTGTAATGGCCCCCACAGATTCCTTCATGAAACTCAGCCATTATACTCTCTACCTCTTCTTCTGTGAGACACAGGAGCAGGATGCCTGAGGGATCTCGCCAGTACAGCCGACCGTTTGCAACCACATACTTCTGTGACCTCAACCTCAATGTCCTGTATTTAGCTTTGTTATAGCTGGGCGGGAAACTGAGTGTTAGGAGATATTCCACTATCTCCTTGTACTAGGGGCTGATGAGGTACTTCATATGTGTCTTCTGGGAAGCTATCTCTACTCCTTGTGGTTCTTCTTTCCTCTCAGACTCCTCGTTCGCCATCATGGACAGATTTATACCCAATGCCTGACAATTTGATTCGGACAAGATTTTGGCTAACCCTTGTCCCTTGATTAGTTTGGTAGGGTGGATGTCTAGCTCATACTCCTGTATTTTGGCGATCCATTTCTCTCTTTTTCCTTCACTATCTCCCTGGATAAGGATATCCTTAACAGCTGCTATGGGCACAAATGCAGTGACATGGGACTACAAGACATACATACGAAAAGATTTGAGGGATTTCACCAGAGCGTATGCCTGCTTTTCCAATATGTTATATTTCAGCTCGGCATCACGAAGCACCTGACTGAAGAAGGCAATAGGCTGCTCGTACCCTTCTTCATTTTTCTGCAATAGAACTCCTACCACTGTATGAGGTGATGAAAACGAAAAGATCATGAAAGGTTTGGTATAATCTGGCCCAGCTAGCACAGGGGCTTCAAAAAATGCATTTTTAATCCTGGCGAAGGCCTCTCGTGATTCTTGTGACCACTTTGCCTCATTATTCTTCTTCAGCATGTCAGTTATATGCCTAAATATCTCAGCATAGTTAGGGATGAACCTCCTCAGAAATTTTATTCGGCCTAGGAACACCTTAACTTCCTTTTTATTTCTAGGGAGGGAAATGCCATTTATGACTTCTACTCTCTTAGGGTCTATCTTTACTCCATCTTTGGTTACAATATGCCCCAAAAGCTTGCCCTCTTCCAGTGCAAACAAATATTTCTGTGGATTGAGGGAGAGGCCATACCTTCTGCACTTCTCGAAGGTTCTGTGCAAGTGTTCAATGTGCTCTGCATCATCTTTTGAAAACACAGTAATGTCGTCCAAATACACCACCACAAACTTATCTTGCTCTCCGACAAAAGCAATATCCATGGCCCTCTGAAAAGTGGCCCCTGCATTAATCAACCCAAAAGGCATCCTAGCATACATAAATGTCCCCCATGGAGTGGTAAAGGCAGTATTCTTTTGATCTTCTGGTAGTACAACCACTTGATTGTACCTAGAGAATCCATCCATCATTGACATTCGGGAAGCTCCTATCACTTTCTGCAATATGTGATCCATATTGGGCAGTGGATAATTATCCTTTAAGGATGCTCTGTTCATATTCCTGAAATCAACACATAGCCTTATTTCTCTATTTTTCTTCCGTACAGGGACTAGGTTTGCCACCCACTCGGAATATCTCAATGGTACAATGATTTTGGCTTTCAACAGTTTCTTAATTTCTTTCTCAATCGAGGGTAGCAGCAGGGGATTTATCTATCTAAGCTTTTATTTATGTGGTTTTGCATCTCCCTTCAATGGAGTTTTATGCTGCATGATGCTGATATCGAAGGTTTTTAGGTCTTGATAAGACCATGCAAACACGTCTTTATATGACCGGAATAATTTATGGTAGAGCTGTTTATATTCCCCCGGGACCTTCTTGGACAACTTCACGATTTTAGGGTCAGCCTCTATGCCAAGATTCAAATCTTCTACCAGATGCTCCTCTACAACTTTGTTCGGCTGCAGGGGAACATCATTCTTATTAAACAACCTTTCTAAGGGCACTAGTCCTCGGGGAATGACATTTCCTTTCAACTGCAGGAATTTGTGGCCAGCCACCTTTTCTTCCCATTTGTCTCCTGAAATGTTTTCAACCTTCTCTTCTTCACAAGTATCAATCTCCATGTTGGAAAATTCCCCAACTATTTCCAAAAATCTCTTCACCTGTTCTTCATCTTCAAACACTTGCCAATGTTTGATATTGTCTGGGATTGATGGCCTATAACATACCTCGATTTCATATCTCAAGAGAGGATTCTGAGGTGGATGGAAAGTAATGGCAGCCATTGCCAGGGAGTCTACCATCCTATTCTGCTCCGGAGGCATGAACTCGATATTGAATGCCAAGAATAAGTTTTTCACCAGATCCCAAAATTCATTCCTATAAGCCCTTAGCCTTGGATGTTTGGCTTGGCACTGATTCTTTACTTGTCTGACTACCAGTTCTGAATCTCCCAGAACTTTTAGACTTTGTATGTTCATGCTCCTGGCTGTCTGCAGCCCCAGTAGAAGTGCTTCATACTCGGCCACATTATTGGTGGCTTCATACTCCAGATTGAAAGACAAAGGGACCCATTGGCCTGCAGGAGAAATCAATAATACCCCAGCTCCATTACCTTCCCTGGAGTTTTCCCCATCAAAATGAAGTGTCCAGATTTGTGATTTAGGACTCTCTATTGATTGCTCTGTCTTGATCTGGTGAAATGATGGTTCATGAGCATACTCTTGATCTTCCTCCAACATTAAACATGAGAAATCTCCCTCCCTACTATAAACTAGGGAATTAACTGAGTCATCTGCCTTGGTAACTGTCTTGACAAATCTAGTTTCCCGGTATAGCCTCCTCTCCTGGCCACCAAAGATAGGGATGGTGGCATAGGTCAGGTCCAACTTGATTGATCCACCAATTTTAGTCCCCCAAGATCTTGACAGTAGCATTCCGAAGCGAGCTGGGATTTTAGCTACCACGATGTCTATTACTACACTTTTTGCTGGGATCTGGGCCAAATTGACCACCAAATCCTTGATCATGCCCAGGCACTTAACTCTTTTAGAGTCAAATGAATAAAGTTCTTTGTATGGGCGGGTGATCTGTAGTCCTAGTTGCTCCATGACTGAGAGGGGTAAAAGGTTATGAGAGGCTCCCAAATCTATCATACATTTATGCAGCAAAAGGTCATGTATTACTAAAGACACATAAAAAGGGGGAGTAGCAGCGTCTAACTCCTCGACATGTGGGCCAAATACAACCATAGGTCTTTCTTCTTGAAGGTTCAGACTGTCTGGAATATGTATAACTTCTGGGGGTAGCATGAAGGATGTGACTTGGGACTGATATGCAGGTTGTTTTAACAATTCGGTTAAGGGAACTGGGATTTTTACCTTCTCAAGTTCCTTTTGTAAACTGAAGGTAGAGGAGGACCTATCTACTGACACTTATTTTTGACTCTTTGTCTTTTGAGTCTTTGTTCTGGGGGATAGGTTTGACTTCTTTCATGATTGGCTTGACACTAGGAAGTGTAGTTCCTTGTGAAGATGATGGAATTTGATCAGTAGACTGCAAATATTGGTTAAGAGGCCTCTTACCTTTGTCCGGGGTCCTTTGAGCTGTTGCCTCTTTCTGTACAGGTGCTTCCTCTTGAGGTGTATCCTCCTCCTGATCCTGAGTGCGAGTTCTCTTCCTAGAAGATCTGAGGCCATATCTTCTATTGAACTGAGCTTGCATGAAATTGACGAACTGCTTGCAATAGTCATCAATCTCAGGATCTTCGGTGTCTTCATTAGCTGTCCCTTCTGTGTGTGCATGCATCTCCACTTCGTCACTTCCATGTAGGGGGCATTCCACTTCATCACAGTTTGAGAAAGCAAGGTATGCCTCCTCCATCTCATAAGTGGTGTCTTCGGTACGACCATCTACTTTTCCTTCCAAATAAAGAGGATGAGGTACCTGGTCCTGTTGCTCCTTCCTTTCCCTTTGCAGTATCTGCAAGGGTGGCTTCCTGTATTGAGGATTATAACCTCTGTTTGGAGCATTTTGGAAATTCTTGGAGGGTGAATTCTTGGCCTCCATTTCAAGCTTAACCAACTTACTTGAGAGATTCTTAATCATCTTGTTCATCTCCTCAATCCTGTCGTTTGCTCAATCTCTATCTTGACTTGAGGTGGAGACGTCTTCTTTTTCCCTTCTTCTGGTATCCTGTTCAGGTTTTCCCTTGGATTTACCAGTGGAGGCAAAGTTTGCCTCAAGCTCCAGTGCATCTATCTGGGCATCATCTAGGGTGGCTGGCTTTCTTTCTCTCAGAGAGAAACCGAATTCTAAGTCAAAAGCTGCCACGAAAACAACCTTGGCAGCGGTCTGATGAGGCTTCATATCTGCGGGAAGACTCAGGTACAACTTGTTAAATATCTTAATAAATTCGGCCACCCCTTCATTATGTATTTTCTTGAGTGTATTAAAATCGGTAAGACAATGTCCATGATCTTTATTCTCTCCCCATTTCCTGAGGAAAGTGTCCTCCATCCCTTCCCAAGTGGTGACAGAAAGGTCTCGCAGTGTCTTGAACCATTTTCTGGCTTCACCGTCAAGAGATTGCACAAATAGTCTTAGGACTACGTCGAGATGTTCCACATTAAAATTTTCTGCGAAAGAGCAGAAGACCTCAAGGTGTTTTCGAGCTTCAATCTCATTTTCACCATTGAAACAGGGCAGGATCTTTAGATAGTCCCGTGGCATATCATTTAGCACTTGAGGTAATGCCAGGGGGGCATATTTATTCAACAAGAAGCCTGGAAAATTTTCCATTGGAGGAGGAGGTGGAGGTAATAGAAGGGTTTGATGTGTAAGAGGGGGGGGGGGGGTGGAAGTGTGGTGTGAATGACAATGGGAATGTATTGAACAACAGCTTGGGGTGATGATGAAACATGCGGAGTATTAACAACAGATATTTCAGTGACTTATTTGACTTCTTCAGCCTCTAGAGTGGGATGGAATGAATAACGAGTGGTACCTATTGATTCAACCTCATCCTTAATTTGGATGTTTCCCAGAGGAAGACTATCTGAGTAATAACTGGTTTCTCCCACCGCAGAGTTGGAACCTTGGACTTGAGCTACTTGAGAGGAGGAGGATAGAAAGTCTTCTAAGGAAAATTGTGGGATCTCAGTGTGGATGAATTGTCTTGCCCTCCAATTTCTTCTATGTAGGATTCTCTCTGGGTCAGACACAGAGGGTGTCTTTGGCTGAGACGTATCTGACCTCAGGTGTGGCTTCCGAGGAGCCATGATTGCAAATAGATGTATATGAAAAATGAATGTGGAGTCGCCAAGGTGAGGGATATACAACTCTCAACTCTCCATGCTCACCTAATTGAAGAGTGAATAAGGTTTTTTCCAGGCCAAGGGATTTTAATTTCGCTCAACTTCGTCCCCGGCAACGATGCCAAAAAGATGTTGTTGATCCTAGAGACAGCCTTGAGTTGTGAAAGACCAATGCCTAGGACATATTATACAGTAAGGAGCTTAAGATATAGTTTGAGACATTTTAACAATATGAGGCTCTTTACTACTTCAACTTTTACAAAGAGCTGTAATATAAATGGAACCAGAATATTCTCAGGGTCAGAAAAATAATAGGATGCTACAGAGGCAAGGAGTGATTCCTTAATATAGATGCATCAGACAACTTAAAGACAACTTTCTTTAAGGAGTCCTTAATATAGAGTTCTAAAATGCTTTAAAGAGATTTAAAATTGAATGAAGCTTGCTGCGTAGAAAGTACAGAAAGGATATTAACTACTAATGAGAGGGAATTCCATAAACATATCTGAACATGAGATGGGCTTAAAATGATAAGAATCCATACATGTCAATAGCTTTGAAAGAATAACATCTCACAGTATTTAATATAGAGGAATAATGAGTGAAGTGATAAGTGAGACAACATACCATGCCTGAGCCATATTTAAAGCACCTGACCATCTTAATATAAGTATCAGTATGATAAATTTATACTAAAACTAGTGAGCCACTCGCATTCTAGAACATGATATAAAAGAAGTGGAAGCAGCGAAATGAACATTAAAAAAACATCACATAAGGAAAGGCTACACACTATAAAACGTTAAGACAAGAATCCTCACTTAAAGTAAAACTCCTTCTTGCTAAGACCCAATGGGCTCTTCGCATTTCTATTAAGATTGCAACAAAAAGCATACAATAATTCTTTCACAGCAAAACTCTTTTGAAAATCTGGAACCTGTTTTTCTCTTTTGATCTTGCTTATATAGAGGCCTCAGTACATGAGCGGGAAGATATTTTTGGGAAACATATCTTCCCCTCGCGTGACAGAAATTAGTTTGAGGTCTTTATCAAAATAACCAAAACTTATGATGAGGAATAAAGGCCTCTCATCATTTTCAGTTAGGCACTCGGCCGTTTTGAAGCAAAATATTAAACAACAGTCTGGTAAAAAGTAAAATGCTGGAGCGGAACATAAATTCCACTTGAAACTTAAAAGTAATTAACTGAAGTAAAAAGTACAAAGGCCACTAGGGCCGAATCATGAGTTGATAGTATTACACTGATGAGAAGGGGTTGAGGTAGTTGCTGACACTGGTGGTGGAACATTTGCTAACGAGCTGGTGATCTGGATGGCGAACTGAGTGCACCTTTGCTGGCTATCCACTGAAGGTTCAAGCGTTGCTGCGAATCATTACACCTTGATATAGGCCTCTGTGAGGACGTTGAAACCTTCCTCGGTGGGGAGCTTATGCTTTATCAGATGAAGGAGAATGAATTCTTGGCGGAGGGATGAAAAAATTGTCTCAGCTTTTAACCGAGCGGTTTTATCTGAAAAGACGTCCGTCCGGTCTCTTTCTTCCTGGAGACGTGTTTTATATTCTATTAATGGCCGTAGCATGGAAGAAGTGGTTGGGTCCCAGCAAGATGGAAGTCCAGCTTTTGTAATCTCGGCCCAAACTGCATCGAACCGATCCATGATTGCTTCCACCTGTTGCAGGGCTCTCGAAGCTATAACTCGGGCCGCCACCTTGTTGATGATTTTCTGGCATTCAAATGCCTCCATGAACCGACTTGGTATGCCATGCTTCTCCACCTCATATGATTCCAACTCTTTCAAGAAAGAAATATAGCTTCTGGCGTGCTGGGCTCTGCTAGAAAAGTTGAGGTCTGCCTCCTGAAATTTCTTGTTGAGATAGAGTACAGCGGATTTGGTTTCCCCAATCATTTTCAGGAAACCCCACTGTTTTGTCACCGCCGATATTATCTCTGACCAAATTATCCTTCTCGCATCACTGAGTCTGATATTACCCTTCAAGCAGCTGTTGAGGTCATTGATGGTTTTCTGCTGGTTGGATCTTGGCTTCTTTTCCTTCTCGATCTCCTTCTGCAATGTCTCAATTTTTTTGGTATTCTCAGCCAAGGAGGTTTCTAACTCGGTGATTCTCTGCCTCACGGTGGAAGCCTACTTTTCTAGTACATCATTTGTGGCATTTTCTGTAGTTAGCTGCTCGGACAATGAACTGGTCTCTGATGGAGTGGTAGTTGGCACACAACTGTGTGTGTCCCAAGTCATTTGCAGCTCCGTCAGCTTGCCTTGAAGAATAGTTATTGTCTCTGCCATTTTTTCTTTTTCCACTTTCTCCTTCGCTAGTGAATCGGCCAAGTCTACTTTTTCTTTCTCCGCCTGTGCCAATTCAGCCGTCTGAACATGGTGGGATGCCGGTATGCTGACCTTGCGTTTTAATGATGCAACCTCCTTTTGCAATTGATCTATCACATAGCGCTGCGAGTTGGAGTCTCCAGTTTCCTTTCCTTTGATCAACTCCATGAGGCCACGTCTTTGATTCGCCTGGGTGCGGGAGTTTTCCTGTTCATTTTTTAGGGTCGCCCTCACCTGTTCATGATTAGTCTCCAGCTTCTTCAGTGTGATGGTGAGCCTCATTACCTCATCCTTCAGCATGTCACCAACCACCTGGAACATGTTGCATTTGTCAAGGGCTGGTACTTTGGCCATTTCAATTGCATATTCAAGCACCCTGTAACTAGTGGTACTTGCATTAAGATCCAAGATGGCCTCAGCCATAGACAATACCAGATGTTCTGTGTCCACATTCATGGAAGCTGAAACCCTGGTATGATATTTTTCCACATATCCTTCCAGCGCGGCCTTGTACTTGTCCCTAATCGCTCTGTTTTTATGACTCCTTTCAATTACAATTGGTGAAGCATTATCGCTAATTGCCTGTGAGACCTCAGAATAGTCGGAGGAGGTGATACTATCTCTCAGCACTTTGAGCTCCACTTTTCTTCCGTCCGGTTGGCCGTATGGTACAAATGGCTCAAGCAACTGTTCTTCCCCTATGACCTCAGCCTCGCTTGAGACTGTTTTCTGCTTTTTGCGAAGGGGGGAACTTGTTCCTGAGGGTCCCACTTCTTCTCCCTGGCCTATTTTGGCTTCTCCTTCTTCCCCTGTGGCAGATGAATATGTCTCCATCTACGAAATCAAAGGCCAAGTTTCAATGTTAGCCCTCCAATCTATAAACGGTCTCGACTCATGTGTATAAGGAGTAGACTTGTTCCTCCTTCTTCTGTTAGAGATAATCCCCCGAGGATCATAGGCACAAGTCTTCCACTGTCTTAATTCCATGCCTTACAACAAATTCTCAACAACCAAAGGGCATGTCTTGAATTTACAATAAACGGGCCAATAGTGATAGGGAGTTTCAGGATGAAGCCCTTCTTAGCTGGGACAAAGTGGAGTTGGTCAGATTTGAGAGTCTGTCAAATATACTCCAGAGTGTAAACTCGTCGAGTAGGGAACACATGAAACTGGTAAGGGGGGGCCTCGACTCCATAGACCCGAATTTCAGTATAATTGTCAAATAGATACCAATCCCCAGTGCTCTAGGTTTTACTATCTTGTAGCCAACTCTTCATTTCAGGAAAAAATCTGGGCGAGGGAGAGTCATGGATGATAATGTAGACAATAGGCATGAACTCATTTAGAAACCTGGAATAAACCATCCCATTTGGTAATTGGTGCACTGCAAAGTTCCAGTCAAAGACTGGTCAGGGTTGAGAGTTTACCTCATATACCCTATCTAAACCCAAACCCTCGAACTTATCAGCATGCTGATATAAGAAGAGGTAGAAGACCATCGAGCAAAAGAGAAAGTGACCAGTTTCTGAAAGCTCTTGGAACTGGGTCTGAATGTTAGCAGCCAAGAAGCCAGGGATATCCAAAACTACCCCCTTTTGAGACATTAACCACAAGAAATAAACACACGCCATGGAAACTTCCCCTAAACCGCATACACCTAGAAGACCTGCGATGAGGGCTAGGATGGGATGCACTTCTTCTTTGAATAGACTCAATGGGAAAGGCTCTACAGAAGGAAGGGATGTAGCCTGGTTTCTTGTTATAGAGGAAATGAAGTCTTCTTGCTACTCCCATGGCAATTTAGTGAACTGGGAGGTTAAAGTTATTTCATTGAAACTGGTATAGATGGCGCTGGTGGGAAAGTGGAGGGCTTGCCTGATGATGTCGGGAGAAAGAGAGAAAATCTTATTCCCCTGAGCCGAGGTAAACGTGCCTCGATGCTCATCGTAGGCATCCCTGAGCCAGCAAATAAAATCGACCACCGGGTAGACTGGGGGGGTAATCTGATGATATAAACTTGATACGACCACCCGATATCGATCCCTATTCTCGACATGTCGCCTAAAAATCTTGGGTTTTATACTGCTGATGGGAAAAGGGTATTGGGGATCGCATATTTCGGCTTGTAGGTCAATGAAGGGCTCGAACCTGGGAGGGTTTCTGGTTTCACGGACCTGAGGAGTTTCTGGTTCAGTTTTCTTGGGTGTGCCCCTTCCCATGACTGACATACAAAAATTTTAAAAATGAAAGGAAAGCAAAGGGAATATGAGGGACGGAGTACATGTACAGTATGAATTTTCTCGGGAAAATGACGTGGGGGTACTGACAGTGACTGGGTAGACCTGACACTAGCTCCCACTTAGTTTATACCGTAGCTGGAATACTTGTAAATTTTACTGCAGTAAAATACGGGAGGTCCGTTATCTAATACTGAAAGTTCTGAGGTAAAAGGCGGAGAGGTGAAATAAGTGAGGTAAGTGTTGTAAGGACACTGATAGTGGAGCACGTGGCGTATAGGGATTGGGTGTCAGCTGGAAGCAGGTGAACACCGCATGTCAGGTTTAATACTGGTACGGGCCTCGATACCAGCTCACCTAGAAACTTACCTTACCTTTCTACTGCATAAGCCATCCGGTTCTTGAAAAATATTCTTCGTAATACTAGTTAAATACACAACATACAGACCTCTAGGGCCCGTGCTTCACTCTGCCACATCTCGCTTACCCGTACTTTTCTCTGCCACATCACGCTTACCTTGGGTCTGCCCGGTGCTATGTCACCACAACTCTGCAGGGGTATGGGTCTCGTCCCCCTTGCACTCCTGGACCCCCTCTGAATTTCCCATATGGGGAGTTCCCTCACGTGCATATTATGGAAGCGGCAAGCCATTTTAATAATATCGTCTTGCGTCCTTTACCTTTTTACTTTATATTTGTACCATTTCCAAACGTATGCTTTGTTTTTAGGCACGAGACTTGCTTTATCATCATTTCCTTTCAACCATTCTTTTAATGTTTCACCACCCGTCATGCATTTGATATATGACTACTCAAGGGTTGCCTTAAAAATTCACTGATGTTAACTAATGATCAACAATAGCCATGGATGGTGTCAACCCATATTCCCTCGAAAACACTAACTATTCTATTTGGCATGTAGTAGTGATCAATAACAATACACCCCATGGTTTTCCATGAAGAATGAACATCTTATATTGGCTCTAATAGTCTTTGGTAAAAGACAAGTGAAGAATATGGATGTCTACTTACAACCATTGGTAGATGAATTAAATGAATTATGGGAAGGGATAAATGTGTATGATGTATCAAGACCCATCACAACAAAGAGGAGTTTTATGTTGTATGGCATATGTTCTTACACCATACATGATTATCTAGGCTTAGGAGTTTGATTTGGTAAATTACATTTTTATTGATTTGTTTATATACGTAACAATATTGTTTCATATGTTAATTTAATTTATTGCAGTTGTTCTAATCTTCATGATCACTAATGTGCCCTGTATATAATAATTTTGCAGATCTTGTAACAAAAGGGTATGATGGATGTAAATGTTGGGGGCCTTCTATGAAGGATAGGTGGTCTAACCACCTACAAAAGGCAGTGTATGACTGCTACAGGGTATTCCTCCCAAATGAACACCCTTACAGAAAAGAAACATTCGATTTCAATGGTAAACTAAAGAGAACCCAAAGAACCGCAATAATGACACCAGATGAATGGATTAGAGCATATGAGAGAGAGAAGGAGAAGGAGTTTACAAAAATTTTTAATTCAAATGGGGTGCCTATGTTTGATGATCCATAATTCTCTGACACCTATGTTGAGAAATTTCCCATTGGGATGAAAAGGAAATATGTCTTTTATGGGCTCTCATATTGAGAGCATCTTAATATTTCCCTCTTACTAGATCCCATGCATATATTTAAAAATGTTTCATCTTCTTTATGGAGGCACATATCATCAAAAGAAAGTGACACATTGGTTGTTAGGAGAGATCTTATTTCTTCAAAAACTAAAAAGAAACATTGACCAAGACAAGATACTAGAGGAGAGGTTGATCCCTCTTGGTCTTTCAAAGAAGGTGATGTCCCATCGATTTTAAAGAAATATAATATTTCTTTGGAAAAGGAAGTTATAATGGGTGTGATGGTGCCTTATTTATATGGATCTTCAATATGATGATGTTTCACTGTGGAAGACCATTTTTCGGGGTTGAAATCACATGGGAATTTGAACCTTCTAAGAGTACGTATGTCAAAAATATGATTTTATTTTTTGTTATTATTTTTATGCAATGGGATATTTTATAATAAATTTTTTATAATGTACTATTTACTTTGTAGTGTCATTATCCTCTGCTCGTCTGTGGGTGTGTGAACCATGAATTCCCCCAAGACCTACGATGCACTATATCTAAATTATCTGCATTTATACAGTGGATCACATCAAAGGAAATTCATATGGCTAGCATTCCATGATGGCTCCAAGAGATAGCTGAAGTTGTTTGTATGTTTGAGAAGGAACTACCAATGAGTTTCATGGACTTGTAGGTTCATCCTCTAATTCACCTAGTAGATGAGGTTGAATTAGTTGGGGTGGTTTCTTGTCGTTAGATGTTATTCTTAGAAAGGTACATGAATAAATTGAAAGGTTTTGTTCGACAAAGGAAAACACTCGAGGGGTCTATGGCAGAGGGGTATATACCGTATGAGTCTTTCTATTATGCCAGTGAGTACATCAAGTAGATCGAAAACACACCAAGTGCGGTGATTTGGGACGGCGAAAGGGATGAAGACAAAAGAGAAGGGAAGATTCTCCAAACGAATGGAAGGATGCACACGATAAAGAGTATGTGACTTATCATTTGTCAAATTTCTACACCGTAACTATTTACACTAAACTTCATATTAATGAATATTTTGATCTCATATGTACTATATATGTTGGTTTGATTTCATCGTCAAATGTAGAAACTGAAGCCATCAATAAATTCATTTTTTACAATATGGAAGCGACACAACTGTGGGTCGCATTGTACGAGCAGAAGAGGAGGAAATAAGACAATGATAAGAAAGAATTCAAATGGTTGAATGGTAGAGTGTGCCTTATCCTAATCATTTAAAAGAAAATATGCCAATGACATGCCCTAATAGTTGAGTTTCCGATCAAGTCAGAGAGAAATACGATGCATCTTGTCGTTATTCGGGTGTTGCAGAGGATGCGATAAACATAGGGATTGGGTGAAATAACTCGGTAATAATATCTTTCTGTACATTTTTAACTTCATAATGCACCTTTGAATTGTAACATCTATATTTTATATTTTTAACTATGTTCGGGTTATTAGACAAATGATTCTATGATTTTTTCACTTTTTTATTGGTGCATTTGTTCTCATCTATGTTGGCACATGGACATCATTTTTTCACGGAGGATGTCGATGATTGATTCATGACACAAGATTGTGGAGTGGAAGTAATGTTTGACCAATCTAGTGGTGCTAGCCACTGCGATCAAAACCTAATACAAGGGACGTTAGGTTATGTCAGAAATATACAAGAGATCATTCAAGTGGACTTCTCTTCTTTCTAATTTGTTATTTTTAGGTGCAAGTGGTGGGATACCTTTGATTGGAATAATGTAAAGGAAGATCACGATAGTGGTCTGATATCTCCAAACACCTCAACCAAGTGTTTTTTTACCCCGATGTGTTGGAGAGGGATTGGTGGTTCATATTTAGACACAACCCTAGATCAAAACATATTTTTGAGAAGAACAATGTTATCATGCCAAACTAGGAAGATAATCAGGGTGATCACAACGAAGAGTGATATGTACTTGTGTTATTTCATCCTTTATACTATTGTTGTATGTTTTTTTTTTCTTTATTTCACTAATTATATTGCTTTTTATTCGACTTGTTGGCATTTTATATAATTGATAAGATTCACAAACGTTTTAACATGTTTTTTTTTGCAGTGGAAACATTTTTACACCTAAAGCTAAGTATTTCCAATTGTGTAATTTATAATTTAAAATTAAAATTTTAACATATATTTTTAATATGGTTAATCTAATTTACAATAGACTTATTTTTTCAATGTTTAAATCTAATTTACGATAGACTTCTTCTATAGGCTTTGGATAGACATTAGGATGGATAAGAAGATTGTAACTCTATGCATGAGTTATCAAATTATAATTATATTTTATTAAGATATCAATCTAAATATACTCATTTCTCAAATGACATTGTGAGTATCAATCTAATTAAATAACTCACAAAGTTATAACAAATGGATAAAAAGTGATAAAATAATTCGCAAATTGATAGAAAATAACTTACATGTTTTATCTTCAGGTTTATTTCAAAATCAATATAAATCATGTAGTGATAAATCTATGAAGACTTTAACAATGAAAGCATTGTGTATTAATATGTAAGATTAAATTCTTGACATGAGAAGTAAAGTCATGTTTACTATATTTAAATTCCAGTTCTTGCAAAATTATGTATACTAAAAGGATGTCTTATGCTTGTATAAAATGTTGATTACATATTTTTATGGTCAATAAGAGAAACAAATGGGCTTACATTGATGCATTTTAATTTTTTTCATCATGGATAATGGAAGAGTTTTGACTTTTCTTTTCATTGGTAATTATAAATAAAAGTTGAATTAGATAAATGTCTTTCAGATTAATCACATCATTAGGATTTGGTTGACATTTCGAACCATCTAATGTGGTTCATCCTCAGGACAAGATGAAGAAGGAAATCGATCTCATTGAATAAACAGTAAGGATGCGCCATTGCCCGGTGATAGTTGTTCAAACTAGACGTTATTTAGTTAATTAGTTCATTAGCTAAATATTTAAAAAGTTTTTAAAATTATTTTAAATATTATTTATTATTTTAAAATATTATATGGAGGGGGGAAGGGGTAACAAATAATATAATGATTTAGCAAAATTGATTAAATTATAAAATTAATAAGGATAAGGGTTAAATACTGGTGTAGGGAATAAAATTAATAAAAAGGAGGGGTTAATGAATAATAAAAATAATATATCAAAAGGAAATAAGGTGAAGGGAGTAAATACTAGTATAGGGGATAATATTAAAATATTGAATTTATTAAGAGAAATTAATAAAAAGGGGGTTAATGAATAATATAGAATTATAAAATTAATAAGGAGAAGGGGGATATTAAAATATTGAAGTAAGGGGGGCTTTATGAATAATACATAATAATTCTAAAATATTAAATAATATAGAATCATTATATTATATAATAATTTAAAATAATAAATAATATTTAAAATAATTTCAAAAACTTTTTTAAATATAAAACTAATTAACTAAATAACGGCTAGTTTGAACAACTATCACTGGACAATGGCACATCCTTACTATTTATTCAATGAGATCGGTTTCCTTCTTCACCTTGTCCTGAGGATGAACCACATTAGATGGTTCGAAACGTCGACCAAATCTTAATGATGTGATTAATGCGAAAGACATTTATTTACATTATGGATCACAAAAGTCTTAGATCTAACAAAAGTTGAAATTATAAATATTTTATGGCTAAGAATTAAATGATAAATAATGTGATGGTGATTAAGAGACATTTGTTTGACTTTCTAATAGACTTGGTGATGAATTTTCTAGCTAAGAGAAATGTGAAAACATGATTTTTAGTGACTCTTATGATAAGTATGTGGAAAAAACAATATTTCAGTTCATTAAGAAATAATCAAATAAAAGTTAAATATAATATATTATGATTTTTGTATTATTTAACTCATATTTATTATTAAAAAAAGATAAATTTAAACCAGTACAATAGTAAATAAAGAACCAAAATAACACCAAAATGTTATATCTTTATTACTAGAAAAAGGTTCACTTGTCTCTTCAAGGGAGAAATTCCAATACAGAAAATCACCAGGTACAAGTAACTTTACAAGCCTTATTTTAAATTTTTTGATCCTCATCTTCAGGGAGAGAAATTTCTAATTTTAATCAGTAAGAGTTGTTGTACATATTAAATTTAAATTGCTTGAAAATTTCATAACTTTAGTGATAAATTAAAATTTATTAAAAAAAATATATTTTTTAAGTTATACTATATCTAAATTAATTATAGACAGTTATGACTAAAGTTTTTTAAATTTAACAATAGATTGAATTTTATAAACCACTATAGATCCATCTTAACAATGAATCTACCAAGAGCCGAGAGGGATCAAATGTCGTTATATGAAAATATCTTTTTAGAATGTAAAACTTGAAAAAAGATGTACATATCAAAGTATTTATTTACTTTTAATGATTGATAAAGTTTCTATCTCTATATATAGATTGAACATAGTGTAATTTTCCATTGGTTAAATTGTATTTTTGAATAATTTTATTATTATTAATATTTTATATTAAAAATTGAATGAGTTACACATTTTGTTTTATTAAGAAATAACTATATTATTTTACCTTTAATTATTTTTTCCTTGTGAGTATTGATATATTCTACTAACTATGTTAGAATGAATATGAATGAACTATCTAGGCAATAGAAAAATGTTTATCGTAATTTTACAATCATAGTTTCAATCATACTAAACTTTGTAATTAATGGTTTTGCATTTTTTTTTTGAAGTAAATTGTTTTTCATGCAATTTCGTATATAAAATGTTGATATAAGTTCACGAATACATAATCTATAATAAATATTATCTCATAAAAATAAACTTCCTGATGATAACCATATAATAAACATAAATATCATATAAGATACACATTCAAATTCACTACCATCATCTAATTATATATACCTCTAACACATATAAATGTAATTATCTCTAGCACAAAATATAATAATCTAACAAGACATCATTATCGTGATCACATCTAAAAAAAAACAAGAATTTTAATCTAACATCATCACCAAACACATCCTCAAATTAATATGCATCTCATATCAAATAACTGCCATCACATACACATCTATTTGCAAGCACATTAAATGAACATATCTAACATGACCTAATAATATACATATCAACACCAACATATAAATCATATAAATTAAGTACATAAACATGAACAAAAAAATGCACCTCCACACACACACACAAGTCAAATAACTAAATCAAATCAAATAACTGTTATCAAATATCTAATCCTACAGACATAGTAGTGGAAACTTAGTCTGCAACAGAAGACTATATGGTCAAGTACACACACACAAACAAGTAAAATAACTGCTATCAAATATCTAATCCAATAGAGGTAGTAGTGGAAACTTGATATGCAAAAGAAAACTATATGGTCAAGTATTGCCTCAACTGTCGAACTATGATTAGGTGGAGGAGAAGGTGTCTGGTATGCGCTCTTAGGAGAAACATGAGGCGCCTCTTCTAGCTTTGGGATGTGATCATCAGATGAATGATGAGGTGTACTACCAGCAAGATCATTGACACCCTGACCATGATCCAATGGGGTAGTACTACCATAAGGATCACTAACACCTTGACCATGATCTAATGGAGTAGTACTACTAGAAGCATGATCACCACCCTCATCATCATGATCTAACAAGGTAGCATTGTGTGAAGACTTGTGACATATTTGGTGTTGCATGCCTTGGATCCCTCCTCGCTGTTAGTAGCCTGCTAGGTCTAGTAATATGACACATAAGACTCATCATATCGCACGACCAATCCCTCAATGGATCCACGAACCTAGGATATGTGCTAATGTATCAAGCCCTCGTAGGGAAGACTCCTTCATCAACCAAAACTCTAGACAATCGGTTGTTGTAGTCCATCCTAAATCTTAGACTAGCCCTACGGGCCTGGATTCCGACGCCCCTCTGCATCTGAGGATGTGCCTCACCCTCTTGGGCCTCATTCATCTCCTCATTTGCTCCCTCTGGTGGGGCAGGAGGCATTTCCCCAAGGAATGTGTTGATGTCTACAAAATATATAGTACATAACAATAGTTAGACAATTTCATTAAACAATTTAATAAAACAAGTTAAAGAACATTGTAGAAATGTAAAATTTATTCTAATTAATTAAGATAATAAAATGAAACTAGATTAATTTAAAGAAAACACTAATATTTTACCTCTATCATCTGTAGGCTCATCCAGTGTGAAGAGGATGTTGGGACACTACCTCTAACCCATACCTGCGTACGAAAATGACAACAAGATAAACACATGATCTTCACTAACTAGTGTCGCTAGTGCCTGGGTGAAAATCTTGGCCGGATACTGCAACAGACCCCTCTTGGGCATCATCTGGCCCCACATGCACATCTACACCTCAATCATCGACCTAGGATGACAACGGTCAAATATAGGCCTCGTCTCTAGAAACCTCTCAAAAACTAAACAAAAAAGTTGTGAAGCGAAAGAGAAGTTCTTCCTCCCATGTATCATCACACATCTATCTAAATCCCTACAAAAATGCCTAAAAAAATGGTAGACCACCTGATACATCACGGTTCCTACATAAAAGAATCAACCTAAAACAAAAGGGGGAAACTAATATGCTGGCTATCACTAGTATAGTATCCAATGGTGGTTACTAATAATGAGAGGCACCTAACCTCCTGTGCAACAAAATTAACAATTTGTAGTTGTCTGCCACACTCCTGAAAATCTGTTGGACGGAATACATGACCCCCAAAATATCCTTTTGAGTAGACAAGCTGACTCTCTACTGCAACCCCATGGGCGACATCAAAGAACTCGAGAAAATCCTCCCCTCCTGGATAGGCTAGTGATAAAATATATATCCTCCTAATATGGCCTATACCACATGTTAGGATCGACATGGAAAGACTATTTGTGGGAATCCCACTGACGGATCAGTTGTGCCAGCAATCCAGAGTGCACCTTCAGGGATGTAGCCTCCTCATAGCACGTAAGGAGGCCTACATTCATAAAGAGCGCTCGGGTCGCTGTGTTAATAGAGTGAGGATATAAATACTTCTCCCTCTCTCGTGCCTCCCATGGTCGGATCATATTGTATTGATCTGCCATTTTCTCCTGCTTCTTCTATTTCTCCCTTTGTTGACGTCTATGCTACACGATTGAAATATAAAATACATCAGCCTCATACATAAAACATAATTTTTTTTTATTAAATGGAAAATGTACTGATAAATATGGACACATAACTTTCAATTAAAAAAAAAAAATTGTCCTCCATGCGCCCAAAAAACAGTAATGCACTTGATTCGGTGTGCTACCATACATCAGTGTGTTCATACATGCAACACACCACTTTTGGTCCGCATAAATACGTTTTCAACACGATGTGTCGAAAACCTTACACATTGGTGCGTATGTATAACCTTTTCGCATCAGTGCAAAATGTTTAGGTTACAAAACACACCAAGCTATATTTTTTAATATCATGTTTGCAATGCATTTGGTAAATATAAACACAACAAGAGTAACTTAAAAATGTATGCACCAACATACAATTTATATATTTTCCCAATGTGTTTTAATTTAAAAGGCACACCGACAACACCACCGTGCATTAGGTTCATGCATCGAATAACAGTGCATCCTGTAAATTTAGAGGATGCACTGCTATTGGTGCAAGCTGAACCTATTGAATGCACCGCTCAGAGAAAAAAATAAAATAAAAATAAAATAAAATAAAATTTCAAAAACAATGGATTTTTGGAGCTATTTTACAATTATAATCCGCAAAAAAATTAAATTAGAGATAAACATAGATATTACTTGGATATTTCGTCGTCGTAGAGGCATAATTAACACGTAAATGAGAAAAACAAATTTCACCACCATCTGAGAAAATTGGAAAGCCACGCATTGAGCACGGTACAAAAGGATGGTGAGCAAGATAAGCATCAACTTCAGGGCGCTTGCGTGAGACAAAAGTGGCGCCAGTGCTTCAGAGCTCTATAACACTATAAATCGTAAAAATTAAATTTACGACTGGTAAGTTTTTTTTTAAATTTAACCTTGCTTTGGTGCATTATTACAACAACATTAGTGCGCCCTATCTCTACGAGAACTTTTTTTTTTAATTAAAAACCCTCTAGTGGTGCTCTTGTTAAGATGCAGCAGGGCATTTCAATACGTGAACCACAATGGTGCTTTGTGGAAATATAACATCACATTATTTTAAAATTAAAAACCCCCCCTAGCGGTGCTATTTATAGGATGTGCTGGGGCGTTTTGATACATGAACAACACCAATGCTTCATGGGAATATAACACCATTTTAAAACAAATTAAAAACCCTATAGTGGTGCTCTTTATAAGATGCATTGAGGCGTTCTAATACATTAACCGCACCGGTTCGTGGGAATATAACACCGCATTTTTTTTTTTATTTAAATTAAAAACCCAAAATCAGTGCTCTTTTTAAGTACACACCGAGGTGTTTAAATACAAGAACAACACCAATGCTTCTAGTGGATATAACATCGATACGTTGAAAAGAATTTTAGGACCGCCATTTGTTAAATTTAACCTTGTTTTGGTGTTATCAATAGTGTATGCATCAGGGTGTCGTCACAAGATAACACTGCTTTGGGAAAAATGAATTTTACGACCTACATTTTTGTAAATTTAAGCTTTTTTCAGGTGGATTGATTAATATACACACGAGTGAATTTGTTTATTTAGTGCGCCATTTTTTTTTTAAAGTAAATGTGTCATGGTGCACCATGTTTTATTAGGCACCAACGCTTATATGTATAATAAAGTACTATTGCATTTGCATATTATAGACACACCATTGAAAAAACATCTACCCGCCGACCTGCACTAGTGACCTCTACTACAAATAGATTTTTGAGCTATTTTTATAGGGGCTTCTGCAAAAACCTTTGCTATAAGGTATTTTCCTTGTAGTGTACAGGGTCGATTTTTGAATTGGTTATCATTTTACCGACATCAAATCTCCAGGGCACGATTCAATAAATATTTATTTTAATTGGTAGGTATTTCTTTTAACTGTCCAGTCTTGGTTTGTAGCGTTTGGTACCCAGGAAATTTCTCAATTTGGTTTTGGCATAAATCGTTTCCTTTACAGTCTAAAAGAATTTTTCCCTTTTTAGGTTAGTCACATCTCTGGTCTTTTCCTCTTCGGTCTTAGTATTTGGTTTGTGGCTGACACCAACATCTAATTTGTGATATTGTGCCGAAGGTTTCTCAGTATACATTGTCTCCGTTGTGGGTTTGTTAGCGTTATCTCTTTGTGTTTTGTTTGTTCGAATTGTTGTCTATGATACCACGGTTGTGTTTGATATTGTTTGTCCCATGGATAATATTGTGGATAATCGGGGACAATGTGCTCTTTCGCTTATCAAAGGTCAAATACTAAGTATTCCTTAGGTTGTCAGTCTTGTCTTAGTCATTTTTAGGTCTCTGTGAAATATTTTGTATTCTCTGCAACTATGCCCCCTCAACATAGGATAGCAAGTCAGAGAGATGGTGCAAGTACTTCAACTCCTCAACGTAGGAGTATTTTTGGTTGGAATTCGGTGGCCACATATTTTGACTCGGTTCATATGGAGGTAAAAAAATAAATTATTCTCCTAGAATCTAGGGAGTTAGGGACTTCGGGGATCGTCCCTACTTCTCATATTCTAAGGTGAGTGCTGAGAATCTCAAATCTGGGAAATTCAAAAAGAGGAAGTTACATTTTCTACATTTTATGGCTATGCGTCAACTTATAGATATCCTCATCCATTTGGTTCTTCATGATAAACAAGTGGAAAAATATAAGATTTTTTCAGGGCAAGAGGACATTACGAGGTTTATCATAAATGTCTGCTTTTGCTTGGATGATGTTGTTTCACGTCTGCGTAGGATGGAGAAATATGTCCTCTCAGATTCAGATTTTGAAGAGACAATATGTATCCATCTTGATTTCAATGATACACCAGCTTGTACTTCTCCACCCTCTCATACTTCTTCTTTGTCACTAGTCATCATATCAAACTGAAATGAATTTTATATGCTGAATATTGTCTATGGTTTTTTGAAGGTATTGCCAATGCTTCTTGGGTATCTTCGAATTATCTTTTTTGGGATGACAAGTGTTGTTGTTTTTTTTTTTTTTTTTTTTTCTCTGTAAAGTTTTGGCGTTGGTGGAAAATCCCAAGGTCTCTTAGAGAGAAATATGCACAATGTGATATTTGTTGGCATCGTTGGTTTTAATGAATGTCTCTTGGTGTAAGAGTGTGGTCACCTTGGTGATTTAATCTCCTTCTCTCTTGGAGTTGCAATATGCTCTAAGTGGTTTCAGTAGGTGTACCTGGTTTTAATGAAGAATCTTGGTGTCAGAGTGTGGTGATTCTTATCTTAGTTGCCTGACCTTCTGATGGTGTTACTACATAGGTGGTCTTTTGGAAGCATTTGGTTCCTCTAACAATTATCTATGTTGTATGTTTTTTCTGGGTTTTTATTGGAGGTGTGTTTTTAATGGGATGTAATTTCTCAAGTTTATCTTGAACATTTTAGTTTTGTAGATGAATAACAGATTCAAATGACATATGTAAAATGATGTATCTCTTTGGTTTCTAGTTCAGTAGATTGACACACTTAGTTTACTCATCCGATTGAAGACTTGAGCTCCTAAATCAATCAATATCAGATCTTACAGACTCTTTGTTACCCCTATAAATTTCTTCTTTATTGATAGAAAATTTTGCATCGCCTTACAAAAAAGCAAGTAAATAAAAAATATATTAAAACATAAAAATAAAAATAAAAATACCACAAGTAAAAATAAAAGTAAATTAGATAATTTTAAAAAACTCAAAATGAAAAAAACACAAACAAACTTAAATACATTAAAAATAAAAATAAAAGACATAAAGAATAATTAAAAAACATTAAAATAAATTAAAAAATATATAAAATATATTATTTTATTTATTTTTAATTTAATGTTGTTTTAATGCTATTTTAATTTTTTTTAATGTTAATAATAAAAAAGCATTAAAATAAATAAATATATTTTATTTATTAATTTATTAATTTTAATGTTATTTTAATGTTGTCCACAAGGTCTTGGATAGATGGTGATCAGGTGTATTGTTAAGGCACTTCTTGATGTGAAGTCACTAGTTTAATTCCATGCCCGATCGAGGTGATATATTGGACATGAGGAAGATGTAGTCCTCCTACCAAACTTTTAAAATAAATTGTTGTTTTAATGCTATTTTTATTGTGTTTAATGTTTGTATTTTTATTTTATTTTATTTTTAATGTTTTACCACAGGGGCGGGGTGGCTACCTCACTAAAAATGGTTTTATTTTATATTTTTTTAATATATATATATATATATGTGTGTGTGTGTGTTTTTTTTTAATTTCGTTTCTTTTTCTTTTTCTTTGTGGAATGGTATGCTTAATCTTTTTGATATGTTTTCACTTTTTTTCTTCTTATTAATTTGGATTTATTTGTTTTTTGTTTGTCAAGTGGTCTGAGTTCACCAGAGATTATATCAAACTTGACCTGTGGCTTGAGAAACCGCGACCCAGGGGCATCTAAGCCATCAAAATCACCCGGTGATCGCAACCAGACTGGGCCACACCAACACTAAGCAAAATGGGTTTAACTTGTCTCCTCCCCCTAGCATGGGCGCAACAACCTCCACGAGGTTTGATCCGGGGTTGCCCTTCTGAAAAGGCCCATCCTCAACCGATTGTGCTAGTGGGACTTGACTTAGTAATTTGGATTTTAACATGCTTATAATGTTTTAATTTTTTACTTATTTATTTTTTGTCCCTTTTTGCTAAATATTTATTTTTCCCAATGTTTGTTTTTTTTTTTTTGTTTTTTTTTTCCTTTTTGTTTTAAATTATTTTTTGTTTTGATTTAACATGTCATTTATAGCAAAATGTCCGAAATATGTATTTTTTTTTGGCAAGGTTGGCAGGCCCTACATCTTCATCTTGTCCAATGTATCACCTTAATCAGGGCAGAGAATTGAACGAGTGACTTCACATCAAAGAGTGCCTTAAAAAAACACTTGATTACCGTCTATCCAAGACCCCATGAACATGTATTTTTTTAATTATATCTATATGCAAAATGTGTATTTTTTTCAAGTGTTTAAAATTAATATTTCTTACTAGCAATTATTTTATGTATATTGAAATATTAATTTACAATAAATAAATATATAAAAAAATCCTAACTTCAAAATATTAATTTTATTATTTATTTTAAACTTTGCAAAAAAAAAAGAAAATCATTATTAAAAAATATTGCAAAAAAAAAACAAAAAACACAAGCTTGAAAAACCCTTAAAAAACATATATCTTAGGGCGGAAAACAATAAGATGAATAAGACAACTTGAAAATTGGTTAAGTAACCAACATTTAAAAATAAAATGTGCATACTTAGGACATAAGAAAATTTAAAGTGTCAAAAATATCCCCTCGAAAAAAAAGGTTGATGTTGCATCAACACTTTTCGAAATTCACATGACGATCACCAACAAAATAAATAAATTATCCATACTTAATATATCCGAAAATTTAAGTTGTCAAAAATAAACTAAAAAAAGGGGTTGATGCTGCATTAACAGTTTCAATATTGACATGAAAATTCTCAACATTTAAAAAAAATTATACATACTTAATACATAAGAAAATTTAAAGTGTCAAAAATAAGCCGCTCAAAAAAGGAGTTGGTGTTGCATCAACAATTTTCGAAATTGGCATTAAAATCACTAACATTTCGAAAAATTTGTACATAGTTAATACATAAGAAAATTTAAAGTGTAAAAAATATGCTCCAAAAAAATGTTGATTTTGCATCAACGCTTTTCAAGATTAGATGATTTTTTGCAACCTTTAAAAAAATGAGAAATCGATACAGTTCCTGTTTGGTTGGTAATTGTGTTTAGTCAACATTACCTAAAAGTGTTAGCTATAATCCAACACAAAAAATATATTAGAGAGTCAATCAACTACCTAGACAAAAATGAATTAATAGAGTGAGAGTTATTTCACTTAGTTTCATTATCATGGAAGTTGTCATGAGCTTGCATTCCAGCAATCCAAGCCTCTACATGATTTTGATAACAAATTTCCCTTGCTCAAGGGAGACTTTATCATACTTATAACCCGAGATCCTTCATATACAGTTTAGTAGCCAACTCCATCTTTCATTGAAGAACCAGGTCTTCAAAACTTTGATAGATATGCATCAAATATTTTGATGAGCCAATTGATAGACTTTATCAATTGAGCAACGAAGCTTTACCAAGGTCCACATCATGCAGATGTTCATGGATACATAAAATACATAATATTAGATCTCATCAAGGATTCTATTAAGCTTCATATTCTCAATCCTGGGTAGAATCAAGGTTCTTTAACCAACTCCCTTTGCTCTTGTTAGAGATGGGTCATGAGCAAATAAGAGAGGTTATATTCAACAACATTCTTCAGAAAGCTTCTGCATATTATGGATCAATCTCTCCTTGGTGATCTTTGTTGGACATTCAGTTCTCGAGACTTAGCACTTGTGGAAGCCTTCTTTGGTTAATATAATCTTTGCCTTGATGTATCGTTGAAAGATCTCTCTAAGAAATATTTGGTTGGGTTTTCCCCCTTGTGGTGTTTTTCCATGGTCTTTGACCTAATTCTGACATATCTTGTTATTGTACATTGTGATCTCTTCTTTCTTCTTACTGTTCATTTGATTTCTGAAGTGTAATTACTTGATGAAGTGAATTTATTGTAAAGAAGACCTAATGCATTCACAAGTAATTCCCAGTAGTTCAAAAATTCTCTTTCACATGGTTTTTCAACACCCTCAACTCCTCCAACAGATGATGTAGGTAACAATATTTATGATGTTGGAAAAATGAAATGGGGGAGAGTCAATATCTCTATTAATTTTTATTTTTTTTACTTTACAGAGCATTAATTAACATTATAGATGAAACATAAATCAATAGTAAACAACACCATTCAACAATGTGTAAACATCAATATAGTAAATAACAAAGAGTTTTAGGTGGAAACCCCTCCGGTATAAAAACCACCAAACTCTTCTTAATATTTGTCTTCAAATATTTACATCAAGTTTTCAGCTCCAACTGAAGGAGGCTCCAACCTGAAGGGTGCTCCAATGCCTTGATTTACTAACTGCAACTGGGAGGACGCTCCAACGTGTTGGTTTACAGGATCCAACTCGAAGGATGCTTCAACACCCTACTTATCAGTTGCAATTGGACAGACGCTCCAACGTAGGCTCCAACCTGTCCTAGCATCACCATGTCGTCCTGATTAGCTAGCGGACCACGTTTCACAATTTTCACACTGGATCCACCCGTTCTTAGCAACAACACACACATGTTGGAAAAGTAACTAGGTTCGGTCTTCATTATTATCTTTGTACTTGTATTATGTAAAAGAAGAAAAATAATTTTTATTTAAGCGTGGGTTTCATGCTCAAGTCTAGGATAACCAGGTTCTTCATGCTTTTAGGGATTTGTTGAGTCAATTATTTGAAATTAAGTCAAAGTCAATTTTGACTCTTTGTAAAGAAAAAAGGAAGAATTTTTGTTGAAGTAAAAAGGAGTCAAACTGTCCTCTAGAAGACCAAGCCTCCTTCCCAAAAGACATGACCTTTCACACAGACAAACAACTATATATTGGTGTGAATCATCTTTCAAAAGGAAAGTAGCTCATTATTCATATGTAACGAGTTCTGAGGTAAAAACAAGTGTGAAGTTTCCTAAGGATAAGAGCAGAGTTTCTTGGAACATATTCTGTGGTAGAAATATGAAAATTTATGAGGATAACCTTGTGAAGAGTACGGATATCTTTGACTTCAAGTCTGTAATCAACTCAGGTTACTGGGATATAATTTTTGTGGACTGTTTGGGCTTCTTATGGTGAACTATGACTACATTTCTGTGACATGCCAGTGATAATAATGATGAAGTTCTATTTGATGAAACAAGCCTTGATGATGTAGCATGTGGAGGGCTGACTTAGATTTCTACGACAATTATTGGTCTTGGTCTTCGAGGTCTCATTTTTTATCTGATTCTATAAGAAGGAGATAGTTCAGGTTTTTACCCAAGTTGTGGGGTTTTGCCCCAGCGTAAAGCCTTTATCTTGTGTCTATTGTCACTTGTGATCTTCATATTTATATTGGTAATTGTTTGATGAAGAAAATTAACACAAATAAATTAATAAGAAGCTGACAAAGTTCACAAATAATTATCAAGCTAAGGAAAATCATCATATATCTACATCTACTTTGATTTTCCAACAATACAAACTCTGCTCAACAATCAAATCTGCTTCTAGCTCAAAATGTCCTTAGCTTTTCTATATCAATACATTGTTAGACCTGCAATCACATAATCTGTAACTTGTACTGTACAACCTACAAGTCTTATCAACATAAAATTTGTCAAATCCACTTTCACAAAAAATCTGCTCAGATTCACATCCACAACCTCTGATATGAGATCTTTTCTCATCATAAATATCAAATATTAGCATAAGTGTATCAAACTTCACAATATGAAACCTTAACTCATCATTTCAATATTAGCATCTATATGAAAACCATGGTAGTTGTTGCTATATAAACCCTAGCAACTTGTCAAGCTCTCACAATGGCCTACTTGGAATCTGATTATCAAGCATAACATCAAGACCGAAGCCCTGATTGGGATGCTTCTTTTAGAGATCAATTTTGTGCTAAAATCAAGTCTAGAAACCACCAAAACCATAAATTAAATTAACTGTTCTACAGAATGCCCCTTTTAAGATGCGGTTCTACAAAATGGTACTTTTCTCTGAGTGGTTCTACAAAACTGCGTAGTTCCGACCACTCACCATTCAACAAAACGAAATCTTACAAAGTTAAAAATTAATTTTAAAAATTAATTTCATACCACACATGTGCGCTGAACTTTTGACCTTGCTGAATAAGTCACATGGCACACCAACTGTGCTACATATTGTTTATTATATTATGAGTATAATTCAATTGACACTTTCGATTACAACTATAGCCCTGGAGTCGAACCCTTTTATAGACAGAACCTGTGCACATGTAGAGACCAAGATTGCGTGGAATTATGTTGTGTGGGGTTCTGTTTATGTGGCCAATCCGTGACTAATATAAGGCTAGTCAACTTCTGGGCTTCTACTCAATTTCGACACTAAAGCATGATTCAAACAAATGTTCCACAACCGATCTCTGTAGTGAACAAAAACAAACGTGTCCACGTAAGAATTACGGTTATTCACCAGAGCACTCAGATACTCATTTACTTGAATCAACAATTTTCCAGCGAACTAAACTCAGGTTCCAAGAATGGTTATTTCACTTGCATTTTAGTTCATGCATCAATAACGTGAACATCAATTTCCGCGACCATCATCATGTTAAACAATCACTCTAATACTGTAGAGTTAGCAGATTCTCTGTTATGGCTGGGATCAAGTGTATATATCTCGGTCTTTTATCCTGTTATGGATCTAGCAATGATGTCATTATGTAATGTTTATGTACTGTTTTAATATCAAACAGTGTTTTGTTTTCTTGAAAAAAAAAAAAACAATCACTCCACTCATATACGTTGGAACATATTTCAAACGATGCAAAGAGCGAATCAACAATGATGATTATATCATGTGACAAATTGATCTACAACTTCAATCATCATTAGAAAACACATAAATTGTTCTCTGTTCATATCCCTTTTATTACAAACTCCCTAGTTATGTCCATAATATAATTATACACATGTTCTAACTCAAAGGAAAACATAGTTATCAAATTCGAATTTGAGTTCGAATTCGATTTGATACTGAAAAAAATTCAAAAATATACATTTTAATATGATTAAGAAATTTTATTTTATTTTTCAAAATTTTAAAAAATTGAATT